>JAJGOT010000400.1:462500-799282 GCA_022457155.1 Cladopsammia gracilis | reverse complement strand
CTTTCAATCTACGGATTGCAAGTATTGATTTTAATAAACGATTCCTACTACTACGATTCCTACTACTATAAAGCGCAATTATTGTTACGATTTCAAAGTTTAACCTACGTAAAGGATTATGAAAAGCATTATTATAAAAGTGACGCATTCATGATTATTATGAACTGCCATCTAGGAACAAGAATAGGAAAAAAAATTGTTTGTTATTTTTTAACAAGAAGCGACTGATAACTATAAAAATCTCAAGCAACACTGAAGGAAGGTTATGCGAGCCCACCTTTGGCCATCTCTACCCCACTTCTAGCTACTTGCGTTTACCCGTGTAAAATCTCAAGACTTTAGGGTGAAATCCGGCGAAAAACAAAAATATCGTTCATTAACAGTAAATGTTGAGGCCACTAGTAATAATCTCCCGTTTAACCGCTAACGTCTAGGAGTCACGTAACCAGGCGCTGACTTCACATTTGAGGTTTTCAACGCACGTTTTCGACGACACTAGTTAGGTTTTCACGTTTGTGATTTCCCTCAAGATTTCTTTGCTTTTCTTTTCAGTTATCTCCGTATTGACGGTACAAACATGTAACGTAGTTATCTGTCTAGATATAGAGAAGAAATTTAAGTCGAAAGAGTGCATGTTGAGCATTTTGTCTTCTCTCGAAAAACAAGCATTTACACAGGAAGCAAATCCAATATGGCGGCGATCAACACCGAGCGAGTGAAAACCTCTAGCTCTAGCCGATAAAAGTCATGATACCTCGAACGACAATCTTAAACTGCTGCCGTTTGCGGTTTGCCGTTCGCGTGAAAAACCTGTAGTTAGAAGTCTCAGCTATTGTTTCCGCGCAACACGCAATTTGATTGCATCTTTGCCATGCAACTTTGTTTTTTTTTAAATAAAGTCAGCAACATTGCCGTTCTATATATATACTGTACCTGAAGGCTAACTTGAAAACTTCTTGGTTAATTTAGCCTCCAGGCTCTAAAGTTAATCTATATTTTATAAGTATCATATTATCTGTAGTTTTTCTTGTTTAGATTCTTCTTGTAAAATGTATATATCTATTGTTATGAGTAAAATAAAATTGTATTGTATTATTGTATTGTATTGAATAACTTTATGCCGGTAGAGGTTTTTAACAGCGAGCAGGCCAGTCGGTATCTACGGAACACACAGCAAGTCATTTGCTTTGTAGATTATATTCCACGGCATTCTGATTAATTCCAGAGATTCAATTGGCTGCATAGAGCAGTTTTCATTTGAGTGTCGTAAAACCAAAACCAAAGTAATTACTCTGGCCAATCACAGCAGTCGTAAACAATCCAATGAATCAATCAGGGCTCGAAGCAATTACATGTCGGCGGAGCCAAGCGCGGAAAAACGCGTGCGAGCAAGTCACGATTGGTTTTGGATTTACTTCTGATTGGTCGAGAAAGTGGCGCGAGATATTTTAGCCAATCACAAAGCGTAGCAATGCAAAACCAAAGCCCTCGTTTTCCAGGTTGGATTTTGTGTTTATCTTTACATTACTCTGTAAAAACTGTACTCTATCAGCAAGAGGCCAGTCATCCTCTTGTACCCACTGTTAGGAAATTCTCTCATTATCCTCTCAACAATGTGATCTAGATCTGAATTGAGACATTTGAGTTACGACAGTCGTCACCGCTATCCGTTAGGGCTAACAGAACTGCAGCTTAGTGAATAAGGGTCATAATTAACTGCCTCTCCAGATGGAATGTGGTCCACATAACAAACAACTGCACTGTACAACCAATCAAGGCGAAACTATATTAAATCATCCTCACAAAAACTGCTTTGTTCCACCAAAAGGATGAGGTCTTTCAGACATTTGCTCAGTTCGCTGGATATCGACTCGGCCGCCATGTTGAAGGACGAAAACTTGCCCGTCCCAGGGTTCCTCGTTGATTTCCCACTGCGAGGTACCAGTCCATTAGCCGAACATACGCTCAATCCCTTGAAAGTAAAAACATAACGTAAAATGTCAAAACATAATTCAGCGGCTTACCCAAATAGAATTCAATACTATATCATAACAAAATAAGCATAAGAATTATGAGCCTGATAACCCTTCATAGTATGCATGCAATATTAGATGCCTTGTTGTTCACTTAGGTGCTATTTGCAGAACTGTATTGGTGAATTCTATTGCTGAATTGTCCTTGCTAGGACGTGAAATAAGATATAGTATCTCCACCCAGATTTCACTATTGTAAAGCATAATTGGGGAAATCATAGTACGAACATTTTTGAAAGGAAAAGATGGTCTCAGTAGACTGTTAAAATCTATTTTAAAAAAGGCTTTGCAAATTTACTTCGCAATGATAGGAAGAGCTGACATGTTGTGGGCCATGTGGGCCACCTAAGGCTTGTTAGCCACTTTTTTTACAGCTACGTTACCAGAGATACGATAATTATATAATGTAAATGCAATGCAAATATTCTTATGTTTCTCCTTTCGTTACAAAGAAGGCAAATAATGTACTACCCTCTTGGTAATTTCATCACTATTATTCATTGTTGCAGAATCGATCCAAAGTTAAGCGATATCTTTCTTCTTCAATTCCTGAATGGCTTTTCCACGTTCAAAGAGTTCGAAGTTGGTGAAATTTGCTGTCGTTTTATTGCTAATAGCTGGTTGCTTCCTGGCATTTGTGCGGTATCAAGGTAAACTAAACTTCAGTGACTTTAATCAATCTTTTTCCTCCCGGGGGGGGGGGGTACTCTGCACATTTTTGGGCGGGGGTGTGCCGCTGTGAATCTGAGACCCTTAACCTATACTAGACCATTTTAGCTACTGTACATTTTATAACCCTATTCTAGACTAAACACCGAAAAACCCTACCGTATCCTATACCTATTCCAGACTCGCTATTTTCCAGAAACTCGTTCACTATCACAGTCTAAGATGCAAGGGGTCAGTAAAAAAGCCGTACTGCCCGCCGTACCTATTTTTAAATGTCATTTGCCAGTAAACCTCGTCTAGATTAAATTCTTCACGCAACTCATCAGTTTCGCGGAAAATGATACCCTATTCTAGACCAAAAATCTCTGATGACTATACCCTATCCCAGACTAAACTGCCAGAAAACCATACCCTTCACAGCGGCACATACCTATATAGCTCATATATGGAAGTACCCCCCGGGCTTTTTTCTCAGCGAGGGTACAATGTTGAAGTTAGTGGAGTGCGTCAGATTACACTTAAGTGTTTTTTTTTTTCGAGTAAACATCCAACAAAAGACTTTTCATGAATATCTATTGATGTTATTAAAACCGTGATTTTTTTGGCGAAAAGTTTACGATATTTCTTTCACATTTTGAGCAAAATCATTCACGTGGTACGCGCGTAACATAAAAATCCACTTGTAAAAGTGCAGCCTTCATTCACCAAATCTGTAAAGCAACTCGGGAAACTACAAACTTCAATAGGGATGAATGGTCATACGACTTCTAAGCCCTGTGACTTCATTGTTCTCCTTAAATAGAGAAGAAGAATGTCAACTTCACTGGTAGATCCACTTTTGTTTATAGGATGTGTTGATGGATTGGTCCCTCAGACGAGACATTTGCTCCTTGCGTGCGCGCTATTGTTTTGCTTTTGGATTTCTATTGTTTTGGCTTTTAAAATATTTTAACGTTTCAAGATAGAATAATAACCATAGTACTGGAATTCGAGTGTGGATTTCAGAAAAGTAACTTAGAAATGCACGAAATTGTGATTTTCCTTTCAAAAAATGACCTTTTTGCGATGATTTTAGGGTCAAATTGGGAGCCTGGTGACGAGTGAAAATACTCTGCAGGCAAATGTCACCCAATTTGTTGCCATAATTATTTGGTGGCTGATTTGTCGATATAAAATGGAAATCAGGTTAGCGAAATGTTGTTGTTTCGGTGGGATAGTGTCCCTTCAAAGCGCAAAAAACATGGCAGCCTTGGTGAAAGACCTGGGCTTTCTATAAAAATAAAGCTATTAATGAGTGAAATTGTAATAACTAAAATAAAGCTTAAATATACCTATCGATAACATTTACCCGTATCACGATTCTCAGAAACTTCTGTCTGCTTTTGAGACGTCAATATAAAGTCGTATTGTCGTCTCAAAAACCAGCCTGTGATTGGTTAAAAATTTCCTGCAGCAATTTAAGGTGGCTGAACACAGTTTCACTGTACCTATGCGTCATTCATTGTCATTTTAAAACTACTAACGTCTGGGCGCCCAAAATTGGTGAGGCATACGATTAAGCAACAAGCTATATATTTTGATATTTTTGTTGAGCTGTTAGGTGTTGCCATGGCAACACGGGGGATTGTAAATCAGCCTGCAATATTTGGTTTCGTTTATTTTCAGAAAATCTAGTCGTTAGATTTTGTCCATCATTTGTCTCCAGCAAACTCGTCAAAATATTCGCATGTTAACACTGGTCTCATGTAATTTTAACATCGGGATCTTCCGTACGTAATTTGTGGTTTAATATGTTTGAGTTTTGTAAAAATCTCCTCTATTAGATTTCAAATTTCTGATGGCTGGTGAGTTCGGCATATTCGGAACTATTATTGTGCCAAATTTCGTGAAATTCTAACGAGTGGCTCCGTAGAAATCAGCACATTTCCGAGGAAAGTCACTAAAATAGCCAGTCACAATTTTTTGGTCAACTGCGCATGCGTTGCATTTGACTGGGTTCTCGATCCAAAGACAAAAACGACCAAAAAGGCAGTGTATTTCCTCAATGGTTCTACAAATTATCTATTGATTCAACAAACATTTTTACGAACAACAAATTGTTTGATTTTAAGACGAAAAAAACACTTTCGCGATCCACACTGAGCAAAATAAAATGATCGCTGAATAGGCGCCACGTTTGTTTTTCTCAAAACTCTGCACGTGCTGACTAACTTAAGAGGCTGAAAATGAAGAGCGCGTGCAAACTGTGTTCAGCCACCTTAATGGGTTCCTTACGTATAAGTAAACCAAAATTTAAAATTATCTTCAAAGGAGGGGCAAAAATGTTGATTACTTTGTCACGTTTGGCAGATAAACAACGCTGTATTCAATGCAACGACCCTTATTATCGAAAGTTAACGATAAGATGAGTCTTAAAGCTGCTTTTGTTCGTTTGAACGGTTTGTTTACATTGAGCTATGATGTGCGCGCGCTATCACGCCATCATAATTTGAAAAAAGTTTTGGGCTAAAACCTCGGCAAGTTTGTGTTATTTACTCATTTTTTTCGACGTTTGTAACTTTGAAAAACTTCGAAAAGATGTTCTAACAAATTTGTTCTATTTCAATAAGCAATTTATAGCGTGAAAGTCCGTGTTTTTGAGACTTTTTTTCTAAACAAAAATATGATAATTCAAAGGGGACAGACCGCAAATAAATGTGGCTACTAAATATATCTGAATTTCGTAACTGTTCATCAGTAGGATGCCCAAAATGCGTGCAATTCCACAATTGGTTTCGGCTCCATTAAATCCTATACCAATTGCAGAACATTTTAGGAGGAGCCACCCACAGTGTGAGCACAGTTACTGACAAGACATATCAGTTAGAAAAACAACGCAAAATAAATGTAGTACGTTAAATAACGCATACAAGTCGTGTACGTCAGCTCGTGACTAGTAAGAATTTCAGTTTTGATCAGCACAAGTTATCTTCAGTTTTGCTCCTTTTTTGCCGGAAAAACAGTTGAATCGTGATACAAAACTAATTTCGATTTTGAGATGGCAATACTGCATTATATTGACGGCGTTGGAAGAAAATATATTCTCGCGACTCCGCCCAATACGGAATATATTTTCTCCCAACTAGTCGTTAATATAATGCAGTATTGCCGTTGTTCTCTTAGATGTTCCCAGAACAGCGGTCAAAGAAAAAATGGCACACTCTGCTGCAATACAAACTGACAAGGTAAGTTGGATTGTGACCTTCAACCTTCAACCCAAATATTAGCCACACTGGCGCAAATGCCGCAGTAGTCCGTGTAAGCTGTATTCTTGAGCTAGATTACTAGGATTGTATTATTTGTAAACTGCGGATCTACTCCAGCCTAGCCTAGCCTGCGTGCAGACATTTACTATTCCCTTTGCTTATATATTTCCTTTGTTTATTTCCTTTGTATATTTCTTTGCTTACATATTTCCTTTGTTAAATTCCTTTGTTTACTTCCTTTGCTTATTTCTTTGCTTATTTCCTTTGTTTATTTCCTTTGTTTATTCATTTTCCCTGTTTATTTCCTTTGTTTATTTATTTCCTTTGCTTATTTATTTCCGTTGTTTATTTCCTTTGCTTATTTATTTCCTTTGTTTATTTCTTTTGCTTATATATTTCCTTTGTTTATTTCCCTTCTTTATTTTTTTGGTTATATATTTCTTTTGTTTCTTCCTTTGTTTATTTCCTTTCTTTCTTTCTTTTGATTATTTATTTCCCTTGTTTAGTTCCTTTGCTTATATATTTCCTTTGCTTGTTTATTTCTTTTGCTTATATATTTCCTTTGTTTATTTCCTTTGTTTATTTCCTTTGCTTATTTATGTCCTTTGTTTATTTTTCCTTTGTTTATTTGTTTCCTTTACTTTTTTATTACCCTTGTTTATTTCCTTTGTTTATTTCTTTTGCTTATATATTTCCCTTGTTTATTTATTTCCTTTGCTTTTTTATTTCCCTTATTTATTTCCTTTGCTTATTTATGTCCTTTGTTTATTTCCTTTGTTTATTTCTTTTGCTTATATATTTCCTTTGTTTATTTTTTTTGTTATATATTTCCTTTGTTTCTTCCTTTGTTTATTTCTTTTGATTATTTATTACCCTTGTTTACTTCCTTTGTTTATTTATTCCTTTGCATATTTATTTCCGAATTATTTTCTATAGAGTCTGTTCCCCTATATTCAACCTTTGGAGCCGATTGAGCAGAGGCAAAGGGAGCGACAGCAACACCTTAAAACGTATTGCGAAAGACAAGCTGGAAACAACACGACACGGAATTTGGAGAAGAAAGAGTTGCAGTTTTTAATCGTCAACGACAAATACAAAGTGATGTACTGCTACATCCCCAAGGTGGCCTGCTCACAATGGAATCGAGTCTTTCTCGCCCTTGATAACCGCACCAATGTGGTAGATGAACATGATCCAAGACTGTTTAAATTCCTCAGTCAATATTCTGATGAGGGCATTAAACTGAGGCTTCAATCTTACTTCAAGTTTTTATTTGTTCGAGAGCCGTTTGAGAGGCTACTATCGGCGTATGAAAACAAGTTAGTGCACGAACAATGGCCATGGAGACTAATACTACATTATCGAAAGGAAATCGTAAATCGCTACAGGCAGATAGATCCGCATTCTGACATCGAGGCGACATTTAAGAAGTTCATCTATTATGTGAGTGGTGTTGGATTCAATGCGAACCGTCACTGGGCAACGTATGACAAACTTTGTCACCCGTGTAACATACAGTACGACTTTATCGGCCATTTTGACGACATGCCAGATGAAGCACCGTACGTCCTACGACAAACAGGAATGGATCGAGTGGCGACTTTTCCCGAATTCATTACCCATAACACCACTGAAAAGTTACTTCAAAAATATGCGCCGATTCCCAAAGAGAAGATTGTTGAGCTGGCAAAGGTCTTTAAAAAGGACTTTGAGATGTTCGATTATAGATTTCCAGGACCTCTCTCTGCTTTAATGCCCGATTACGTAAATTGAGAAGTTCTTTATTGTATGAAATAGACCACTCAAGTGTCTTATTTACACCAACTAAACTTGTTTATTAAAACCAAGTTTTGTTGTCTCGTTTAGAACCCCCGCAAAGTAAACATAGCCGTAGCTAGCATGAGGTGAACCGAGACACTGTCTCCGTTAAAATAGAATTTTGAATACTAGTACAAGCATTGGATCTCTCTTGTGAGAGACTATGCATAAGAAATGAAAGAAGTGTTTTGTTTTTCTGATATTGCCTCGGTAAGAATTTCCGTCTGGCTGCGGCCCTGGTAACTGTTTTCCTATGGAAGTGATAATCACCAAACGCATACAGAAAACTAAATTTCGTTAATTCCTTCAAACGGGAGCAAGAATGGTTAAAGGGAGGTTTTCACGGTTCGGTGCATGTGCAAGCTATGACGTAACTCATTAAATTTCATTGTTTAGACCAATCGGAAGCGAGTAGATAACTCTGGCGGGAAATTTGCCCGTGAAAATGTCGCGGTCAGTCAGCTGATTGAATGGATGATTATACATACCCATGTGTGCCATGAAAGCCACTAGAGCGTAGAATAAATCCTTCGGGTCAACGGTTTATTTTATTCAGTGTTGACTTTGTCGGTGTAATCCGTTGAAATTTTCTGTGAATTTTGGTCCTCCTTCGCTTTGTTTGGACTAACTATAGTATGTGATTATTGAAGTAAATGTGAGTGTTTTTTTAACCGATAAAACTGGTGAGAAAGAGAATAAAGCATTTTAATCTGTGCGCATGCGCCGAACCGTGAAACTATCCCTTTAACTTAATACATAAAGACTATCCGTACCCGCAATGGACATTTTTTTTATTTTTTTCAAAATTCTGTCGCGTCACCTACCCCGGGTATGGGCTATAGGAAAAGTGCATTTGGACTAAATAAAGTTTAATTTACCTGAAATAAACCGGTCAATTACTCACATTTCAGTAGTCCTTTGTCTTTTCTGGTCATTTATTCTCATATATTTTGTGGACAATGCTTGCAGAACGCTATGTTCGATTCATAAATAGCGCTACATTCATTAAGTCTTGGTGACCAAGCGTTTTTTTTTTTTCGAATCCCAGGTGCGGGCGCTAACCAAATGCAGTTATATATCACTAATATATATAGATAGGCTGAGCCTAACAGCGTAGCACTTTGAACAAGCTTATAAACTAAGGTGAAACTTAACTAAGGTGAAAGGTCGGAAACACAAGAATTAAGATTGACGACCAGGCTATTTTTCAATTTTAGCAATTCTCAAAAACAGTAAGGTTATTACCCGACCGTCTGCACAGTACATTTAGACCGTACAAAAGTTCACAAAAACAACTTTTTCTCTGTCTAGAATAACTATTACGACTATTTCCCGAATAAAATACAGTTGTTGCTTGTCAAAAAATGCCCGAGAAACTGATTTGGAAATCAAAAATGCAAACTAATACACAAACATATTTGCATAAGGCGACGCGAGTATAAAATCGTGATGTCGCAGCTCTTAGAAGGTCTCACACCATTGGCTTGCCACCCTAGACCTAACAATAGGAGAAACAACACAACAATGGACCCTAACCCCAAAAACAATAGCAGCTGTGTTTTACAAGGCCAATGAAAATAGAAGCTTCTAAGAGCTGCGACCCTACCGATAATATCTAAGTCTTGTTTTAAAATCGCTTTTCAATCTATGTAATGAATGAACAAACACATAAAAATGGACAATACAATCTTCTTTCAAAAAATTTTATTGAAATCTCCATTAGTTTATATTTAAAAGCAAAACGCGTACATTTATAGCGCATCGAGGCCGAGCCGTGTTTTCGATGAAATTCAGGAAATTAATACAACGGAATTAAGCTACACGTTTATAAACAATTCTCCAAAACTAAAGAGAACACAAATAAAAGGTCAATCACAGATTGATATCAAGATAAATTCCCAGCGAAAAATGTAATTTGTTTTACCTTTAAGTCCCTCGCTTGCTTGAAAATTCTTTAAATCTCCGCGTTGGTTCTGAAATCCGTAATAAAAACAAACATCTCCCGCATTGATACAAACGTATGAAGGTCCTCGAAGCAAGATTTTATCCCTTCAAACTCTTCTTTTTCCACTAAAGCGGCTTCTGAGTATCCCTTATTTAGTATCCCTGTCTTGAGTAGCAAACCGCGAAAAAATGCAGGAAAATAACGACTTTACTGCTCCACTAAACACTGCGAAAGATCCAACTTTTAAAGTGTTTACCGAGCTGACGACAGTGTAGCCGCGCGTGTGGCGTACGGACACACATGTCACGGAGGCGCGCCGGCGAAACATTCCGCTAGCCATGACCATGAAAAATGACGGCATAGGTTCTATGAGTATGGTGCTGCGCAGCCGGGCCTTCGGATGTGTATTTTTGAACTCTTTACAATTCCATAAACATTTTGGATTCGAAATCTATTTTTTAATGCTTCTGAATTTTGATATGACGTAAGTGAAAGCCAAGAATTCTCCAAAACTACACAAGAACACAAAGGAAAAAACTCAATCACAGATTGATACCATTGTTGGTTAGCTTTTGTGTTCAGTGTCTTTTGAATCTTTTGTTTTACGTCATTGGGTGATCACACCATCCGCAACACCAAGAAACTACCAAGAAACTAGCACTTTGTGAAACGTTTAACTGAAAACGCCTTGCACCTTATTTTTTTTCCTTTTCGTATTGAAGAGATTCGTATGACCTTGAAGTAATAACGTGTTAACAACCAAAACGAACTGATAATTCCTCTTTCGTGAGGTGACTGTGGAATATTTAATTTAATGAAAGTTTTCGTATTAGCTCACGTATTCTCCTATAGATCCTTTTAATAAATACCAGAATGCATATTCCGTTATCAATGTCAAATGTAATAATAATAATAATAATTTATTCACTTAATATAGCGCCTTTTAACATTAAAATGATCAAGAGCGCTTTACACAAGTTTTATACTAATTATAATTTAATCCTAATGTATTATTTTGAATTGTATTTTGAATTGTATTTTGAATTGTAAAGAGAATTCAAAAGAATATGTTTGACGTCATTAGCGGAAAATGATGCATCGTGGTATTTATTAAAAATGTCTATATAAGCTATATGGGTGTGTGCCGCTGTGAAGGGTATGGTTTTCAAGCAGTTTAGTCTGGGATAGGGTATAGAATTCAGCGAGTTTTGGTCTAGAATAGGGTATCATTTGCCGGGAAACTGATCAGTGTTATGAAGAATAAAGTGTAGAATAGGCCGGAATTGAAATCATGAAGAGAAATTATAAAGAGCCTTCCCTAAACGGAAAGATCATCGCGGTAATATTGTGGGTGTTTCTTGGTGTTGCGGAAGCCATTGTTGGTTAGCTTTTGTGTTGTGCTGTGGGTATTGTTCAGTGTCTTTTGAATCTTTTGTTTTACGTCATTTGGTGATCACGCCATCCGCAACACCAAGAAACTACCTTAGTTTCGCAAGGTTGTGCATAAATCATACCGTCCAGAAGGACGTCGGACATTTTATCGAGACTTATATAACGTAATGTCGACTCTTAGAATTTTATTTTCAATAAATGTTTAATTGAAAAACGAAAATCTAAAATCCACACTCAGGATTGAACCTGTGACCTCAGCTAGGCTTAGGCTTACATAGCCTACCGTGCCACTGTACCACCCATTCTCGTCCCCAGAGCCACTTGGCCCTCTTAACCGCCGGAACCTGAGTACGAGGGCCAAGGAGCCCCTTGGCCCTCGTACTCAGGTTCCGGCGGTTAAGAGGGCCAAGCGGCTCTGGGGACGAGAATGTGTACCACCTAGCTTCTCGGGTTGCTTAGTCCTAATTTAACTATACTAGAAATACGTGGTCTCATAGAACCTCGCGAAGCTTGGGGGAGGGTGCACCGCCGGTCGAAACTTTGGTGGCGTCTCGATTTGCGTTTGAGACTTTTCGCCGTTCCACTTTGTTTTCTTTGAAACCAGAAACGTTGGTAGAAGGTCCTTTCGAGGGTTCGCGTACCGTTTACCGTGCTACTACTACTACTACTACTACTACTACTACTACTACTACTACTACTACTACTACTACTACTGCGCCATTGTCAGCGGTCGCGATTCCTCTGTTGCTAGGCAACTGCAGGACACCAACGCGATATATATAAAGGCGAACCGAGATTTCATCGCCCTACAGCGATCCACGCGCGATTTTACATGAATCCGCGCGACAAATTTCCAAATTAGTCGCTCCTCGACTAACTAAAATTAAAATAAGAAACTACTCGCGGCTTAGCTTCTTAGGTAATCACTAAATAATTACTAGATAACCAAAGTGTACTGCTACTCTGTTAAAAAAAGGTTTCTGTTTAAAACGTCGATTAAGCAATTTTGCAAGCGTTAAGTGCGAGGTTTGTCATATGCGCTCGGTCGATGATGACAATGCACCCAGAGCAAGTGACTCACTCACCCACTGTCGGTTCCTATCCTACGTAGTTAAACGTTTCCCTCACTAGACCACCGTTGGGTGCAAAAATGTCGTCACCGACAATTTGCCGATTGGACGCGATTAAAGGCCGAGCGCTATTTCACAATGAATTCCCTATTGAAAAAGGTCGGGTATTGCATAAAATTTAAAACAAAGAACAAAAGCAACATCGTTTTTTAAAAAATGCCGTGCAATGCGATGCTTTTAAGAAAGCAAAGACGCACAAAAACACTCCTCTCCTCTCAAAAAGATTATACCTTTTACCTTACGAACAAATATATTGTATTTCATGGCAGCCAAAGGGTGCAATTTCTTACGCTTTTTACAACGAGTTACTTTTCAGAATATTCAAAACATAAACAACCTATTAATAACACAAATCATTGTGGTAGACAGACAGTCTTTCACGGGGTGAAATTGACTGAGCTTTCGTTCAGGCCGAAAACAAGTCGCTGTAATATACCGAGTAAGGCAGGTTCTACTGAGCAGTCTTCCTGTTTTGGTCTTATTGATATGTCCCGCCAGTCTCCTAAGTAAAATGTAATTGGCAAGGAGATGAAATCATCCCGCTTACGAAACAACCAGTTCTGTAAGAAAGGAAATTATATTATGTGCCCTCACAGATAGATTTCCACCACCTTTTAACGGTCGTTTTTTCACCTTCCAGTGACATGAACAGCAATTGGCGCCTTACAAAGATTGTCAGTTTATAGACTAGAACCGACTAAGAATTCCTATGAGCAGAGTTTAGTTCCTGTTATCGTGCTTTGTAAACCTTATTTCCGTTCCAGTTGTAATCCCCATCTCCCAACACTACTCAACCCCTTACGAAGAAACGCAAGAAGATTTCCTGATAGGATTTTGCTGCATGCTTATTCAGTCTTTTAAAAATGATAGAGCAAATTTACCCTACTGGTCGATCAATATGGCTTGCGTCAAGAAGCGTGAAAAGCACCCAATCACGTGATCAGTCTTAAATAATTTTCTAAGGGATGGACTATTAGAAAAGTGATTGGGGGGGGGGATTTTCAGCTTGCACGAATGTTTTTTTTCGCCCATTGCTTGTGCAGGATTTTTTTTTGCAGGTGAAACCCTCTGCACGAATTTTTTTTTTTCAGACAAATATTGCTTTGTTTGTCATTTAGGTCTATATCTTTTCTATTAATTCATGCCAACAAGTTGAAATTTTGTGGTTGATTATACAGCAGCAATCTATATCAAAAGATGGAATTTTGAGGCTTGATAAAAATAATTTGTGAGATCACACTTTAAATACCACTCTATTATATTTATGTCAAATACATTATGTCAAATATTTATATTTATGTCAAATACATTAATATCCTTGATCGACCTCCTCTCACATTTTTTTTCAATCACATTATGATGTTTCTGACCAACTTGTATTATGCATGTAAGTGACTATCTAGTTTTATGATAGTCTGGTTCCCATATTCTTGGATGACATTACTGATAGTAATGCAGTATACAGTGTATGTTGCAGGTACACTGGCTGCCAATGAAAACCAGACTTTGTGCTATTATTTTTTTTTAAAGTAGCAGTGTTGCCGTTGATGTTGTTGATCAGTTCATGTTGGTAACAGTTAAACTTTTAACAATCACTGTAGCTTTGTTTCAATGAACGTTTTCATTGTGTTATAGAATTTTTCATCAAGGGGACCCCTCTAATTTTATTGTGGGCACAAATAATTTTTTTAAATTAAACAAATATTAATATGTTAAAAAGTTATTTAATATTGAAACTGTTTATGGATAATTACATGTATTTATCATATTTATTTTAGATAGGTAGATATAGTTTATTGAAGTTAAAACTTACAGCGCCAAAGCCAGCTGAATTTAATATGCCAACTTTCACAAAATATTTTAAAAAATAATTAAAAATGTTTATACTACAACTATAAGAATACCTAAAATACTATGGATGGGCGGTCTATAATACAGCTAAAAAAATCTGTCATTTGTAACAATTATGTGGAATAAAACTTTTTTTGAACTACTGGTTTTGCATGTTGGCAACTGAAATTTGCGCTTTCCGGCTATTGAATTGAAAATATGAATTCATTATATCACGTACGTTATAGTTGTCATTTCATGCAGTGTGAGGTAAACACTTCAATGAACACTATCAAATGTCTTTATTTATAAATAATAGTATATAGGAAGGCACCAAGAATGTTTTGAATTTTTGAAACGCCGAGAGCGCTATTTTAAATAACAACCACAATAGGACTTCTCCTTCTGCATGATTTTTTTTCTTTGCCTTGAACTTTGCACGAATTTTTTTCCTGGCATTTTCCCTTGCACGAATTTTTTTTGTTTTTTCCCCACCCCCTCCATCACTTTTCTAATGGTCCGTCCCTAACATGATTTGAATAAAGTCCTTAATATTGAACGACAATATGCTTTAAGTAAAATTGCAGTAGAACACGTACGCATCTCTTAGGCGACAGTATAGTTGTCATTTCAGTGGAATCCATAAGGGATAACTATAGCGAGCGACACCCAATATTTTCATTTTCTACTTAATACTTAACTTAAACAACGGCAGGGAAGTGTTTCTTTAGAAAAATCCAAATCCGGATTTCGTTTACTAAACACCAGATCGATTTTGCTTTCTTCGCTATGATCCAAAAACAGACTATGAATCCTTATGAAACACAATAGAGAATTAGAAATAAATATACGACGGATCTGAAAAGAAAACGCACAGCCAGCGGTAACTCGAATCATATAGCATTACGAACTGCTCTGTGGAGTCTGTTTATTCCATCATTTTATCCCCTTTAGACCATTGCTTTTTTTTGGAAACGAAGACTCGAAATGACCAAATGTTTCATCAAAATTTGTAGATTTTTACGAATGTATTCTTGGAATCTTAATTCCTTTAAAGGCTTCATAAAAAATCATTTTATCATTTTTTTTAATAATAAAAGTGTTTTGCATAAAAAAGAAAATGCTCAGATGATTGGAGGATTTCTCTCCGAGGACGGCTTTCAAAGTCCTTTGTATTACAAAATACGTCTTGTACGTCAATGAAGCTGTGTCATGCGTTGCATTGAAGACAGCAAAGACGCACAATAAAACTCCTCTCTACATATTCTCCAAACCAATTTAGCAGCGCTATATTGCATAGTTTGAGTTCTCTTTACTTCGGCTGCTTGAAACTTGTCACAGTGTTTCTTTTGCGTGTTAGCGCATTTTAAAACTTCATTTTAAAAATGTTATTTTTCTCGACACTAATTGACAGACACTTTGTCATCGAAAACTAACACGTAAAAGCTTTCAGCTGTTTCGGCTGTCAATTTGCTACGGCTCCACTGAAACATATTTTTACATATTAATAACTGTACACGAAGAAATGTTCATATTACATGTGAAAGGATACCAGCGTTTTGCATTGCATTGTCGAAGTGAATAGAAACAGAATTGAAGGTAAGTTCTCAATTCGTGATCTGTTTAAAATAGCCATTTATTTTACAGTGTTTAAACTTACCCAAAGTCCAACCTTAAACCTAGACCTATGCTTTGTAGCAACAAACGGGTTTGGACTAATATATTAAGAAAAGATTCTCTACTTAAAATTATGCTATTTCTCAACGACCCCGAGAACAACGAATCAAAGCTTGACATGGGATTTGAAAAGGAGACACAAAATTGCTGCCTCTCGACTCATTGCCATTTTTCCTCTTTAAATACGATTTTTTTCACGAAGCAGTTTAGAGAATCCTGGCAGTTTGGCGATGGCAAGTATTAGCCTCAACATACAATAGGTTCCTGACTGTGGAGAACCATGCGCCAAGCGAGTTAAAAGAGCGCAAAGCCAAGTTCACAGCGAAGCCCAACGAAATAAGATGGGAAATTCTTTTTTGAGTAATGAGACATAAATATAAAACTTCATACGGTATTTCTGTAAACAGCAAATGCTAAATGCTATCAGTTCCTATTGCTATTCATTTATATTCATTTACGCTCTTTTATAAAAGTGCTTTACGCAACGCAAGCTTTATGCGTTATTCGAGTTAACGAGTCTCAAGTGATGCAACGCGAAATTTGTCTGTAAAGAAAACAACTTATTTTGCCGGATGTTTCTTTACGCAAAAAGCTAAAGATGCGAAAATTCGTTTTCCTTCATGCTGTGTCCTCGTGCTGTCTCGAATGACCAAAGGAGCTACCTATTAATTCGATAGTAAAACAGCAGCAAAGGCTGCAGAAATGCATACTCGCGGCATTCAAATACGTAGAGTATTCATTTAACACATTTTACACAACGCCGGAGATAATCAGTTGCAGAATTAGAAGGTGTTTAAAGTATCCCAAGGAATCATCGTGAAGAGCTATTTTTAATTTAGAGCTCTTCCAGGGCTTAAGCAAAACGTCGATCTCTCGCGCTCGTAAGCATATTGTCCATTTATTCCGCATTTTGTTGGCAATGCTTCACAATGCCTGTGTAGCAGCAGTCCTCGCTGACTGTAGTGAGTTATTTCAAGACTTTTTTAACGAACAAGAACTCTTCGAGTATTATAGTCGGGTTGTTTAGGGTTTCTAATTTTCTGATAAATTGTAGCCTTCTCCCATTTATTAGTACCAACAATTGTCCTGCCTAGATTTTAGGTTAAAAATTACGATTCGCTCTCCCCACCGCTACTTAAATAGATTAACTGTTATAACTATCTCAATAAATGCCACTTGACATTTTCCTGTGTAAATAGTTGTCGCGTTAAATGTTCTACGTGGTATCAGCCTTGCCTTTATACTATGTTAATATCAAAGTGATTGTTGACATAAAGATCATGTTCTATTTCTTATTTAATTAAAATCGAATTTTTCCAGACTGCTCTAAAAAAATATTCAACGCTCGATCTCCTATCTTAATTAGCTAGCTAACATTAACACACCAGAACATGAAAATCCAACCAGACCTGAATATTTATTTCCCGCATAGATCTGTCGCTCAATGTTGAGCATTTTAGGCCGCTATAAAAGAAAATATTTGGGAGGTTGATTAGCATTCAAGGTTTAATTTCTTATCTTACTTGTTTCATCACCGATTCTTCTGAACCCGTTTTATTAATGGTACTTCGTTCAGTACTTGTTTTAAATTGTATAATGGAAATATTTTTTTCTTATTGAAAGGATTTGAAAAAAGAACATTCTTCTGACATGCAATGCGTGAATTAAACTGTAAAGGTCAACCGGAAATTTCGGGTGTCAGTAAAACGCGGGGTCGGGGCCGGGGTCGGGGCCGGGGTCGGGGCCGGGGTCGGGGTGGGATTAGGTCTAGGATTAGGATCACTCCGGTGATCAGGTGATTATAGTTTGTGTATGTAATACAATTTCCTGTTTGTGATTACAAACAAATATCGAAAGACCTTTTTAGAATTGGAACCCCGCCTTTCGGTCACCTCGTTAACCTGGTCACCTCGTTATTACGGTCACCTTTTTTTGTCCCGGCGAAACGCGCACCCATACATTTTCCTATAATGAAACCCCGTTAATGCGGCCAAATTTTCATGGCCCGTTGGTGACTGTATTAACCCTTTAAGTCCCAATCGTACATATTTGTACGAAAATCACTGGTAGTGATTTAAAAATCTGCAGCTTTCACAAATCTACACAAATGATAGTAATGATCCCTTGTTAGGGCAAAGCAATAAGTTTCATAGCATGAACAACCAACTACTTGACTACAACTTTGGATTTCCGCTGCATATGGTTGTTCATTCGGCAGCAAATCCAGAAATGCCCGTTTTCTACTTCCCAGGAAAACAACAAAAAACGCACATCTTTGCATCAATTTCTTTTAATGAAAAAGTAACTCTAAATCCAAAAGTGTACATTTGCAGCTAACTTTGAACCTATTCCTCTGCATCCACTTTGAAAAATTCCCATCAATATTTCAACAGACCGAGCAATTTCCATTCAATCAGAGCTATTCTTGCAAACTTATAATGTCCGTATGCACGACCGAAAGGAATTCTGGGTAATACAACCATACCGGCGGCATGCAAGTCTACCTACCTCTGTTTGATATATTTTTTATAAGTGTCGAGCCATCCAGACCAACTGGCAAAATATTGCACCGATTGCATTTTTTAGAAGTCAAAAGTCGTCCAAATTGCCTTGGTAGGTCTCGAAATCCAACCACAGAAGGGCCAGAGAGACAACTTCACTCATGGACCGCCATGTTTTGCTACGGATACTTTTGGCGTTCCAGTCATTGTCAAATCATCTCTCACCTCTGGTTTCTTTTAGACGTTTGCCTCTGCCCACCATTCCAGCTTAATGATGCCAGCCTGGGGGTTTCTGCAGTGAAAAATGACTCGAAAAAGCACTTATAAACCAAATTCTTATCAGATTCGAGTCCGTGTGATCGCTAATCGAGCGAGCAACGGCTGAATGCTGACGTCACAATGAAAATTCGAGCCCACGTTGATTTGAAACAGCGTATATTTTTATGTGAGCTATTTGTATGCAGTCACGAAATTCTACAGATTGCCTAGCCCCACAAAACTGCTTTGGGAACCCAAAGAAATTTGGGAGTTAAAGGGTTAACGGGGTTCCACTGTACTTTTTTGCTGCGAGCCCCCAGGCGGGTAGCACACTAATCTTTAGTTTGCCTGTGGTTGCTTGGGTTCCCTGCGCTTTATGTTATGTTGCTGCAGTCTCGATTTTTGGATTTTTGATGTTTGTCACGATGATTTTGAGCAAGCGTTCGTCCAGCGGTGTTATCATAACTTAGATGCGCCTGGATCTGGATGCATCTTTCGCCGTCCATATCCGTCCATAGCACATGCTCGCTTCTCTTCGCTTCTTCGATATTTGCAAATGTATCATGCCAAATTCAAACTTATTTTTTTGCTGGAAGCATTCATCAAGGTCACGAACGATTTAATGACATTTCACGGGGAAGACAATGTTTTTTAATGAGTTTTTCAGCGTTGTTACGTGCTCAGAGTTTGCCGACTGAACAATGGACCGGAGTAACTGCAGAATACCCTGCTATTTCGAGTGCCTCAGGAAAAAAGTCTGTACGCGGTACGCAGTGGCAGTATGAAGACATGCATGACAAGACATATTTTCTTGCCTACGCGGTACGCAGTCGTTAAATAATCCAAGAGGACAGGGCAATATTTTTTCTTGCCTACGCGGTACGCGGAACACAGTCGTTAAATAATCAAGAGGACAGGGTAATATTTTTTCTTGCCTAAACGGTACGCGGTACGCAGTCGTTAAATAATTCAAGTGTGTTGCCTACGCGTTACGAGGTACGCAGTCGGCGTCTAAGAGTTTGCCGATTGAACAATGGATCACAAAGAGCATTCATCAATTTAGCATTCATCGATTTAGTGACAATTCGCGGGAAGATTTTGTTTTTTGAGTTTTTCAGCGTTACAACTGTACGTGCTCAGAGTTTGCCGATTGAACAATGGATCACAAAGAACTACTTATATGGTATGTAATTCGATTGCAATTTTGAAGGCAAGGACCAACGTAACAAAACAGAAGCACCGGATCCAAATTGAGGATCTAATAAGCTATACATAATAGCAAATCAGCCTTGCTGTTTTCTTTTATGTAATTCGAAAATGATGGTAATTGACCCAATAAATAAATTTATGAAATTATCAAAATCTGTAAATTTACTGTTTCCGTTATGTTTTACTGCCCAGCATCTGCTCGCAGCATTATCATTACAATTGTAACCTCTAGTGTTACTGTTCTAAATGTGTTGTAGTTCGTTTCGTTTCAAAGCAGTGACCTCTATAATACCAGAAACCCATAAGTGGGTTGAAACGTGTAACGCGCATTCACAGCTTCTGAATATTCATTTTTTGCTTAGTACCATATTTGGAAACCCCTCAGTCCAGGGAGATTGGAAGCAAGTTGTTCTAGCGAAATGATTGGTCAATATTTTTATCTGGATTTTCCAAATATGGCTGTAACAACTTCTTAGTAAATTGAATAATCGGAAGCTTGTTTTGAAGCGTACAAGAGACAGTTGCACGTTTCAACCCACTTATGGGTTTCTGATAATACGGATATCTCTCTAAGGCCCAGTTCAAACGTCGAACTTCACATGTGCATGTATATATGTGAACTTCACATATGTATGTATGTGCCGAACTATTAGTAATGCAAATGAGCAAAATCTATTGTTCTTGCTAATTTGCATTAGGTTCGGCACATGTGAAGTTCGACGTTTGAACTGGGCCTAATACGGACACTTTACTCTGTCCTTTCGGTGTCCGTATTAGAGGTTCAACTGTATTGTTTTCTTATACAGTATAATATGGTATTAACTTTCGCGCTCTGATTTTTACGCGAGTATTAATTTTTGTTTTAGTTTTAGTTTTACTTTTGATTAGTTGAGAATTAAAAGCGAGATTTTTTTTTTAGCTTATCACAAAAACCTACAGGGACCGCGGAGGGGGAGGGGCTGGTAGGGCCGCGGCCCCACCATTTTTTTGCACCCCCGCCCCCCACTTTTTTTCGATTTTCAATACGAAACAAATATTTTCAATTGTCAGCCCTCCCACTTTTCACCTTGCTCCGCGGTCCCTGACCTAGCAATGCAAAACCAAAGCAACCGCGCATTACTTTCGACACTCGACTCGGAAAATCGCTCTAATTATAAAACTTACAATTTACAGATAAATAAACGGGTAGAATGCACGAAAATGACGATACGATATAATAAAGGTAGCTAATAATTTTGATCTAACTCACAAAGATCCTGGGTCGGGTTGTTTAAAGCGCGGTTAGCTAACCCAGGGTTAGCATTAGGCCTACTGCTACAATTATCACGTTAAATCGCTTAAATATCTTTCCGGAAATTCCCGATATTTTATCTAAATATCAATATCTCGCTTTCCCCCCCCCCCCCCCAAATATCTTGAAAAAATTCTAAATATCCCAAATATTTTCTTAACATTTTTCTATAAATATCACAATAACGACTTTATAAAATCAAAAACATCATTTATTGGCAAGACGGGAATGCGTCACAGTCTATACAAAGTGAGTACCAGACGTACTAAGACTCACGCTGCTGACACTGAATTGAGCCTCAAAGTAGATTCCATCTCAATTTTCAATGAAAAACATGCGTGAACTCAGAAAAGTAATAAAACCATAGCAAAATCCCAAATTTAATCATTTTCTATTTCTAAATATGTTGGAATTTTCTTAATATCCCAGAAGCTTCTAAATATCTAAAAAAATATCCGGATATTTGTAGCTAGGCCTAGTTAGCATCAACTTTGATTCCAGTTAAATAATTAATCAATAGAGATTTTTCCAAAGTATTTTTGCCCTTTAGTTTCGTCTCTGACTTGTCTTCGTATGTAACTTGTAATTAGCTTTTGAAAACACTTCTAACAAGAGAAATTAAATTCTCGGTTAAGTTTAAATCCTGGGTTAGCGTTAACCTGCTTTCTAACAACCGGGCCCTGATTCTTTTCTTGAAATGAAGCAACCGAAAGCCTGAAAAACGCGGTCGATACTTTCCTTCGTCCGGGCTTTGGGCTAAGTCGGCGGTCAAGTAACGAAACCAAGTTTTTCTTTAATTATATACGACACAATCTACCCACCACGCACGGCTTATTAAAGAATTTCGTCTCATTTCTCAACAACAATTATTTTTGCGAATTTCATTCTTTTAAGTTATTCGCATAATGAGCTCGCGACCAACTTTATTTAACGGTTTTTGTTCGCCGAATTTAACGATCCCCTGAAATTTTGGAGCTTTACGGTAACATCATCAAAACTGAGATAGAGACAAGAAATTTGCTCAGTTATATATTTAAGTTAAAAACGCCAGTTGGTTGTCAAAGGAAACTGCAGAAGATCAACCAATGTTGGCTTCCCGATCTGAATCGATCTACAACCGCACATCTTGTTGTATCGTAACAACCAGTTTACTCAGTAAAGAATGCACTTTTCATTATAATTAATGGTTGTTAATGAAAATTTGCTTTAAGGTGTCGAATGGCTCTATTCAGAAATTGATAAAAGAGCTATCTGGGACTGCGGCTCTTTTCTTGGTAAGTCATGAAGCCGGCTTCGTTAAACATCATCTTCTTGGCATTTTCTTTGCTCATTGGAGCTGTCGTGTTCTGTACAATCATAAACTCATCTTTTATAACGGAAGCACGAGGACCCTTACTCACTGATAATCTTCAGCTTCAAACGACAAGAAATGGAAGCCAAATCTCGGCCCAAGTGACTGAACGGTTTATTTTAATATTCATCACAAGCGCGCCGTTTCACACGAAGGAAAGACAAGCCATACGACAGACATGGCTCTCACTTTTGGTGAACAATTCTGTTGCACTGGGACGATCAAACGTACGAGCTATGAAAAACCCTACAAATGAATCTAATAATGACTTGGTCATTCACTACTGGTTTGTTTGCGGACACTACTACGACAAGGAAAAGAAAGTTGAAGATGCCGTGGAGAATGAGAGCAAAGTGTACGGTGACATATTAAGGCTGAACTACACAGAGGCATATTTCACGCTGGTCTATAAGACTTTGAGCTCATTCTGGCTTGCTTCTACTATGGACGTTCAGTTTGTTGTCAAAGTAGACGATGATGTGTATTTGCACGTGCCAAGGATGATTTGGTGGCTGAAAACTGCCTCTTTGCCTGAGAAGCTGTATGCTGGTCGGTTGCTGGGTCATGCAAAAGTTTTAAGAAAACCTGAGCATAAATGGTACGTCAGCGAACAAGATTTTAAGGAAGACCACTTTCCCCCATATTGCAACGGCCCCTTCTATATTATATCTAAAACAGCTCTCCTCGAATTACTAAAGGTTTCTTCCAGCGACAACCTGAGGCCATTGCCCGTAGAAGATGCGTATATAGGAGTATTGGCTAAGAGAGCTGCAATCAAGCCCTTGCCTCTACATAGGGTTCGTATTGGTAGGCTTAGGCCAAATACAGCAAAAGACTGGGAAGATAGAAAGCTTAATCAGTTCTTTGCATGGGGACACGGTTTAACCACTAAAGGACTGTTTGCATTTCATGAGAGAGTCGTCAAATTACCGTTAACAATGCTTGAGGTTCCATCAAGGTAACGATGTACCACAGCCTAGTCCCTAGGCGTTCTCTCTCGTCACGGCTCAAAGCAGGGTCCAGGTTTGACCGAGCCGAGAACGCCTAGGGACTAGGCTGGATGTACCAGATACTGTTCAGTTGTTTTCGCTTTAAGAACTCACTCCGATTTTTGCTCTCGGTGCTCTAAGCTTAAGGCATATTGTGTATTAGCAAAGATACCTATTTGTAAAATATTGAAAAACAAAATGGTACCAATGTAAAACTTTTTGTACTGCCGAAGAGGTCAGTTTCATTTGAATGCCCGGGTTTGATTGGTCACAATTAACATGGGATTTTGTCCTCAGACTCAAAAGTTAGCACTACTCTTCATGTCTCCATTATTGAATCTATGAGTGAAAGGGTTAATACAGTTTTGACAAAAAAAAAAGCATAGGCTCCGTAACATGGCTCAGCCTAGCTTAAGAGATCGAGAACATAATCCGTGGGACCCATGATATTTTATCAAACGTATCTACGTTACCCTTGGTGCAAGAGGATATTCTCACCCCTCGCGTACTCGCTAATCGGCACCGTACGTCATGAGAACCCTTTGGTACAATCATTGACGGAAGTAGTTGGAGCAGCCTTCCCCTTCCCCTTTTGCAATGTTGGATGACACAATGAATGCGTAAATTCATTTCATTTTCCCAACAACATTGAATGTTGAGGAGGGAAGTTTTTTCATAAATTGTAGCTGTATGCGGATGTTTGAGGAACGTCATTGGAATTGACTTACTGGCGTTATTTTTTTACCGGCATCATAGACAAACAGCAACTGACAACCATTTAAAAGTCATAAAAGGAAAGAATTTTAATTTAATTTATTTATTTATTTATTTATTTATTTTTTTTTTTTTGGGGGGGGGGGGGGGCAGAGATTGCTTGACGTTGATGCGGGCGCCGCTATACCACGTGGTAGGGGCTATAAATGGGAAAGAAAATGGGATTTCAGCGAGCGTGAAGGGAGAGAAAACCCTCTCACCTCCTTGAATTTCAAGCGCCTGCCACGAATGTTAATTCACCGCTAAATAAAAGAAAACATACCACCTGGCGAGCATTAAATTTTTGCAGATTTTTTGTGTTTTGCGGGAACAATTGTTTGTGGTCGGCGAGATGATTTCTGCAGGGAACTAATTTTTCGATTTCCTGCTCAAGCAGCAGAACATTAACAAGGCAGGAACTTTTCAGACTCGTACCCAGTCGCCACTTATTTATTTTATTCGCAAAGTAATTTGGGAAGGAGTATTGACGCGCGCAAAGGCGCTTGGGAAGGAGGGAATTGTGTCCTTCCCTTGATGAGCCGCGAACTCACTAAATCCTTCCCATCAATCACAGCGCGTCGAATACAGAGAAGCCACTGGGTACGAGTCTGGGAACTTTTATTACTTGTCGAACTTATTTTTATGGATCGAAGGCATTTTTTAACAATGGATTCAACATAGCGTTTTTGTTGTCGCTGGCATATAGAGATCGACAATTTTAACTTTTTTTTTGTTTGAGTGAGACAAACTTTCACTTCCGTCATATTCCACATAGCTTATGGCCGTGATATTCTACTGTAAAGTGCTAATAAATTTGTTTGTAAAGTGCTAATTAATTAGCACTTTACACGGTTAAATAACTTTAAGTGTTAAAATGATAAAACAAGAAAATAAAACTACAGAAGTGAAGTTACTGATGAACCCTGCTATCTCTTCAATTCCAGAGAGATATTAACAGAATCCGAAAGTTTTGTGTTTCACGGCACACGCCGCCTCCTTGCTTCACTTCAACCCACATTTGACACTCGAAGTCCAGGATCAAAACTGCACGAGATTGGTGGGAAGCGAGTAAGGGGCCGCCCGCAATAAAAAGGGTAGGGGAGCGAATGTTGGGGGGGGGGGGGGGGAGGGAGGGGAGCGAGGAGCGAATGGGGGGGGGGGGTAGTGAACTTAAGCCTTTTGAGCCTTATTTTTTGGCAAGATAAGGGGTAAGGCGCTGGGCTCCCCTAGATCTGCCACTGATCCCGGCACTCATTTCTCTTGGGTGGTTCTCTTGAAACATTACATGAATCAGTACCTTGTCAATAGACATGACACAAGGCATGCGAACCCTATCCCAGTTCTTGACAAGAAAGGCCAAAATCTGTATCACACCAGTCATTTTAAACAGTTTCTAAAAAGTGTTTTATTAAAATTAATTTAGCATGTTGATGTAGCACATTTTCTACTACGTTGCTCTCAAAGGGAACCAGGGAATGCCTGGTCATGCGACTTGTTCCCAGCCCTCTGAGATGCATGACAATGCTCAGCTTTAGTTCTTCTTTGCCTTGAAATTTTCATACTTGGAGTGGCTTCGAAACCAGACAAGAAACGGTATGAGAATGGTGGGTAGAGACATCAAACTGAACAGACCCCAGTCAACCTGTGAAAGATAAAAAAGCTTTATAACACTTCTATAAACTGTATACAGTGAATCTCAATAATATTATTTATAAAATTCATTAATAATTCATAACAGTTGTGACAAATCAACAGGTGGTATTTGAGTCACATGTATACCTCTGTAAACCCCCAATACAAATCAACTGAGTTGATGAATTATTGAACAGTAGAATTAACTTTTGATACAGATCTCTACTCATTGGGAGCTTTCCATTCGCCAAAAATTTCCGGTTCGAGTTTTCGGTGGTTGAATGGAACGGGTTTAGAACACTTGGAAATCGCGTGCTCTATTCCAAGAGCACACCGGGCCGGCGTGACATATCAAAATGGCGAACTTTTTAAATGTTTTCGCGGCTTTAGAACAAGATGAAAGATAAAAACCATGGTACGGGTAAATGGCATCAGATGGTACATGTTCTTGTCGAATCATACTTACTAGATGTGGAGAGTGTTTGCGATCATATTCTTGCTGAGGCATGATTCCTCCTTCCCCAGGCATGGTGGAATAAGCAACCTGCAAGGACAACAATCAATATTCAGCTCAGCTGTAACACAGAGGCTAGCAAAAAGGGCAAGCCGTGCACAAAAAGGCTAAAAAGATGATGGAATACAGTAGAATTCAAACCATAATGGCTCTTCTTACATTAACCCGTTCACTCTCATAGTCATTTGTAGAGAAATTTCGTGCAGTTGTAACTTTTGAGTCTGTTGATGGAATTCTATCGTGTGACCATTCAAATGAAACTTCTTCAGCAGTACTTTTGCATGGTACCATTATTTTGTTTTCCCCTATTTTAGAAAATGAAATTTGTAAAATGAAAGACTGTAAGAAGCTGCTGTTCGACAGTTATGGCCTCTTAGAAAAATATTGTCAAAAACTATTGTACAGTGGAACCTCGGTTTAACGAACCTCTGTATAACAAAGACCTTGGTATAACAAATGATATTCTTCAGCCCATCAAAATTACAAGTACAATGTATGGAACAGAACCTCGATATAAGGTACCAGTATAACCTGTACAGTTTTCCAGTGCCGTAGTTATATGTAACTATGTAGTGTACATGTAGCTTCATACAGGCAGTAAAGTACAAATGTTATTTGTTCAGATCCAGAAATACATAACACCATTACAAAACAATTATTAACTATACCTTGATATAACAAACATTTTGGTTGTTTTTCCGCAAATTCGTTATAAGGAAGTTTTTGATATAATACAAACCCTCGATAATTATAATGAACCAATTTCCCCAGCCCCTTGGTACTTCGTTAAATTGAAGTTCCACTGTACTCCAACAGGATCCACCATTCCACAAAAAAGGTGCTGGTCTCTTTATGTACCCACTTCCCTCCAACCTTAAGAGGTTGTCTCTCTTAAAAGCGATCCAATGAATTTGGTTTGAAAAATAAATTTCTCTGATATGGGGTTGTTTAAAAGCCTTCACCTTGGCAGTCATGAAAATGCAATTTGTTTGATCCAAACTAATAATTCTAATTTCTAAACGTTTTATTGAAGTTTGACGCGAGACCTGAATAAATCAAAAACATTGCCATCACTGTTAAAAAAATACCAATTCACCAGATAGGTCCAATTATTTTTTCAATCAACAAATACATCCTTGTAGTTTACTCAGCTATATCTCAGACGATCTAGATTAATTTCTTATTTTAACAGTAAACAATGGGTTATTTTACACAGATAATTGGTCTCCATGCGATGCAATGTTTGTGATTTATTTGGGTCTCAACGTCTTAAAACTAGTACTGATCTGATGACACTTAAATAAATTGTAAAAAAAAATATTATTTTAGATCAAATGAATTGCATTTTTATGACTGCTAAGTCGGAGGCTTTAAAATAACCCTATATCAGAGAATTGTATTTTTCGAGTCAAAATCATCAGTCGGTTTTTAGAGAGAGACAATCTCTTAAACAATGGTGTCTAATAGGCCTTTATCACACAGCGGCCATGTTGACTCCCCGGAGAATAAAATGCTTTGTTTTTGCCCGCCCAGCCTCGCAGTGAAAAAGTTGAAAACGAGGTTGGACGGGCAAAAATCTTTTGTTTTTATACAAAATGGCGGGGCGTGATAAAGGCCTATTGTAAGAAGTGAAAACTGAGTAAAAGATTCAAGCCTCCCAGTGTCTTTTTACTAGCAGTGCAAGCTTCATGCACAAAGAATATTGGAGTCTCATCTCAAATATTCAGGCCAATAAATTTTGTCTATTAGGCTCAAAAGAAGGTGTCTTTGAGTGTACTTGTTACTTAATTCTAAAAAGTAACACTGGTGACTACTTTTGGAGTTCTAAGGTAAAATCTAGATTACCTGAGGATCTGCCTCATCTTCAGAAGCTTTATACGATACTTGAGCAGATGTGAAGTTGAATGTTCCAGATTTCTTAGGTTCAAGAATTATTGTGTGAGATACATTTGCGCCACTGATTAATCAGTCAAGAAAAATATCACCCTTGAAATTACAACATATGATTCGGTACTCACATTAAGTAATACAAATCTAAATCTTCATAAGAGGGTAACGATGCAGAGTCACATGTTCAGCTATAGAGGGATGTAGCTAAGAGCCAGCTTCTGGCTACTTTCACCGGCTGAAAGATAACTTATCACCGGCTGAAATTTGACTAGAAAACAAAGACTTGGGGTGATTTTGAAGGTGCATAAGCCATAAAAACTGGCTGGGCTAGTTTACAAGCCTGCTAAGTTTTTTCTTAGCTACACCCCTGGCAATAAAACAGTTTTTACGTGATGGTCCAAAAAGCTCTTGCTGTCGCCAGATTTTTGACAGCATCACAAAGAGCATGGGTTTGAATCCCGTTGAGGCCTTAAATTTGTTTCTCAGGCCCTAATTTATAACTGTGATGATCACATTATCTTAAATAGGTAAGCTATGATCAAAACACGGCTGATATAATTGAGTCGATTTAACCCATTCACTCCCAGAGTCAATTATGAAGACAATGTGATCTAGTTTTAACTTTTGATTCTGTCAACAAAATCCTATGGTGTGACCATATGCATTCAAATGAAACCTCTTTGGCAGTATGTAAGAATTATAGAAATGCAAAAAGGATACGGAGCAATGACTTTCCATTTTACCGACAACAGTCCATGAAGAACCTTGAATTCATCTGCCGGAAAGGAATTGTCTGTCAAGGACACTGATGTGGCTGGACTGGAAATTCAAACATTTATCTCATTAATAACATTATCACGTTAGTAAAGATACTCATAAAAAAAGTTAAGTCTGTAAATAACGTGAGTAAGGGAGTTCCATTATAGACCAATAGTTCGGAGTCGTTATGGCAACAAAATAAGAGAATATTTTTTAACATTTCTACCTGTCTGGGTGTCATATTGGTTTTCCAATGAATGTCAGAACAAGAATTTTGCATGAACCGTTGCTCCAAAATAAAGTAATGTCAGTGATAGCCACATCAAATATGTCATGATTTAAAGGGGCTACGTCATGGCGATTTTTATGTTTTTGTCTTAGACTGTGCTTGAATTAAAACTGAGCATCTTACTTCAAACATGAACTGCTCTTAGAACACCAAGAAAAAGATATCAAGTAAAAATCTTGTAGAAAGAATAAACCATAATCAGTTTTTAGCAAATTGTCCAAAACACATTGAACAAACTTGAAAAAAATTGGCCAATTTTTTCAAGTTGCAATCCACTTCCATCCTGGTCATCTGTAGTCAGAGACACTTGTTTATAGTTTCATTATACTCATAAAGCAATTTTAAACAAAACTGGACCATTACGTTTGGGTTTCCACTGATATAAAAATGTCTTTTAGCTTTTAAAATAACGCTAAAAATGGTGACATAGCCCCTTTAATAGATGATAAAAACTTGTGTATGATATTCAGCAAGATTTTAACAAATGGTTGACCAGGATGCAAAGAAAATCAATTTTTCAGCTGAACATGAAGCTAGCCTCACTGTTCTGTAATTTAAATTTCCTATTTCGAAGATGTCTCCGAAAGTAAGACAGCGGGCATTTCAAAACAGATGGAAACAAGGGAGGCCATGACTAGTTTTCGGTGATAACACGATGTTTTGCTCAGTTTCAACACCTCAAATGATTTTATATTGCCAAATGAATGGCCGAAATGTTAAAAAAATGTCTCAGGGCATTACTGGGGGCATTATTTGCCTTTTTGTGTTCTTTCCTTTTAGTTAACGCTCCATTAAAAGCCATAGGGCATTTATTAAAGTTTTTTGTTTTGAACTAGAGGAAATTGAGAGTGACTTTATTTTGGGATGGGCCACTAAGAATTCAAGGAAACTGGCCTGACTGGCCACCAAGCATTGGAGTTAATTTTTAGCCCTGCTTAGGATGACCACTTACAGCCATGCTCCGTCATGCGTGACCTGTAATCCACAAGACTGAAATGAACATTTGAATATTTCTTTGTAACGTACGAGATTTGAATGAAACCTTGAAGATCTCTCTGGAAAACACTTTGAAAGTCACAAGTTAACTAAAGTACATTAATTCGCTACAGGTATAAAAAACCTAATATTGTTCGGATATGTAACATTTCAAATAAAATGATATTTTGTTGGTCTTTGTTTCCGAAATTGCGGGAAAATTCTCACGGGAATTCCGAATCTCGGAATGAGTTTACGAAACCGATGCGTAAATTTGAAAACGCCATTCAAATTTTCAAAAATACTCGTCACGCGTGAAGGAGCATGGCTGTAATAAGAGGGTTGACTGTAGTACTTACCCACTTCCAACATTGTAGATATTATAGTGGACTGTTAGTTCTTTCCCCTCTACAACATACTGGTTCAGAATATTTTTTGAGATAAGAAGCCTGGCACTTGAATCTCCTTCTGCGCTAAGGGCACAACTTACAAATGCTCCAAGAATGAAGCACAGAAAAATCTGCAGAATAGAAAAATCAAAAATGAAATTAGGTTGTGGCTCCTTATGAAGTTTAGTTACTTGTTTGCTTGCATTATTGGTCTTCATGTAAATTCCTGGTGGATGACTTATTGTGTCAGTACCATTTTTATCTCTGTAAACAATCTTTTTCCAATCCTCTTTTATAATGCGATTTGCTTTATAAAAAAATGAATCACATGAGAGAGTTCAAACACTTTGAGAGTTTGTGAAATTTGAAGAGCATCATCGTGAGTAAGCAGTCCAACAAGAGAAAGTTTGAGTCTCATTGATTCTAATGATAATTTGAGCAGAAACAAACTCTTTGCACGAAAGTCTGCAAGAGTACATAACTACTCCATTGATGACCAAATGAAAACAAGGATTTGAACTCTTGGCTTCTCTTATTCCTGTTTGCTTGGGTTTCTTCTCATAACAGACGAGGTCCCTGCTTCAACAACGCTTTGTTATAAACTCAGTTGAGTGGGTCGTCAGAGTGTTACTTGCATTCCTTTGTGTGAGCTTTACCATACAGAAAAACACAGTGAATTCTGTCAAATTTGGATAACTGGGGACCAGCTTAAGCTGTCCCCCTTAGAGAGGTATCCACCTCATAAGACAGACAAACAAGTGAAATTTGGCCAGAACCAGCCAATAACTGATGTCAGCCTTAGAGGTGTCCACCATAAAGAGAGTTTAGTTACAGACAAACAAGTGAAATTTGGCCAGAACCAGCCAATAACTGATGTCAGCCTTAGAGGTGTCCACCATAAAGAGAGTTTAGTTACAGACAAACAAGTGAAATTTGGCCAGAACCAGCCAATAACTGATGTCAGCCTTAGAGGTGTCCACCTTAAAGAGAGTTTAGTTACAGACAAACAAGTGAATTTTGGCCAGAACCAGCCAATAACTGATGTCGGCCTTAGAGAGGTGTCCACCTTAAAGAGAGTTTAGTTACAGGCAAACAAGTGAAATTCGGCTAGAACCAGTAAATTGATGTTGGCCTTAAACATGTCCACCTTATAGAGAGTTTAGTTACAGACAAACAAGTGAAATTCGGTTAAAACCAGCCAATAATAATTGATGTCTGTCTTAAAAAGGTGTCCACCTTACAGAGGTGTCTGTCTTACAGGGGTGTCTGTCTTTGGCTTAACTGCAGAATACCTGGCCACACAAGAACACTTCTAGAAACAGTGGCTACGCGGCTACATGACTACTTAGACACCTTAGCCCACAGCTGCGTAGTGTAGCCACGTCAAAGTGACCGGGTATTCTGCAGTTACTCCATTATATTTGTTGAACAAGGTGGTAAGCATCAAAAGGAGTTATTTTTTTTACTCTGTAAAACGAAACTGTAAAAATAACAAACATGCATTTACTCAAGTTTTGTTTACATCCAATCGTTGCCTTTAGGCAGTAGATGGATTAATTACTGTATCTATAAATCAGGGACATTTTCACCTTGTGCGTGTCTATTGCAATTCAAACTTCATAAACAAAGCAACACGTGAGGACCTCTGAATGCTATTGACCATAAAAATCCGAGATCTCTTCAAATCTTGGGTTAAAATCGAAACCCTGATTAACACTGTGTTCGATGGCGTCACACGGGTGTTAAAATGTAAACAAGAAATTTAACATACCACTTTCATTTCTGCTACCATTCACCAATGTACCGTCTCGCTGAACATCAAAGAAAGAAAGAAAGAAAGAAAGAAAGAAAGACATAGATGACGTGTTCGAAAGCGAGGCGCACTCATGCGCATGAGTTTGTGGCCGTGTTGAGCCCAATCTTGAGCCGGCGATTCCAGACGTGACGTTACTTCACAACCAACCAGGCGAACATTCAACAAAACAAAGCGTGGCAAAAAGCCCGTCGTGGATGTACACAAACAGGTCTCTGTTTATAGATCTTTTTTTGTCTGTACATATTTTGTACGCCTAGCATCAGAAGTTGACTGTGGATCTAACGACGGTCTTGAAGTCTAAAGGCCTCCAGAGAGCGACTTTCTTTTTAATACGCCGCTTCCTCCATGGTTTGCAGTCCATGCAGTGATTTGCCATTGGTCTTCTTTGCCTTTGACGATAAGCTCTAACGGACTAAAGTTACTAACATAATCAAAGAGCTTTTGAGTTGATTTTTACCTGCATAAAAATGAGCAACAAGGTGATTTCAGAAGAAATTGATGGAGCCACGAGATTAGGCCACAATGAACTTGCCAAGGGGAACATCGAAGAGGCTTTCAACTCTTTCGAAAAGGCCGTTCAACTTGCCGAAAATCTAAAGGAAGGCTTTACGGAAAGAGCGTGTTATTTTAATCTGGGAGCATGTTATGTTGCACGGGGTGATGCTAAACGGGGTGTTGAGTTTTTACTCAAAGCGTTTCCCCCAGAAAAAGAGTCTGACGGTATCACAAACTACGCAGATTTACAATACAATTTAGCAACAGCGTACGATGCTCTTGGAGAGATAGACAAGGCTGTGAAATGCTACGAAATCGCTGCTGAGGAATACAAAACGCAAGGCAATCAAGAAATGCGAGGAGAAACTCTTCTTAAACTGGGCAATGATTGTACAAATCGCGGTGAAATAGAAAAAGCCGCTGAATTATACCAGCAGTCTGCCCAAATCTTCCAAGAAATTGGTGACAGGAAGACTCGACTATTGATACTCAACAATCTCGCAAGCTTGCTAGCCGAGCTGCATGACATAGCTCGCTGTGGAGAAGTGCTTACTGAAGTCATTGAACTGTGTGTTGAAGTCGATGACATCGCTCTAAAGGGTAAGTATTATTTTCATAATTATGTTGGTACAATAGTTAGTTTAGTTTGTATATACAATGGCTTTGTGAAGTAGTTAGTAAGCAGTGAATATAATTGATGATGGTTGTCGGGATTGTTTGGAATTCCATCACTGCCCATGACAACATGGCAGCTCGCATACACAAGACTGGATTTTAATAAGAGTCACAAAAAAAAACTTAGAAAAAAAGCTGTAGTTTGATAACTGTTTTCTGAGTGTCCCATTGATAATACTTTAACAGATAGATGAAAAAGTTGTACCGGTATTTCCTATAATACTTTGTTTTTACAGTAATCTGTCGAGTGTGATTGTCCAGGTTAGTGTAATTCTTAAAAGAAAAGAGCTGTAGTTGTTGTTGCCATTTTGATCACTTGTGTGGAAGTCATTTTAAGAATCTTTGTTGTCCATGGAAATGAAAGGTCGAAAGGTCAGTCATTGTCAACAACAACAGTTCTTTTCAGAGCTACACTCCTGGGACGATCACAAATGACAGACTACTGATACTCCTGGGTTTGAACCAATTGGAATATTAATTATATCATCTATCTTTTATCCCATACCGTCCTATAGTATTTTTTCATATTTTTCAAACTGTCCAAATTAAAGATTAATTTGGATAGTTTTCGTATGGACTTTTCTTAAGAAAATTGAAACTGTCCAATTACACAGAAATTGGACAGTGTCTTTCAGCCAATCAAAACTCAAGAAAAACAATAGAAATAAAATTTTAACTGATGATAGCGCAGCCATACAGCAGACTCAGCTGTACAGCAAGTGTTTGGCAAAATGGCGAGCGACATTTTTGTTTCAAGCGGTTTTTGTTGACGAGGTTTTTGCAGACAAACAGCCAGCAGGGAACCGGCAAGAAGATAGCAGGTTTCCTGAGATAGCAGAGACAGATTTAAACTTCATGATGGAGGGAAACCAAAACCAAAACATGAAGAAAAGCACATCAACATGACTCATGACTCATAAAATATTTAATTTAACAAGTGGCGTTTAGCATGCCAAGCTATGTAGAAGTGAGAAAAATATAATTAACAAGTAACAGGACTACATGCCTGTCCAATTTGGAAATACAGTGAAACCTGTATTAAGCGGACACCCTAGGGACTCACGCTAGTGCCCCCTTAATAGAGGGGTCTGCTGAATACAGGTCCGTTTTACAGTAAATATGGGAAGAAAATTTAGGGACCCAAGTAGCTGGTGTCCTCTAAATAGAGGGGGGTGTCCGCTTAATATGGGGTCTGCTTGATACAGGCTTTACTGTAATTGAATTAAAAAAAGTTCCCCTGACTGCCAAATTGGACAGCATGTAGTCCTCTTACCTATACAAACAACTACAATTTATAATAAGTGAGATCTACTGGAATACAAATATCCAAAACATACAGTAATCTACTCTGTGAACAAATAATGAGCAATAATCGATATACCTGTCCAGTAATGATCCCGATGCCAGATACGACACAAAAATATTTTTAACTTACAATATTTTGTATCTTGCCAAATGCTGTTAAGGATAAAAGCTAAACACACAACTTATTACTTATTTGTCTATTTGTAAAAAAAAAGGATCTAAATAAATAAATAAATAATGGTTTAATATCAGCGTTTCCACAAAGGTGGCTCTTCATCTGGTATAAACTACAATAATATTGAAAATATTAAGTAATACATAAAAAACGATACAATTTAATATAAAGACAAAAAAAAAATTAAATTATGTTTAACTAATTTAATATGTACAACTAATTAATTACTGATACGATTTCTAAGATACGAGTTTACCTCTTTACAATAATAATTAAAATCCTCACTATTTCTGATATAAACAGGAAGGCTATTAAAAAGTTTAGCAGCACTATCACTATCACGATCTAAGATTAACCAACAAAAATATGTTGATGTGAAACTGATTTTGCCCTTAAAAAAATAGTAAATGAATATTTTTATGGGAAATATCAGATTCACATCAACAGGAAACTGGCAAATACATGTAAATAGTTGTTATTTGTCTTTAATTTTCCCATTTCCTGTGGCTTTCATATTTGTCATGGTGTGTAATATATTAATCTCCCTTGTGGCTCCTTTTAAGCCATGAGGGAGACTCAGCATGAATGCTGGCATGGCTTCTTTTAACCCATGCCAGCATTCATACTGTTTCATGATTATACTATGCATTGCTAAGTTTGGGTAAGATTTTCCTCACCAAACTGCTATGAATAACCATTCTACAGTCAAATTCACGATTACATCTTAAGTCTTTTCTTTAAAGGTGCATCACAGTGAACATTGCCATATGAACATTTCATTAATAAGACAAGCTCATTATTGCAGCCACTTTTGTTAATGTGAACATGAGCTTATGCAGTTATTTTCCCATTAATACGACCTTCTCAAGTTTTTCCAGCTCATCGGTGGTTGTATTTATGGGGTTTTACTGTATTTACATTTCTGCAAACTTTAAAATCACACTTATTTGGAATATTGAAATAAATCATTCTCTCTGTATTTAAAATATTTATGACCTGAGTTCAAATTCAGGTTGTGTTGCTGTCTTGCACAAAATGATGAAGCAGGTGGTCAGATACATGTCCATATACCATGCCTGTTGCATAAAAATTAATGACATGGGAATTGTGATAGTGAGAAATGATGTCAAAAACTGAATAGGACAGTTTAAATAATCCACCATGTGTAAGTTGTTTACAGTACTAATTTCAATTAAAGAATACGCTCGATCATGAAGTTTGTAACGAGTAACTCCCTTGTTCTGCAGTAATCACCAAAATTAAATTTCCCCCTTATTGTTACAGTAATATTAATTATTACTAACTAAAGGCAGTTAAACATTTATGTTAGCAACCCCAGCTTGATACCAGAAATGAATCTGGTTGCAGCTGCTGAACTACAATCACACTTTGTTTGGTGCTGTCAAATGCTTCGTTCAAGAGAGTTTTTCCAAAGAACTAAAGAATAAACCAGATAGTAATGTAGGAATTTACAGACTTTTTAGCAGTAAATGCAATATTATTGTATTCTTACCATTCTGTAGTCAAGACTGCAAGTGCAACATGTTAATTGAATGATAAGTTCTTGCTCTTTCTCAGGTAAAGTCTACAATGACATTGGACTGCTGTACAATGGATTAAAATCTTATCAGAATGCTGCAGAGTGTTTTGAGCTGGCAATTCCTCTTATGCGAACAGACAATCCTGACAAGTCATTGGAAGCTGTTCTTCAACAAAATTTAGGAGCTGTGTACAACCAACTTAAGGAATACAACAAAGCAATGGAGTGTCACAGGCAAGCAGTCTCTCTTCATGGTAAGCAAACATATAATAGATTTCTGACCCTTAATTTGTTATCAAGTTCAGTTTCTCTATACAGTGTAGAACAAAGAATTTTAAGAATAAACTGCTGGTTACAGTGAAACCTCTCTCTACAATGGACACCTTTGGGTCAAAGTTTATTGGGCATTGTAAAGGCTAAGGTGTTTTGGTGAGGTAGGGTGTAATTTGATGCAGCTCTAGGTTTTTTTGTCGAGGCACATTGTTGTAGTGTTTAGCACATTGGACTTCAGATCTGAAGGTCGGTGGTTCCAGGCCTGGTCTCGGCCATTGTGTTGTTTCCTCAGACAAGAAACTTTACCCCACATTGCCTCTCTCCACCCAGGTGTGTACATGTAAAATAAATTTTCCATTTTTTTTCCATTTTATTTATTTTGCCATTTACCACATTACAAAAAAATATGTATGTATATATAATAATAATAATAATAATAATAATAATAATAATAATAATAATAATAATAATAATAATAATAATAATAATAATAATAACAATAATAATAATAATATCGTAAAAAGGGTTGTTGTTGTTCATCGTGGTGAACACACTAGTAAAGAAGTATTTTTTCGTTTGTCTCACGATGTCGTCACTTCCGATGTGGATCGCGACGTTTCGACTGCATACTGCTAGTCTTCTTCAGGCGATGGGGTCGACTGGTTACGCGTCACCTTATGAAGCACGATGTTCTGCTGTGATTGGTTGGTTTTCAACAGCTGTGACTGGCGCATTTTGATCCTCGTTGTTTTGGCGAATTGTTCCCTCGGCGGTCCGTAGTCGTACGGCTCTCCTGTTGTTGTGTTTCTTGATCGTGGGCATCCATGCTTCTGGAATTTCTATTCCACTGTCCCTGTTGATGTTGTTAGGGTTAAGTCTTATGTGGATCGCCTCTTTGACCCTGCGTGTGTACCAATGAGGATCACGATCAATAAACTTTACTTCATTCGAAAGCGGGTGGTGTCCGGTGTTGTTGGCGTGCTCTGAAACGGCGGAGGTCTGGGTACGGGCGAATCGGATGTCTCGGTCATGCTCTTTTATTCTGTCTTGCATAGGTCTTCCAGTCTCGCAGATATAAACTTTACCGCATTCACAGGGGATTCTGTAAACCATGCCATCTTGTTTAGTCGGGTCAACAGCGTCTTTAGGCCGTACTAGGTGTGATCTAAGTGTAGTCTCCGACTTGAAAACAGCGCGTACGCCTTGTTGTTGTAGGCAGCGGCGAAGTTGTTCGGACAGACCTTTCAAATCTACTGCGGTTTTGCCGTTTCAGAGCACGCCAACAACACCGGACACCACCCGCTTTGGAATGAAGTAAAGTTTATTGATCGTGATCCTCATTGGTACACACGCAGGGTCAAAGAGGCGATCCACATAAGACTTAACCCTAACAACATCAACAGGGACAGTGGAATAGAAATTCCAGAAGCATGGATGCCCACGATCAAGAAACACAACAACAGGAGAGCCGTACGACTACGGACCGCCGAGGGAACAATTCGCCAAAACAACGAGGATCAAAATGCGCCAGTCACAGCTGTTGAAAACCAACCAATCACAGCAGAACATCGTGCTTCACAAGGTGACGCGTAACCAGTCGACCCCATCGCCTGAAGAAGACTAGCAGTATGCAGTCGAAACGTCGCGATCCACATCGGAAGTGACGACATCGTGAGAGAAACGAAAAAATACTTCTTTACTAATAATAATAATACAACACACTAGAAATTTATAATAACTTAAAAGACGATAGACTACAAAATATTTAATGTGGTAGTGACAAGGAAGCCTATATAGAAGCCGGGGGCTTATGCACTATAGGTTCCTGACAATATAGAATAATCATATGAATTATGAGGACAGCATGAAATATAAAATGTATTATTTTAAAAAGAAAAGAAAAGAAAAGCAAAGAAGAAGTATGTAGCTCAACAAAGAGTATTTTTGACTAAGAACTAAGAAAGAAGGAATTTTTTAAGTCTTTTGCAAAACAGACGGATGCTTTCACTGTTTTGAATTTCATGACTTAACGAGTTGAAAAACTTAGGTCCTTGAAACCGAATTGAGAAGTTTCGAATATTAGTTCTACAGGGAGGTATGTAAAAAAGGTTGGGTATCAGCGACGAATTGCTGGGTCACCTGTGGCTTGTTTGTAATTGTACAAGTATCTTTTCACTTAAGGCTGGTTTTCACTGGCAACGGAGTTGGAGTCGGAGTTGTAACAACGCCTCCGACTTAGTGAAAATCAAAAATCGGGGTTGTAACCGGAGTCATAAGCTCGACGGAATCGGAGTTGGAAGAATCAGAATGGTTCCGTTTTCTTCCAATTCCGCTTTTGACTCTGATTCTTATGATCCAGTGAACACTAGATTGTCGGAGTCGCAAGCAGAAGCAAATAAACCAATCACAATCCCCATTCCTTGCTTACGACTCCGACAATCTAGTTTTCACTAGATCGTAAGCAACAGAATCATAAATGCAATCGGTAGCTCTGCTTACGACTCGTCGTTTGATTTCCACTAGATACTCTTCCGACTCCGACTCAGACTCCGTCACTAGTGAAAACCAGCCTTTACTGTCAGTGTTAAAGTTTTAGTAAAAATGCTTAATTGTCGAAAGAACCAGTGAAGATCTGGCTGTGTGGGCCTTCTGTGGCCCGTTTGTGACGTTATTTTTACCTGTACTGTGTTTCCTGTAATAAACTGTAAATTATCATATTAAATATTTTTATTTATGTTGAATCTGATAGGTGAACTGTCCAACAGATCAGCCCAAGGGCAAGCTTTCTGTAACATGGGATTTGCTCAGAGTCAACTTGGAGAATTCAACAAAGCCGGGGAAAGCTTTTCTCACGCAATTCAAGCAGCTAAGGACTCTGGCGATAAGAAGGGCTTGTGGCAAGCTTACGAAGGTTTGGCAGCGGTCAGCTTTCTTGGACAGGACTATGGCAAAGCGGTGGAGTACTATAAGTTAGCCTTGTCTGTTCTGTCAACTACTGGGGAGGCTGATCCTGAACACAATAACAGAATTGTCAGTAAACTTGCTAATGCATTAGAATGTCAGTTGGTAATGTCAAAGAAATTAAATGGAAGGCTACCACCCTTGAGAGTGGACAACGTGAAGGGCGATCATGCATTGGAGAAGAGAGATGGTAAAGGCAAACGTGTAGGCAAGACCCGTTCCAGACAGGAACATCACCAATTGATTGCACGGGGTATCGATGGGGACCAGACACCTTCAGAGTCAGAGGAATCCATTGATGGATCATCACAGTCATCTAGCAACGATGAGAGAAGTCAGCATGAAGAAGCTGTCAGGGAAACAAGGCAGAAGCAGAGAGTGATAACCACAGAAGCTGAAGTTCATCATGAGAGGACCCCGACACAAGAACAAAGAGCTCGAAAAAAGACATCTACTGATTCCAGCCAAGAGGAAGCGGTTGTAAAAGAAAGGGAAAGGAGAGGTAAAAGACCCCGTCATTCAAGAAAAGCCAGAGGTTCGTCACCCAGAGAACCACTGAAATCAACCCATGAAGAGAACCATTATGAACAAGTTCCTCTTGATGAAGTTGATGACAGAAGTAGGTCCTCTGCTTCTCCTGCAAAGAGTGAGTACTCGGAAGAGATGCCACGCGCGCACAGAGAAGCTTACCTTGCTTCTGTACAGGCTTCTACAGCACCCAGACCAGCTCCTAACGGAACAGAAATGAAAAGAGACGAGGAAAGCGTGCAGTCTAGAACTTGTGTTATTCAGTAGTGGAATAATACTGTGTGATAAATATTTTGGTCCTTGAAAATATCTGGGTTAGTATGCATCGTAATTATATAATATTATAGCAGATTTATATTTTTGTGAATTAAAATTCTCCACAATGCTCTTGTAAAAAGGGGGCGTAATATCTAGTTTTTGTAGAACTTCATATTATTATCAATGTTTTCATATTGTAACGATTTTAACGTTTGTAATAATTGTCCTTCAGACCTTGTTTTGTAACAGTTGGGTTGCTGTGATTGGTAGGTGCATGGTTTTCTACAAAAATAATAGAGGACAACACCTTAAGTTGCGAACAACAGTAGGACAGTGAGCCACGCATTGATCACTTTCATGAGTCCCAACCTCGTTCCCCGGGGACGGGAAGAAAAGATACCCTGGGGATGAGGTCGCGGGAGCCCATGCACGAGGGTCTCGATGGGGTGGTTGCTTTTAGGGTTAACAATTAAAATTTTGGCGTCTTTACGACTAACGGTTGATTTCTGTCCGACACGGTTAACAGAAATCTTAAATATTTATTTCCATTGTTTTAAAAAATAATTTATATTTTAAAAAGTTAAAAATTAATTTCCATCGTTGTAAAACACAGTTAAGGCCTTAGGAACATTCTGGGACAAGACACAGGCTCACATAACAGTCGTAACAAATGATGCCAAAGACAAATCGTGGCTAGAACCTTTTTTTTACGGTTAACATTTTTTTACACCTACGGTTAAAATTGTTCTATTTATACGCCTAACGACTAACGGTTAACCCCATTGAGACCTTCATGCACTCCTGAATGTGAAAAGTTTGAAATAAGCGCCCTGGGTATTGATGAAAGTTGGCTCTTCAGTTAATTGTTTCCCAGTACCTACAGCTTGGTGGCTGTCCGAAAGGTTCCTCCTGCCTTATGTGGATGATCATTATTTTACCCAAGTACAAAATCAAGTACTGCATAAGGTAGCTAGACGATTAAAATTTGGACGGCTCGAGTTTACCAGGATTAGCCTTGTTAGCTTCACCAGGATCTGAATCAAGGATTGCAGTGTCTATACGCAGTCCCCTTAGAAATTTCCCAGCCACTCGGGAAAGAGATACGAAGGACTTGAACTACCCATTAAGAGCGTGATTTTTGATCAATGTTAGAATTCGCGGTGGCTGGAAGGATCCGCCGCTGAAAATACAGTAAACCGTAAGACTTAAAAAAAAGAGGGCAGCCTGCATGGCAGGCAGTGGAAGGACTCAGGAAGGGAAGGAAGTTAGGATTCGAGTGCGCGCGTGGAGTTGCCCAGTACTCCGTCAGTGGTTTCCACTGATTCAGACATCTCTTGGGTTTTTTAAAGTGACACTAAAAATGGTGCCATAGCCCCTCAGTTTTATGGCAAACGTACACAACAGCGGTACGGGTATACCGCAAAAAAAAAAAAAAAATAGAATTTTGAAGATTTCTATATTCATAAAAAATTCGCGTTTTGTGCAAAGCGCGAAATTGTTACGTAGAGGTTCCTTGTGTGATGTTTACATTCAGATGAGAAAATAAAAAATTAAACGTTATGGGCACTTTATTAAAACACAATTTCAAAGTTATAAATGTTGCGTCTACGAGTTTACAATGGGTATTTTGCTAGCGCTATTTGCTGCGTGAAAACGACCCTAAAAGAAATGAACCGTAATACTAACAATTTTGAAACAGGTTTAATTTTTATTCTGAAATTACATTTTTCATCCATTATTATGTAATTTAAACTAAAATTAAATACCCAGAAATAGTTTCTGTACATATGGTACTAGATATTTTTCTCTTCAATGATCTCTCTATGTATAAAATTAAATCAAATTTTAATTTACTGATTCAAATATTGATTTTTGTGAAAATATTTAAATACATATTTCTTTTTTCAAATATTTACATTTTGTATACCAGATAAATAAAGACAATGTGAGAACTGAACTTAACACTGCAGACCTAGACAGCAACAGAAAAAGACAAAACCACAAGTGAAGGTTAAAACGAAGCAGGGCTCGACTTTCAGGAAAAAACCTTTGGGCCAGCTGGCCCCTAAGTTTTCAGACTTGGTTGCCAGCACAAGTATTCTAGCCGCCAAAAGGCGGTGTGTTAAGACACAAATTGCTTTAAAAATTGCCTGGTGTAACATTTCCCGAAACAAACATTTCCTAGCACGTTCTGTTGTTGCTGCAATCGTTGCGAGAAGAAGTCGGTTCTACTTTTCGCAACGAATTTTTCGTTACGTAGTGTAACACTCCCTTCTGCACTAACACTTATCTAGCCTGAAAAGCAGGCATATTTGGGGCGCGAACAAGTGCTGAGTTTTAAAAACCGCGGGCTGAGGCGAGTCAACCCCCCCCCCGGGGGGGGGGTACCCAACACAGTTTTGTACGGGGATGCTCCGCCCCGAGGTCCAAACCCTTACCCTTTCATATACCGTTTTTGACAGAATAGGTACCCCTTTCATATACCTTTCATTGAAAAGTGGTACCCCTTTCATATACCTTTCATTGAAAATGGCACCCCTTTCATATAGCCTTTACGTGCGTCTGTTTGATATATTTTGAAAGGCGCTTTTTATAATACTTAAATGGCAGTTTTCCCTACCTTTTTTATACTTCAATCGGTGTTTTACCTACCCTTTCCTATTCTTCGTGAAATCCCTACCCTTTCACATACTTCAACTCGTGAAATCCCTACCCTTTCATATACAGGAACCCCTTTCGGGCGGAGCATCCCCGTATAGCCCATTATAGGGAGTACCCCCCCCCCCGGGCAAAAGACGCGACCAAGGGTGTGGGGCACTCCCAGCACCCGACGTTTTCCAAATCAAAATGACGACCAAACACTCGTTCACCAAATGAAAACGTCTGCACTGTAGGCTACAATCACGGCACATGCGTACATGCGCCTCAGTTCTTTTGTGCGCAAAGACCACACAATGAAGAAGTGTTTTTCTAGTCGGTTCCCGCCAGGTTTAAATTTACAGTATTAAAAGTATATTTTGTTCCAAAAAGCTTAATATGCTATGGAACTTATAATTAATTAAACTAATAAATGCTCAATCAAATTATGAATTCTAATTTAAAAGCACAGTCCTTGGCATTTAAGCCCAAACCTGAAAAAAAGAGAAAGGTAATCAACAAACAATCCAACAAAGAAACGGTACCATTATGCTGAGACTTATCGCAAGGGAAATCAAGGCTGTTTTTTATTGTTTTGTAAGAACAGATTTGTGATACTAGCTGAACGGTCCCTAATATTCCCTCGTCTCTTATGCCCCACAATCGTCATTTTCTATGAACAACACTGAAATCTTTTAACTGAATTGAACATGATATCAGGTCATTAAAAAAAAACAGACAACAAGTAAACTTGCACAGAAAAATAAACACTTGCAAGGCACACTTTTCTTCTAATCCTTTCCCAAGAAATGCTCAGATCACGAACATCAAAAAACGGAAACCCTGTTTTCCTCAATATTTTGAATGCACTTACTCTTAGTGTATTGTCCCAGCTTCCAGTGGCGACAGCTGTCCCATCTGGGGACAATTGCAGACAGCTGATTCGGTTATCATGTGCGTAATACACTGACAGCTGTTCAGCCTGTAAATAATGTTAAAATCGTTAAAAGCTTAATTAAGCCTCAATACATTTTTGTGAACAAAACTTATTTTCTCTTTGTACGTTATAATTTAAATATCATTCTATATCATGACAGAGAGGTCATGATATGGAATTGACACCTGGGTCCGACATCTCCATTAAGGGGACACTTCTCCTGGTCCTGGCCGGCAAAACACTCATGAATATAATCTTTGTACTTATCATCTCTATTAAAGGGTGCCTCTATTAAGGGGACACTTCTCCTGGTCCCGGCCAGCAAACCGCTCATATAATCTTTGTAATTATCACCGCCATGAAAGGGATACCTCTATTAAGGGGACACTTCTCCTGGTCCCGGCCAGCAAAACGCTCATACAATCTTTGTAATCACCTCTGTTAAAGGGATACCTCTATTAAGGGGGCACTTCTCCTGGTCCTGGCCAGCAAAACGCTCATATAATCTTTGTAATTATCACCTCCATTAAAGGGACAGCTCTATTAAGGTTACAGTGTACCTTCGGGGGTGTCTCCGGTATAACAGCTCTAGCGTCTTAAGATTACACTTAATATACCTAAACCCAGATATCAAATTAAAGCTTATAGAGCTGGCTATCTAAATATGGAAACCATTTGGTAATAAAATGAATTGTCGAATTTTTTACGACGTCTAAATTCGAACGTCCGAATCAGCTTTAAAACGCTATAACTCAATTCGATTATTGTATTTTGCTAATTTGATTTGTTCTCGAATTTCCGGACACGAAGCGCTAAGAAAACGTGTCGGCGATTTCCCATATTCAATTGCAGTGAAAAGTTACAGAATATTTTCGAAAAAGGGAGAAAAAAAATTGGAATGATCGCACGGAAATGGCTCTTGACGAAAAAGTTTTCGGAAATAAGAAATTCGCCGACACGTTTTTGTTGATTATATGTTAGCCTAGCTTCTGTCCAAATTTGAGGAAAATCGAACAAATTCCCTTGAGTTGTAGCTCTTTAAAGTGTCCCCAACAAGCAAAAATTTAACTTTGAGAAAACAGCGCTTAAAAAAACATATCGCTTCATAAACAAACTCCGCCCACAAAAGTTATACCGTCATTTCTCCGTCAATTTTCACTATTTTTCGATAATTTTTTTTGGATGAAAGTTCATTCTGTAAACTTTATTTTGACGCCAAAAAAAAAAACAACAATAAATTTTCGATCTGAAGGTACACTGTAACCTTAAGGGGGCACTTTTCCTGGTCCCAGCCAGCAAAACGCTCATATAATCTTTGTATTTATCACCTCTATTAAAGGGACACCTGTATTATGGGGACACTTCTCCTGGTCCTGGCCGGCAAAATGCTCAATAATCTTTGTAATTATCACCTCTATTAAAGGGACACCTCTATTTAAGGGGACACTTCTCCTGGTCCAGGCCAGCAAAATGCTCATATAATCTTTGTAATGATCACCTCCAGTAAAAGGTCACCCCTATTAAGGGGACACTTCTCCTGATCCCGATGGTGTCTCCTTGATGGAGGTTACACTGTACATGATTAACCTTAATATTGCAACAATTTAAATACTTGTCTTGACTAATGTAAGGCAAATAAGTTTTGTACAGTGACATTGCATAACAAGTATGTACAGTGGTCATGATCATGATCATTTCTCTTGACCTAAAATGGGTAATAATGACAAGCATCTACAAGGGCGGCATTCAGGTTTCATTCCCACTAGAACAGCATGCTTGTGAGCATTAGAGCAAGGCTGTGCTCTAGCAGGGCTGGGGTGCCACTGGCGACTAACTTTTTCTTCTATTGACAAGAAGAAAAACTGAGTTTATGCACATAACTTAATTGCTGGGCACCCTAAAATTTATAGTTGGACTGCTTTTGGGCTTGCTATGATAACTCTTAAGGTACAGCCTTGAGGGATTAACAATCTCACACTGGCTCGCCATGAATGCCTTAATTTTCTACCAGCAGATTGGTCTTAGATTAAAAAAACAATAAACACATTAAAAAATAATTAATAATAACTTGAGCAGTGCCGAATTAAAACTAAAAAAAAATTTTTTAATAAATGATTTTCACAAACCTTGAGTGTATCCCAGACATTCATAGTGTAGTCATGGTAACCAGTAAACAATAATCTCCCTAGGGAAAAAGACCAGTTTTTAAAGTCATGACATCCACATCTTGATGGTAAAAGGTAGTCTTTAGTAGCACTTACCACTTATAGAAAAGTCTAAGGATGATGCTCCAAAAATGATGTGTTCTTTAGAGTAAACAGCAAGCTCGTGATCTGCCCTTAAATCATACAAACGACACTGCAAAAGCAAAATATAAGCATTCTTTAAGGTAATTCCATTGATTGGGAAATGGAAAGAGTGATGGTATGACAATATAATACATGCACCGCCAGATATTTTAAGAGTTGGGTCGTCTGCAAGTACATGCATAATCTGTCAAACCACGAAATAAGGATTTATTATTCTGACAAGACACTAGACAATTTTATATGCCAATCATGCCCAGTGAATGCCTGCTGCAGACACACTTGCGGATTTTTCTCGACTGGTGATTCCCGCTCCACATTCAAAATGACAGCTTCTGTCCTAATACACATATACACAATTTAAAGTGCTATAAAGGGTGCATTTTTTGGGAGATATTCTGGTCATTCTGAAATCAGAATACACTTAACAAGACTGTTGTTTACATTCTCACACACCAATCATGTTCACAAAGTCAAAGTGGTGATTTCTTTCCACATTTCATAGGAGGAATAGGTTGCACAATATTTAGAGGTATTCTGTTTTTGGAATGGCCAGAATATGTCAGGAAAAAAAAAACCTTAATTGTACTTACAGTTGCATCATCAGAAGCAGTGCCAAACGATTCTCCACTGGGGTAAAATCTAACAAGAAATAATCATTTTCCATCACTCAAATGGGATATCATTTTAACCTCTGTGGTTGACATTATTTTTTCTTCATGTATATTCCTCATGTATATCCACATTTATTTCGTGATGTCTTTAGCGAAGGATACACAGTTCAACATTAAACACTTAATGACTGATCCCGAGGGTAACAGTAAATTTTGTTTCCCAAGAATCTTGATGTTTCACAAGACGAACATTGAGATTCGTGGGAAACAAAATTCACTGTTTACCTCGGGACCAGTCATTAAGTGATTTGTTATATATAGCAACAAAAAACACAACACAGCCCAACACAGTTTGAAAAATGCACCGAGCAGTCGAGGTAAACATCAATCGCATCATAATCATGCCACCTTTTGTCACGGTCTGATCACGTGCGCTAGCGGGCAATGGGGCAATGTTACCCTCTGCGTCAAAATTGTTGCCTGCTTTCACAAATGTTGCCCGCTTAGGACAATTGGCGGGAAACAGTTTGTTTGTTTAATGTTATATGTGACCATGAATGAATGAATCAATCAATGCACACATTGTATTGGGAAAAACTCCAGCAATTTTGAGCAACAAATGTTGAACAATGTTGCAACTTGTTCAATGAGTAGAAAACGCATTCAACATTTAAAACAATTGACTGCCATCGTTCGACAAGTTGAAATAGAGCCTGTCTCTACTTTCGTCCAACAATGTTTAACATTTTGAATGGCCTATTTCAACAGTCAGCATGGCATGATACACTGTTCTAGCGGCGTGGCAGGCGTAAACGGGGAGGGGGAGGGGGCGCGCGAATAAAAAAGGAAGGGGAAAGGGAAGGAACGCGGCCCTGCTATAAGAACCGGGCTATTTGTATTACGCCCACCAATTTTCAGATAATCGGATTATGTCAACTGTCAAACTGTCAGGGATTTACCAACCGCCTCGTGCGAATTATTTTTATCGAAGTGAGAAAAATAATTTTTGGAAAAGGCTCAATTAAGAGAAGGTCTTCGAGTGGAAATGTCAGCTACTGACCGCTACTCTCACGAAGAGTTCTAAAAGTAGGAGAAAACCGAAAGAACAAACTTTAAATAATTGTTGCAGATTCTGTAGAATCAAGTTCGTGTCTTCTGTATCAAAGCAAAAACAATATCAGAACGCGTATGTAGACCTTGTGGTCGGAAGATCAGAAATGCTGCGGAGTTATACAGTTTTATTAGAACAGCTGTCACTTCAAGCACTGCAATGACTGCTTCGGCCGAATGCGAGGATACAACTGCCATTCATCGAAGGAGAAAAAGCTGAGAGAAATAAAGAAAAGAGACGAATTAATGTTCATGTGGCGGATGAAAAATCTTCTGGACAAGGATCTTCGAGGAAGTCTTTGTTTTCTGAAGCAAGTACGATCAAGGAGACAGAAAACGACGTCGATTTTGCAGAAAATGAAAAGTGACAATGCACAGCCTACTGTAATAATGATGATATTAATTTTTAGGAACAACCGACAAACAGCTCAAGGTAATAATTTTACATTCCAGTGGAAACACCGTTGTACACGATTCCTTTGACAATGCAACGAACTCGCTTATTTTAAATTTAGCTGTATCCAGTGCTAGCACATCCCTGCCATCGAGAGAAGATCGTACAGCCGATACTTAAAATTAAATGCAAGGCTGTTCGGACAGCTATAAAGGGTATTTTACTTGTTCAAGTTTCAAGCTCAAATTGTAGCTACCAGCGAGATTTAAATCGGCCAAAGCTTTCGCCAAAACGCCTTCGTCCGCCGCCATAGTGAATGTGATGTGTTTACATTTTTGAATAAATTACTCATTGTGCGTTAGCCAATCAGAATTTGAACAAAAGGGGGTCTTTATTGCAGGCGTCATTTCCCCTTCTCTCCCCAGTTCCCCTCCCCGACGCCTGCTACGCAGGCTACACTGTTCAACATTTTGTTGAACAGCAGTCATAACATCTGCTGATCAACTGTATATTAGCTACACAGGTTTGTTCTAAGACAGTAGTCAGTTGATTTCAAATCACACTTATTTCATCATCATTACCTTACTCCATTGATATCAGCATCATGTGTCTGAAATGAATTTACGGCATGACCAGTCCTGATATCCCAAACTAAGGCTGTTTTATCACATCCCTACAAAGTAATACTGAATTTGTTAATGTCTTTAGGTGCTAATTAAATGAATGTTGGTGGTAAAATGTGCTTATATTTTGATAACCCCGGCCACTATCAATATTTATTCCAAATGTCACAGATATTTAATTGCACTAAATGGAATGTCTTTTTGCATGGGGAACAAATTAAAAATAAAATAAACTTCCTCATGCAGGTGGCATGGTCTATGATAGGATAATTACGTGGCTGCATGAGCGATTGTCTGAAAGATAAAAGGGCAAATAACTGCAAAATTTTAAGGTCAATCTTTCAGTCAAGGGCACTTAAAAAATCCTTCAATATACCAGCAAGTTGGAAATGAATTTATTTATTTTATGGTATTTGCCAAACCCAAAAGTGAAAATCATACTTCCAGTGATGTACAATTTGTACTCGCCTGATAGGATTTACAAAACCCGCACTGGCGAGCAGGCACTAATTTCCAATCATGCATGACACAGAAATTGACTTTCAGGTATAAACTTACAAACAAACAATTTTTTTTAATACATAATTTACCAGTAAGCTTGTAACGGGAACCTTTGTTACCAGAGCAAGGCCTAGTTAATATTGTTGGTTTGGTTAACTAACATCAGCTGACTGTGATACTGCTTCATTAAAGCTGCAGAAATTCACAAAAAGCTGGCACTTGTTTTGAATGTACTTACACCAGAAACAAAGATAGTCCTTCCTTCTGATGGAGCAAGATCAATGCTGTACAAAAAAAAGAACAGAAAATGGTGTTATTAGTAACAGTTAAAGAATCTGACCCACCCAGTTTGCATTGTGCGCCTACGTTGGTTCATCCGCCATTTCCAGGGCCCCTGAAAGTCCAAACTGTATTGTAGATGAGAAATTCACACGTGCAAGAGGTGATATGCTTGCACAAATATGGAATAGAGCCGTATCATAACAATAAGAGAAGTGCGCAATGCAAACTGGGTGGATCAGACCCTTCAAATATGGCTTGTACTGATAAATGGTTTTCAATACCAAAAGATAAATGTTACTAACACAACTTTATTTAACTGACAGTGTTTTATCATCACTCATTCAAACAGCCTGCAATATGTACCTCATTACATCTGATGAATGACCATGAAAACTTTGCAGCAACTGCCCTGATTCAACGTCCCACAATGCACATGTGGTGTCTCCACTACCAGTTAAGATCTACAACAATATTGGAAGGCAATTAAATTTTTAGATGACTGCATCTAAACTAATATGGTTGTATCTGAGTGTGGTTATGTGACTGTATAAAAAAGTCATGATCTAAACATTGGAAAACATGGCACGATTATGGTAGTCATCAAACATTCAAGTCTGACAGCCTGTTGTTTACTTTGTAAACACAAACTTTTGCACTCTTAGTGAGTTGTGTGCTGGCTAAAATAGATCTATTTTTTATTTTTAACCATGAGAGTCGGTCTGACGCTCAGGGTCTTAAAATAACTGAGGACAAAGGAGCTACCTTTTGACCCTTTTTTGGTTTCATTTTTTATATTTTTAATATTAATTTAGATTTGTAAAAACATTCTGTAAGCCAAATTTGTTTATTATAAAAGAGATTTATTTTATCCACACATTCAAAGGTGAAGATCAGGGCTGTCATTAGTAGCTGGTAGCCATCTATTAAGGCCGGCAACTGCGGCAAAGATGACGGCAGTAACTCAAGTTTGAAAATGATTTTAAAGGACAACAACCAAGGGAGGCTATCTCAAGTTTTCTTAATGACCATCTATTTTCGTTTCGTTTCCTGCAACCTCAACAAATAACAGCCCTGATTATACATTTTGTAAACTCGAGACTTTCTTCAGCTGTTACCTGTTGATCAGAGTTTGTAAATGTACAACAAGCCATGTAGCTAGTGTGCATGGCAACAGGGTGCTTCTTAGTCGCACCATCATCATCAAAGCTCAGTTTAAACAGAGAACACTTGTTGTCAAGTCCCCTAATTAAAGAAAGAAAAACAATTACATGAATCTTAAAGTAAACGACCAGCACTGGAAACGGGGAAGTTGTTCACTATATATGGGAGAATGGATGCTTACAAGAGATCGAGGGGAATTTCACCCCCAGAAAAAACTCCCTATTTTTTATCTCCAGAGGTTGGCATCTCTGTAGTTGTGTATTTGTTGGCATTTGGTGATATAACATGGACATAACTTAAGCAGGATTTTGTTATTTCGGCAGGACAGTGCCCCCTGTTTGAGCTTAAAAAGAGTTTGAGTTATTGGGGTTTAACAGAAAATTCAGTAAGAGTGAAGCCAGGGAAACAGTCAAGATTCAAACTTAAGATTCTTCTGTTATGCCAATGCAATATGAGAGGAATACCAGCTGGTAAGGCAAGAAACTGTAACTTCACTTACCCACAAGCAACTATGTGGCCTGATGGCGAATATGCACAAGCCATTACCCAAGTTGTTGGCATGGAAAATGCATGTTCCTATAAAAATGTTTAGAAAGTTAAAATCGATGATCAGAAGAATTCTATTACTTGACCCTACATTTATAATTGCCATGTTTTGAATATAACTATGAACACAAAGAAAAGACCAAAATTATACAGAAAATAGTAAGTAAATGTACTGTAAAAATTTTTTATTTCATACCTTGTTTGTAGTAAATGCATCCCAAACAATAACTTTGCCATCCTGATAAAAAGTATGACACAATTATACAATAATTGAAGCTATGAAACTGTGAGTCAATAGACCTATGGCGGCTGATTTATTATTCTTTTATATTCATGCGAATTAGCCTGCCAAGCCTCATTAGCATGTGCAAAATTTAAAAGAATTTTTGCTCTAAAATGAGGCTTGGTAGGCTGATTAGTATGAAATCAATATAAAAGAATAACAAATTGGCCGCCATTTATGAATAAGGTCTATATGCAAAATCAACACACTTACACTGTAATAGATACACCTTATTCGATGCCTCATTTAACATAATAATAATACATGTGGATATTTTAGGAGTTGCATAGTAATTTTTTGAGTTCTCCAGGGGTGAGAAAAAGATGCGAGCAATGAGTAAAATATCTGCACATATTATCTGTTAAACTATAATATTGAATAATGGATTTTATTATTCCACTGAAATTATTCTATTTATAATAACTTTAGTCAATGTCTTTAAACCGGGACATTAAAGTGTAATTTGGCAATTGACTGTGTGATACACTCAGATATTTTGCATGTTCTCTTTCCCTTATAAGGTAAAACGATGTCAGAGTTTAATAATAAAGCAGAGTATAATACTCACGTCTGGTAACTATAAATTTATACACATTTAATACAGGGCTGTCATATGTAGACCACAGCTGGCAATTATGATATGGCTGGCAAGGACAACAGCCATGGGTAGCTACAATGTATCTTAATGTCCCTGTGACCCTGTGTATGGCCACAGCTATGTTGTGGTTAATATTTTTTTGGTTTGAAAATTTTCAAACCAGTTTGATTTTTGTTTTCCATTGTCTCAGAATATGATAACGAATCTGATACAAAGGAAAATTAAAACTAAACTGGTTCGAAAATTTTTAAATCAAAGAAAAATTTGAACCACAACAGCTACATGTACATGTACATCCTCAAAACCCTAATATACTATCATACATTATCTAACAGTAAATCCAATATTTAATATATAACAATAAAACTACATCACATAAGTTAAAGCTGCATCTAAATGGCAAAGCACTTTAATTTGCAATCTCAGAAAGTTTATACACATCCCTGGCAAACTTCTGTCCCTTGCCAACAGCAATATTAGATTGAATGTTGCAAATTTACATTTCATGAGCTATTCATTCTATTTAAATGTATTTTTAATTTTATATTTTGAGTGTATTTATGCTGAGTGCTTGATGCATACGTCATGTAATACATTTTAGTGCATGCATTTTCAAGTCAGATATGGGCATTGCTTAGCAATGGCCATGTCCGACATGCAAATGCATACCTACAGTATCCTTCCAAAAACAATAAATTAATCAAATTTTGATTGCTAATTATTTTGTTATGTGTATTTATGTATGTGAGTTGAGAGCATAAATAAGTTATTTTCAGTATGGAGTTTAGACAATAATAATACAGTATTTTACATTGTAAATACTGAAAGAGTTACCCTTTTGAAATAAAGGCAATCCTTACAGATCTACATGTCTTCCCGCTACTGAGCATATTTATTTCAAGTTCCTGTTACTGTTTATATTCAAGGCCTTGCATGACCTAGTCACCCGATACTCTCCAATCAGATCCCTCTGTTTGTTTTCTGTTCTATGGTTAAATCCTATCAACTTCAATCTCAAGTCCTGCAGTTCTAGAGCTTTTTCTATTGCTCCTCCTGAGCTTTGGAACAACTTCCCTGTAGTTATTAGAGCATACGACAGTCCTAATGATCACTCATCATCCCCACAATTCTGCTGACCAAAAATTTCCACTTTGGCTTTGATGGTGAAATTGGAAATTGTCAGGAATTGGAACAAACTGTGGTGACTACATGTGAAACACGGAATATTGCCGTGGAGAATATGCTATGATGCTATTAATAGAAAAATTATAATTTTTTATGCAGCTATAACATTGCGAAATATGCTCCGGATTGCGATGTAAACAAAAAATGCAAATGGCATGTAATGCAAGATCCTGAATAAAGTTTAGCGGGTAAAGTACAAGAGGGCAATGCACTCCTGAATTGGGTTATTGGATGGTCACACCAACATGTATAGCTACTGGTACTTATCAACAAATTACTATTCTCTTACAACTCTTTTTTAAGAATATCTCGAGTTCCATTAATAATTTTTAAAAACTTCTTTCAATATTTCTAGATTAATGCTATATCTTTACAGAAATTAAAGTAGTATTGCTGTGAAGTGCCCAGAGCAGGCCTGTATGGGTGCTATATAAATGTTTATTATTATTATCTATTTATTTTCTGGCCATCTCACTCTTTGAAGTTTACATCAGCTAGCAGGCAGTAACAGAGCTGACACTAGGAAGCAGTTTGAACACTCTAATAAGTAAGCTAGCATACCTGTGAGCTGCTGACCATGTGTCTTCTGTCTTGTGCCCAATTTAAGCACAGTACCTTGCCTTGGTGTCCTTTAAGAATCCTTCGCACTTTGAGAGGTGAAAGAATGGCACTCTCTACCCTCCGAGCAACATCTCTTACTGGAGGAAAAAATAATAAATTTCTTTTAACCAAAAAAATTTAGTGTTGAAAATGTGTTGATGGGAAACAGTCAGTTTTTAATGGATGGTAGTTTAAGGTCTCCTCTATTTAATTTTACCGCCACAGTATCAAGCATTTTCACAATTTTTTCTTGGCAATAAAATTGGGTGTCATTGAAAAAGTTCTACTTTCATTAATTTTGAAATTTGGAAAGCAATGACACATATTTGTACATTTCCTTCACCCTATACATGGTACCCTGACAGATACAACCAAGGAAATATGAAACTGAGCACCCTGAAAGCTACCACACCGTAACACCACCCCAAAGTCTGAAGTCCCCTGAAGTCTCTGGTGTGAAGAGAACCAAGAGCCACAGGTAGTTCTCTCAGCCATGTGACGGATATTATGCTATGAACTGTATCAGTCTTCTGCACACTGAGGATTTATTTCCTTTTAAAAAATTGTTCAAGGAAAAGTCTATAGGACAAAGCTGTTTTTAGAGTATTTTAAAATCTGCTGCATTATTTGTGCCAAAAGTTGACGGCTGTGCACTCCAGAAGTCACAGCTGCTGCCTCACTTTCATGACCATTTGTGTTGCACAACTCACCAATAAGCGGTCAACGAAAACTGAACACATTTACATTTGCAAGTGAAAGTAATTCACTAATATGAGATATTTTAGTTTCCATAAAGGCTCTAAAATAAAATTTACTTATTTATATGATAAGAAACAAGTTGAACAACTAAACTGATCTTGTAAAATGGCACAAATTATTGGGCCTGTATTCCAGCTGTTGACTGGTGTCTGTAGTGTAGCTGTTACAGAAGGCTGAACTTTAACAAGCTACAGATCAAACGTTATTTTTAAGCTTAACTAATCTTGAACCTATGACTTGCTTTCATATCAGCTTATAAATTTACGATTCCGTGCAGAGTTTGAGAAGGTGTATGGAGAGGCATACAGAAAATAAGTTTACCAGGGCCAACAGAATTTAGGGATCACAAAGCAAAAAGATCAATCACTTTCGATAGGAGCATTGTTTTGTCTTTTTACATTGGACTCAAACGGATTAATCAAGCCTTTTTTAGCACTAGAACGACTTACGTGGAAGATCACTGTATTTCTCCTTTTCTTCCTCAATCTTCACTTTCAGTTGTTCTGCTTCTCTGCAAAGGGACGCAAGCGATTCTTCGGACGAACTTGCCGCCATCTTGCCTGTTGACATAAGGAGGCTTTATGCTAATTTATGCTAATTTAGTTGTCGATCGGGACTGACAGTGCGCATGCGACGTTGTTTCCAGGACAACAAGACAGAACTTTACAAATTTTAAGTAGATTTCACTGGAGCTTGCAGCAAAGCGTTTTGAGTTTATTCTTACGGTATAAAGGTATTCTTTAAGCATGAGTTCAGATACGATTTCTGTCATGAGACACAATAACTCTTGTGGTAAAACATTGCTAGACAACTGGGTCGAAGAAGTAAGGAAATAATCACTCCTCAACTAGTGACACTAGCTAGTCATGTCAAAATATCTGCTTAAATCTGCTCAAATCCTTATGAATCCTTGTTCATTTATTGCTTCTTGTAGAGACGATGCGAACAGTTTGATAAATCTGATGCAGTCAATACATCCCAGCTACGTAAACAGGGTCACAAGGTAATAAGAAACTTATATTATAAACCTATAAGTTAAGCTTTGTAAATCAAGCTTACAATATTGGGATAATAATTAAGCTTAATAAATTACAATAAGCTTACTTAAGACTTACTAAACCTAACATCTTAAGTTTACTAGTGCAATACTTGGTCTAGAATGTTTCTTTTTTCAATCAATATAGATCACACAATACCAGTGTGCAAGTAATACATGCACATTTATTCAATTTGAGCCTGATATTAGTAATAGTAATTTGGACTTCATGTCGTTCAATTCAGGGAGTAATCGGGCGAGTTACTTCAAATTGGCCGAGCACGTAGCATAAGGATAACTTGAAATTATGAGCATGATTATCCCAGAATTTGTACGACAAGAAGTCTAATATTATTTTTATAACTACTTAATCGCATGACAATAACAAAATTTGAGATTAAAAAACTGTGAATTTTATTGTATTAAAAACATCAGGGATATTTTCTATTAGTTTGTTTACTGATGAACAGTTACGACACAGATAAATATAAATTTTTAGCAACTACTGTGATTCGCAGTCTGTCCATTTGAATTCTATTAGTTTGAAACCACTAGAGAAACAGCAAAAAAGAACCCATTTAAGTGCACCCGATTGATGGGCATGCATCATAGGTGTCCAATTAGAGCTATCCAATTACAAACTGTAATTGAACATCCAATAGGCACACAGATGACCAATCACAATTGACAATAATTTTGTTATTGACACAATTACCCAGTAAATCACTTTATAATATACTCAACAAAATATACAGTTTCTGATTGGTCAATGACGAATGCATAAATAGATTATATAGTGCAAATTAGGTCAAAAGTGCAATACGAAAGTTGCGCGAAAGTGAAAGTTGAAAGTCGCGCGCAGTGTACCGTGACGGCCTCACCAAAATTTTGTTGAGAATATTATAAACAAGAAATCGTATGAACTTCTCGTGCATTTTGTGATTTTTGGGCACTCGTGATGTTTTGAAAGTTCTCAAATTGCACTCGCCGTTAATTTTGAGAACTTTCAAAACATCACTTGTGCCCATAAATCACGAAATGCACTCATGTTTATACGATTTCCTATACTTACAGTACCGCTCAAAAGTAAGTTGACACTCGATACTCGAGACTCGAGACTCGATACTCGAGCCTCGACTCTCGAAGCGTTAGAGGATCGAGTCTCGAGGATCGAGTCTCGAGTCTCGAGAAACAAGGCGTTCTCGAGTATGCAAAAACTCGAAAGGTCTTCGAGGAAACCATTTACGTATTTCTCGAGGAAAGAATAGCCGCTCGCACTAAAGTGCAAGTGTTTCACGTCGATTGTCAGTTATCGAGTAAAAACATTCAACCACATGATATCGTCGATACACTGTATGTTAGCGTACTGAACGTGATTTTTCCGATGATTTTTTCTTCGGGTGTGGAAACTTTTAATGCGGATAAGCCTTAACGCTACAATGTAAGAAGCTGTTTTCAAAATCACTGAAAATAAAAGCTCCGTATTTTGAGTCGACACGAGTAGCTCCATCGAGTCTCGCGGCAATCGAAGCGCGACGTGTTTGTTTACTTTTCACATCAGACAAGTTGTGTTTATAACTAAATGGGAGAAAAACATTCGTCGCTTGATTCTGGCTCGTTTTAAGAGCGGGACTGTTGTCTGGCTTGAATGTCGCTCGTATCTGGCCAAACAGATGCTCGATAACATTTCTGGAAGAGAAAAACTAGCTGTTTTATTATGGAAGATTATCCAGCGCAATTACTTCCTGAGTCGGCAAAATGTTTCCAAAGCTCGATCGAGTGTACTGCGGCCCGGTGTGCAATTATTTCTCGAGAGATCGGTCAAGCGACAAGCTCATTAAATTTCTCGACTCGAGACTCGATACTCGAGACTCGAGACTCGATACTCGAAACTTTCGAGAATCGAGTATCGAGTCTCGAGTCTCGAGTATCGAGTCTCGAGGGACTGTCAACTTACTTTTGAGCGGTACTGTATCACTTGATGCATTTTTTCTTCCTTTTCATTGGCCGAGAGCCCACTACATGACCTGCGAATAACTGTTTACGAATAATTCTGCTCATGCGCACAATGGTGCAAAGTTGTTTTACTGCGAATAATTGTTCTGCTCCCATTCTCTACAATGGCAACCCGATTTCTGCTCTGTTTTAGCAGTTATGAATAAATATTAAATTGAAAAACAAACTCGGTGATTTAATGATAAAACAATTATTGAACTTGACTATTGCAAAATATTGTGATTTGTCAGTGTCTTGCAGATCATTTATTTGCTTCAGCCTTTGGCTTCAGCAAATAATTGATCTGTGAGATACTGACAAATCATGATATTTTGCTCAACTTTGTTTGAAACCATGCATCTACTTACAAGAGGTGGTGTTAAGTAGTTTAGCAAACTGGAGTTCAGATCCAAAGGTTGGTGTGGTGTGAGGCCTGGGCCGAGTTGTTCAAAGCCTGATTGGCACTAATCCTGGATTAACTGTTAACAAAACATATGAGTTGTCATGGTAATTAACCCTGGATTAGCGCTAATCGTCCTTTAAACAACTCGGCCCTGGTCTTGGACATTGTGTCTCTCTCCATGCACTCAGGTTTATAAATGGGTACATTGTACTGGTACCAAAGTGCTGGTGTAACCCTGTGATGGACTAGCATCCCATCCAGGAGGGGGGGGGGGGGGGGGTGGTAGGAATACTCCTAGTTGCTTCATGCTATGGAAACCGGGTTAAGTTCTGGCAGATTATACCTGCCAAGTCTCACGCCAGCCTTAGACGCGAGTCTCACCCTTAGGCGTGAGTCTCACACCTGTGAGTCCAAAACTCTCATCTCATGCCTACTCACACCTATGGAGCAATTTCTCACGCCTGACTTACAGATTTGAGCTATCACTCTGCCCTAACTGATCGCATGATCCAATTAAAAATATAGTTACGTTCATGAAAATATGGCACTTTTTTGTAGGTTTTTATTGTTCTGAACATCACAATATCACAGCTGGGTATTATTAAACAGAGGTCTGAGGTCCATGGAAACTTCCGAATTCTTCGGAACAACTGTGGACATCTTCGGAATAGATCGGGTTCTCTTCAGATTTGGTCGGGTCATCTTTGAAAATCGTGGCACTCCCACCAAAAAATTCTCACGCCTATCACTCGGAAAAAGTTAGCAGGTATAGCAGAGTGGGCCACCAACAGATGGCTTGTGCATGACTTTTTTTAACTGACCTAAGCTTGTAGTTTATAGTATTTCTCAAGTTAAATTCAAATAATGAACATTTATTAATTATTTATGTATGCATATTCCTATTCAGGGTATCATGACAACAGATTTTGATGCCAAGCCAGAAGGTTTGTCCACTGTCAGAGATTCATACAGGAAACCACAGACACTTGGAGTGCGGCAAATTGGGTTAAGACAACAGCTTCTTAAGGAGGAGCTGATCAGACAAGTCAGGTATAAATTATTAGGTTCATACATGTTGCAGGTAAAATCCATTCTCAGGTTGAATCAGTATTCAAATATCGGTAGGTTAAATGTGTACGTGGGCGGCACGGTGGTCTAGTGGTTAGCACGTCAGACTTTCAACCTGAAGGTCAGTGGTTCGAGCCTGGTCTCTGCCGTCGTGTTGTTTCCTTAGACAAGAAACTTTACTCCACACTGTCTCTCTCCACCCAGGTGTATAAATGGGTACCGGCGACAAAATGCTGGGGGTAACCCTGCGATGGACTAGCATCCCATCCAGGGGGGAGTAGCAATATTCCTAGTTGCTTCATGCTACAGAAACAGGGTTAAGCTCCAGCCGTGTGGGCCATCGTGGCCCGTGTGCGACTTTACCTTAAATGTGTACTTGAGTATTTAATATAGCTAAGTTAACTCTAACCCTAACACAAAAGCTAACCATCATCTGTATAAGCACAAAAATACGTGTACATATAGCCAGTGCTCTGATGGCTAGCTTTGTGTTAGAATTATATTAGCTAGGGTTATTAGCTGTGTATTAGAGTTAGCTATGTTTAGCTACATGTATGGTTAGATTTGTATTAGAGTTAGCGTCATGTAGGATTAGTTTTGTGATAGGGTTATAGGGTTAGCTTTGAATACTAGGTACACATTTAACCTACCAGTAGATTGAATACTGATCTAACCTGAGAACAGATTTTACCTTCTGGCTTGCAACGTACATACACATCTGCACCTTTGCCAACATTCGGGAACTTTAGATCGGACTACGAGTACGAGATTGAGTATGACTATGACTTTTCAAACCTAGTTGGCATGCTGTAGATAATCATCATACCAATTTTATACCTAGAGTCTCGGTTTTCTTCTGGTCTGTAACAGGAAGGACCGACAGCTCTGAGGGTGTGACTAGCTTTAAATTCAAAAGTCGTACTCGTACTCAATCTCGTACTAATTTGAAATCTAAAGCTTCCTTATTATACACTTGTATCAATGTATGATTCATTTTGTCTGATTGTGTGTAGTAATAAGCTCCAGCCAATTGCAAACTTCACAGCTGTATAATTTAGCATGATTAATTTTTGCCTGACAAACAACAGACCCTGGTTATGACCATCCTCAGAGCCATACATTGTTAATGGGTGGGGTGGCCGGGGAGATGAGATGAACAATGGACCGATAACGGTTCCCTGAGGTACTTTCATAAGCTGACATCCAATCCCATTCTCTGAAGTATATGCATAGTGCCATGAGACATGTGATATGTGCGCCACATTAAAGTTCCTCCCACCTTGGGAATCCTAGCTTCTTCCAATGGGCATTCAACAACAACAACAATACTTTATTTACTCGTTATTTTTTACAACTATATTTTAAAAATGCCTACACACATTTTGAACTAAGTACTAATAATTTAAATAGTTAATATTAATTTGAGTCTGGGAGCTAAATTAATTTTCATTCCCTTTTCCCAACTTCTGAAGGCTTCTTGCCCCAGTCCCATGGAAAGAAAAATATTTGGTTACAACACGTACACCATGTGATCACTTCACTTGAATTGTTTATTCAATGAATGTGTCAAGTAACTCCTAAATTTTGCACATTGTTTGCCGTTTAGTAATTAATGATCGTTTCTGGAAAGTAAAGTGAAACTAAAATAAGTACATGTACACAATGTGAAAGGAAACCTGAGGAAGCAATTGAAAGTAAATTCTGATCAACTGCTAGCTTCTCCTTCCAGTTTGTCTTGTATATGCTCATATAACAAAAGGGGAATTTGGCTGTAGATCAGGAGTCACTTAGGGCGTTATTTCAGTTCCTTCAGTGACTCCTGATCTGAAACCAAATTCTCCCTTTGTTACATGAGCATATACAAAACAAACTGGAAGGAGAATCTAGCAGTTGATCACAAGTCACTTAGGGCTTTATTCCACTCACCTCTTCAATTGTCAGTGAGATATCCAAGCTACATAACTGCTATGAAGCATCTTACTAGAGTAGGTACATGAGATCCACTTTCAACAAGATCTTAATGAATTACTGCAAGCTATTATTTTAAATGCTGTCAGAGTTGCACTTGGCCTGGATACCAAAAGCAGAAGTAAATTGCCATGATTGTTACAGAATGATTTTATTTTCCAGTTACTGTAAAATAAATATTCAAATCTAGAGAGTTTTGCTTTACATTGTATATTATATAGTCAGTGCATTAAATGATTAAAGTGAATCACTCCAAATATTTTTGCTATTGGCTGAATGTGTAATTTTTTTTTCTCTTTAGTGCTGAAGTGGATCAGGAATTTAACCCTCCACCTCCTACAATAGAGTATCTTTCAACAACGAAAAAGGATTTCTCAAAAGGTTGGTTAATGCTGCCTCAGAGAGCATTAAGGAATTACAAGGCATCAGTAAAAACATATGCCAATCATTTATTTCCAAATTGAAAGTGCTCACTAAAATTAATGTTACACTTTATGCTTTAACGTGGTACTGGATAATTATAATAATATATATTACCGTTAAGGGATTAAAATGTGTTTTGGTACTAATGGTTGTGATATGCTTCTAATTTACCTGTCTTCTAAAAATAATGTTTAGTTTTTCCCCTTGCAGAATTCACTCCAATTGTCAAAGCACCAACGAGGGTGAGCATTATTTTGTGTATAAATTTCTAAAAGGTATAAAATAACCTTGAAAGTTATCTTTGAAGTTGTGATGCAAGTAAAGCAGTTGCAAAATAATACGGGGGGTGACAACTCTAAGAAGGCCTGTTTCGGGAGAAAAGGAGAGAGAGAGACTCGAAAAATTTCCCGGGAAACATGAGATAATATTGTTAAAATTTTGGGAAGTTTGAAATTTTTGCGAGAATGTCTCCGAAAAAATCGGGAAGATATTCCAAATTTTCGGGACAACTTTCAGTTCCACACAGTATTGCTCAAACAGCGTTTGTTAGAGTTGTCACCCCCCGTAAATAATATTCAAAAACTCATTAATAATTCATGAGCATATCAGCCAATCGCACGACGCAAATCGATCACATGTATGACCCTTTATACCTGGTAATCTACGGTCATTATGAAAAGCCTGGTGGCGGCTTTGATTTCAGTCACAGGGGAGTTCGGGGCTGAATGGGCAAACAATACAATTATCACTGAATTTTTAATGAGAATGTTTTTAAAATGACCGTGATATTTATATTAAGATCACACGTGATCTTTATATAAAGATTACTGATGTGGGTAGTAATTGTTCAGGATTCTTAGTGCAACAAATGGTGACTTTAATATTTTTGTGCAGTACTGTTTTACGAAATCTGGTCTTTCGCCATTCTATTTGGAATCTTCTCAACAAAATAAACAACCAACAGTTTAACAAGTGAGCCGTTATTTGAATGACTCGTGTAAATTGCCAGGTAAGCGACTGGTTCGCAGATGCAAGCTGTTTATTTCTACTCGTTCTCTACCTCTGAAAAAAAATTGTCAGCCGTTTTATCTACCGTACCTGACAACTTTAGTATAGCATTTTTCAGTAGATGTTTTCCCTCACAACTATAAAATCCCAAAACTTTCGACAGGAGCCGGGAAGCAATGATCACTTCGTCGAAGACGTGGCACATGTGTTGTATGCTAATCAGTCTAGTCTACTTGTTTTTCTCGTATGCTAATTTCCTCTTTGCACAAAAGCGCAAATGTTTTAATTCCGAAGGGACACGCTTTTGAAAGAACGTTTTTGAAGCCGTTCAAAAAACTCGCAGCACGTGTATTATCAGGTGTAAAAACTCTCGGCTTCGCCTCGAGTTTTTAAACCTGATAATACACTACTGCTCGTTTTTTAAACTATACCTAAAGTGCAGGCCCTGGTTGTTGAAAAGGTGGATAGCACTATCCAACAGATAAATCACTATCCAGTGGATAAGTATTAACAAAATCCCCCCCCCCCCCCCAAAAAAAAAAATCCATTGTGTTATCTGCTGGATAGTGATTTATCCGCTGGACAGTGATTTGTCCACTGGACAACGCTATCCACCCTTTGAACAACCGGACCCAGGAGTAATTTTGACCCGGGGGGGGGGGGGGGGCGTGACTCCAATATGAAAATGACGGGGGTGCTCATCGTACCTTTTAAGGGTCACAATTTGTAGATTGGTACCGCTTATGGTGCTGAAATCTAAAATTATTATAGTTAGAATTATGGCGGTATCTTTTAGGGTAAAATTGGTATCTCTTAGGGGTAAAAATATATCTGAGAAATGCCCATCAAATGAGATTCTGATACCTTTTAGTGTGTTTTTTGAAATTTAGCAATGAGTATCCCCGTCATTTTTATAGGGGAGTCCCCCCCCCCCCCCCCCCCCTGAGTAATTTTGCTTTGGGCATTATTCAAACCTGAGGTAGTTATCAAAGGCACAGTAAATGATATTGCTATTAATTTTAAACATGTGTTTATGTTGTGGTGCAATTTTGTCCTTGGTGCAAATTTTATTTTTAAAACTCATTATCATATATTATCATACAACCCTACCCCAAAACAAAGGAAATAAAATTTGCACCAAGGATAAAATTGCACCACAACATATATATTTATATATTATTTTGCTTTGCAGCATCATGATATAAAGACTGAACAACCTGCAACTTTCTGGCTTGAGAGAAGTGAAGAAATTCATGTGAGTGTTTTACTAAAAGCAAATAGTTAAATCAATGAAAGTATTATGGTGCTGAATAACTACCTGCACTCAGACTTTAATAAAAACAATTTGTTTGCTGGTGGGACTTGTGTGGCTTCACATCCACTCGAAGAACCATGTGTCCATTTTTGTTAACAGTAAAAGCCCAAATTTTGTTTGTCAAGTGTTTGCATCAGACTATGTAAGCTCTGGTGTACTCTTTCTAATTCTTTAACATAACTGAGGCAAAAACATAATTAGCATAATAAACATATTTATTTTACATTACTGCGCCTTTCAATAACATGCGGAATTTGAAATTCAAATCTCCACCAACAGTTGCGTTATTCCCTGCCGTCAATCATAATTAATACGAAAGCCAACAGACCATGTAAAAAAGAAACAAACAAAATGGATCGACATCTACCAATCATAATGCACGGACGTGACCTTTTGACCTCTTTGAAGTGAAGATCTGTTTCCTGAGAGGTAAGCTAAGATGATTGACGGCAGTGTAAAACGCAGCTGTTGGTGGAAATTTGAATTTCAAATTCCGCATGTTATTGAAAGGCGCAGTAATTAAGGCTAATTATAACTCTGCTATGTGGGAAATTTAATACCGTAACTGAAATAAGAATCCTACTATATTGTTGCTAGTATTATAATATTATTGCATTATTCATTATTTGTTTTTCTTTCAGGGTGTTTCTCAAGTTGGAACTAAAGACACGCCATTCCGTAAAAATGCTGCGTTCAGTACACCAATTGATGAGTACAAGGATGCGCCCAAACCAGGGGAACAATGGAAGTTTTAACAAAGAATTTACGAACAATCAAATCCAATTTTATTTAATATGTAAATATTATTTACTTCAAACAAGTGAAACCGCCTTTGACAGTGTAGACTTCATTAATTCTAAACTTGTTTGCAACTTAACTTTTATATTTTATCATTGATACTGAATAATAAAACGTTTTTTTTTTGTATAAATAACTCCACAAACTAGAAATCTGATAGAAACATTGAAACTAGTGCTGTGGAGCATTAGATCGTTTTGTGCTCACAATGTTAACCACAACATCTAGTAACTACCACCTTGTGTAATTAGCCCGGGGGGGGGGGGGGGGGGGGACTCAACAACGTTTTGTATGGGAATGTTCCGCCCAAAGGTCCAAACCCTTAATCTTTCAAATACCGTTTTTGACAGAAAAGGTACCCCTTTCATATACCTTTCATTGAAAATGGTACCCCTTTCATATACCTTTCATTGAAAATGGTACCCCTTTCTTATAGCCTTTACGTGCATCTGTTTGATATTATTTTGAAAGGCGCTTTTTATAATACTTAAATGGCAGTTTTCCCTATCCTTTTTTATACTTCAACTTGTGTTTTCCCTACCCTTTCCTATACTTCGTGAAATCCCGACCCTTTCATATACCTCCAGCCTAAAAAAGGTACCCCTTTCAGGCGGAGCATCCCCGTATAGCCCATTATAGGGAGTACCCACTTCCCCCTGGGGTAATTAGATAGTTTTCTTTTGAATAAAGTACATTTTACAGATTTGGTCGTGAGGTAATGTAAAAGGTAAACAAAAAGGCGTGTGCACACAGTTGTACTTACTGAAACAGGTAGAATTTAAAGAGGGGGGCATTGGGGGGTTCTGAACACCGCAATACCGCCAAAAAAATTGACAAATACCGTAATATCGCAAAAAAAAATCGCCAAATACCGCAATACGTCAAAAACCTTGTCCAAAATCGTTAGAATACCGAAACCGCTACTCTGTTCATTAAAATTTCCGCAAATATCTGCTTAGATTTTGTTTTTCGAATGTTAAGGCAAGTTAATGACTTTTAATTGGTTGTAAAACGACCTAAGTGTTATCACCTTTCATGTAATATAAACTGGCGTGACGGATTAGAGGCTCTTAGAGCTGTTTCGAAGCGTTTTCGAAACGACAAGTTTGACAAGGACGACAAGAAACTGAAAAAGGATCAAAACGGGTCGTACAACACTGGAGGATAATTTTTAAAACCGACCAAAACGCTAAAAAACGGAATCCCGCAGGTTTTGGGAATACCGCAATACCGCAATTTTATATTAGAATTACCGAAATACCGCATGAAAAATTGCCCAATACCGCAAACCCCAATGTCCCCCTCTTTAAATGATAATAAAATAGTTAATTTCATAAAACTGCGCACTCGCGATGTTTCATTTAAAAGGGGCAATGTCGCCATTTTCAGTATCATTTTGAAAAGTAAAAAAGAAACTGTTTGTATATAAAATGGAAATCTAAAAATATTGCTCCAGTCTTATTAACAGTTGAAATTTTGCAGGTGTGACAGGAAAGAGTTAAGATTTTAAACGTTATTTTTGCGGTAATTGTACCTTTTTAGAAAAATTTATTATTACGTTGTGTTATTGTGTATATGAAAATAAGTTTATATGAACTGCGGAGAAAGAATTGGAGAGTGTGTGATCATCCTTGCAGCTTAGTCTGCGTTAGCAATTTATCGTGTTTTGGAACTGATGGTGTTATAGGTTGGTGACGTAAGCCATTGTTTTCCGGACTGGCAGGCTCGATTTTTAGCCGTTTGACAGGGCCGGTTTCAGTGGTTTCCAGATCCTCCTGGTGTGCGAAATAGTATGCAACCTTTTGATGGACTTGTAAGAAACAAGTCTTCAAAAATATGCATTCTAATTACAAACGGACCGGTCTGGCCGAACAGTTCTGACGAATGGTAAGCGCCCTAAGTCTGCGCAGCTGGCGGTTTTTGCTTTGTTGGCGCGCGCGATGCTGAATTCGCGAGCGGCCAAGCCGCGAGGAGAGCGCGAATGGTGAAGCCGAGAAAACGATCATGGGTCATGGATCAACGGTCATGGGTTCGAATCCCGTCAAGGCCCGATTTTCTCAGACTCGAATTGTAACTTCTTCAGTTGCCGCGTAACTGCGATGACCACTGACCACATTCTCTTGGTAAAACGAGCATTTTACTGGGAAAATTGGAGCATTGAGGAAAAGCATTACACTCTGGCAAAAAGAGCAGAATGTGCAAAAGCCTACTTAAAAATTGAGTTAAAGCTGTAGACAATGTTACGGACAAGTTTTGGGGTTTGCAACCATTCCTGGAGGATTTGAAAGACAAAAGCGCAGCGGCCATTCTGATGGACGAAACAAATGAAAGTTAATAGAAGTTAATGAGAAATCTTTTCGTTTTGTACCTCCAGCGTGACGTCATGTTAAAACGTGCTATGGAGGTAAGTGGTTATTCAGCGAAATGTTGAGTAATACGATTGGGTATTTTTACGATATGCGTCTTTATTTTTTCTCGCCTTAAAAATGCCCAGCCGTATAACATAACTTTTAGCTGAATAAATTGTTTATTATAAGACAGTCTTCCACAAAATCTAAGTTTCGAAAAATGCTTTTTCTAGCGCGCGATGATGCGTAATTGCAGTGTAGAATGATGCCGAACGTTAATACCTGGGCAGACCTGCACCGCCTTTCGTAACGCCTCACAGGATTGGCTAAGAAAATAATAGAACAAACAACACAACAATGGACCCTTGCCCTAAAAACAATAGAGGTGCACCTCATCCAGGTCGAATGAAATTAGAGGTTTCGAAGAGGTGCAGGCCTACTGTAATACCTCATAATGACGTCTCTAATGCAGGCAAAAGTATCTGCGAATCGTGATACTCGTTATTGCGATCGTGTGTTATCCCCCGGGACATACTGAGTGGATTCAGTGGTTGCCAGCCACTGAATTTCAAGGGAATTTTACACAAAGCTCTTCACGACGCCAATACAAGGCCATGACCATCAGATATTAAAATGGTGCAACAAGTTTACTGTCCACACAACTTTTCAATATATTATTGACAAAAAAATGAAAGAGTAGCAACTACCTGATCACGAGTTGGCGAATAGTTTCAATACTTTCTTTAACTGTATTATATGGATTACTGAGCGCGCTCGCCGGGATAAACACGCTCGACGAAAAGGGGGACTCTATAATTGTACGTTTCTCTTGTGAAGTGTTTTATGACAACATAATTGGTGGTCTGGCTTTCTTTATTTGTTAGTTATTGCCAATGTTAGAACATAAATGTAATAACCTCCAAGTGAGTCTTTAAGAAATGAAACATGAATGAAAACTGCATCCCAACTCGGAAAAAATTTTCCGAGTTCCAGATGGGATTCGAACCCACGACCCTCCGTGATCTAGTCGGATGCTCTACCACTGAGCTACTAGAACTCCATGGTGAGCAGGGGTGAAATGTGGGCTTTGACTGGAACCGCATCACGCGGTCACACAGCCAAATAACTTGAGACACATGTGACTCATAACTGCATCACGCAGTCACATTAAGGCATATCAAGGCCGGATGCTACCAACCAACCTCCAAGTGAGTCTTTAAGAAATGAAACATGAATGAAAACTGCATCCCAACTCGGAAAAAATTTTCCGAGTTCCAGATGGGATTCGAACACACGACCCTCCGTGATCTAGTCGGATAATAATAATAATAATAATAATAATAATAATAATAATAATAATAATAATAATAATAATAATAATAATAACAGCATTTATTTAAACACGATAAAAATGCAGCAAAAGCTGATGTGGTCGTGTACAAACAATAAAACTAAAACTATGTCCCTCTGTATTCGACTCTATCCCTGGGTTATATCGGCGAGCCATAGCAAACCTTAAGATCTTTCTATACTCAAATGTATTAAAAAAGTCAACGGTTATTTATTTCAATTTTAGACCCGTCCCACGTATTTTTGTTTTACAACAGAATACGAGTCGCTTTAAATTACTTAAACTCCACTGATTAGTAAAATCTCAAGCACACAACCATTTTAACCTTGGAAATCTTTTTGAGTTTCTGAGATTCAGTTCACTGAATAGATGACGTCACCAGGCTACAGAGGTTCTCTAAAATGGGCAATTCGCCATTTTGCAAATTATCATTTGCGCATTGTATTTATTTACATGTGCAAAAGTAATCTCTCTCTGTGTCCTTTGCGTACTACTTTAGGTGCAAAATTGTCTGAACACACGACACCAGCTACATGTTTGCTTTGAGATGTGATAAGCAAAACTTATTGGTTAAAAACCAAAATAGTCACTGGGAAATGGCGCTTTCTATGCTATACAGAGACGTTTTTTAAAGTTTCAATTGAGTCAATTTGACCGAGGATTTCTCCTTCTTTTTCTTTGTCTCCTTCTTTGCTTTAACTTGATCTCTGACCTCGTCTTGAAGACGAGAGAAGAAAGCCGCAGAAGATTTTACGGGTTTACCATTTCCTTCATCTTTCAACACGGACACGTTTTTCGAAGTTTTATGATCCTTTTCCAACTTTTCCAGCGCTGCTTTTTTAGAATACTTGTTCCCAAGACCTGGATTAAGCTTCTCTACGAGTTTTCTTCGTTTTTCTTTTTCCACAGCGCGTTCGTGCTGCCTTCGTTTCTTTTCTCGTCGTTCGCGTTTTCTGTCAGTGTCCGTTAGCTCTGTTTTTCCTTTCTGTTCTTTTTTCTTCTCGTGGATTTCCCCCGGAGCTAACATCATTGCATCGCTGACAGATACTGGGGCGACTTCTTCCACCGATATCACTGGAACATGACTAACAACTTTAAGTTCTGGTTTGGGCTGAAATAGAAACGTCATTTCGCGTTAAAGCGATTTTCGTACGACTTTAACTCTTTAACTCCCAAAGAGTGCCAAACAAAATATTGAAAAACAAATGGTACCATGCAAAAGTACAGCTGAAGAGGTTTCAATTGAATGGTCACACCAAGGGATTTCGTCCACAGCTGACTTAAAAGTTAGAACTACACGTCTTCATTGTTGTCTCAGGGAGTGAATACTGTAGCTTAAACGATTTCGCCTGAACACAACCAAAAACAACAAACGAACTGGAAGGAAGCAATATCATTGGTTTAGCAAACGGAGGCAAACGAGCGTGTCTTTTGGTTGGTTAAGCCAACACGCAAAGCAAAGGGAACGGATTGCGAGCTAAAAAGTAGCTATTCTATTTGACGTCACTCCGATAGGTCAATCGAAGAAACCTCTTTCGATATTAGAGATATTTTAGCGGGAAAACGACTTACCGGTTTTGGTGTAAAATGAAAGTTGGACAGTGCATCTAGCTTTGTGAAAAGTTTGCTCATCAAAGCTTTGATCTCTGCGTGTTCTTCAACTTCCTTCTCTTCAGTTTCAACCTACAACAGCAAGCACAAAAATAATTCTCACTTCTTTACTTACGAGTTTTTGGCACTGTTTCTAAATACAGGATAACTTAAGCATTGCCTGGTAAACTTGCCAATAATTTTATCATCTCGGGTCTAGCTAAGCCGCAGTGCTGCGAGGGAATCAATGTAACCTTACCTAGTCGATATGTCCACCTAACTACATACATATACATAACTTTATTTAACCTCGAATTTTTAGAGTAGCTCTATTGAGCTAATATCTTCGAGAAAAATACATAAATCAGAATAAAATTATTATTAAAATACAAATAATCAAAAATACAACTAAAAGTTAACAATTAACTATGTTTGCCATCTGTTGTGCATCGTTAAAGGTTCGCGAAAATTGAGCCCGCGAAATTTAATCTAAAAAGGAAATATCAAGGTACCAAATGTAGGGCGGTTACCGCGTACCGTCCCCTACTTTCATTAATTTGTTCTCCACGCCCCCCCCCCCCCCCCCCCCCTCCGCCCTCAACTCAACTTCCTTGACAGTTCAACGCAACTATTTTAACTGTAAGGAAGATCATTTTGGAAAATTGCAAAAAAAGTGTTCACGATGATGATGATGATGATGATGATGATGTTGACGAACATGAAGATTTTAGCACAAACCAACGTGCCGTCACTGAGTAAAACTACGTTAGCTAAAGAGTGCTAAGAAAGGGTCGTCACGAGAGAGTTCGTTATTGATGGTTTCAAAACATTCCCACTACTTCCCATTGTACTTCATTCACGGAATATCGCGAAAATTTTACCACCGAAAATTTAGCCGGCCAATTTTGGGCGAATTTCGCGAATTCCAAACACCGCAAAAATAAAAGTCATTAAGGGTAGTTCTTTCGGACCTCCTTCAGTGAAACCTGGACTACAAGAAGTCTAATATTTCTCTCAGCGATGGTCCAGCGGGTGATCACGCAACCGTGCACGAAATCGCCTACTGCAAGGAAATGCGATGTTACATATTAAGTTCTCGCATGTTTCGTTTTAGATTCACTATCCCTCAAAGAAATAAGAAACTACTCGTAGTGAAAGTCGTGAAACCTGGACAAAACCCTTCCGAATAAATGCTCAGTTGCATGAGCAGTTCTTCGCTATTTGTTTTAAAGTTTCTCAGATAGAAACAGTAAAAATTTGTTAAATTTGGGTTTGCTAAGGTATATTTACACACCATATGGTCATACCTGTGTTTGTTTGAGATATTCCTGTTCATAGATTTGACTGAGGCTTAATTTACTTTTTTCTTGGTCCAGTGGTATCTTCTTCTTGTACTCAAATGGTTCCGTGACTGGTTTTACTTTACGTTCCACATCATCCCATGCCTGCAAGTAAAACAAAGTTATCAACAAGGAACAGGAATGGAACGGTGGTGAGAGCACTCACCTTCCATGACATCATATGTGGGTTAAGTTTGCTTTGTCTCTCAACCTTTCTAGACTGAAAACAGTTGGTTTTCCCTCTAAAAGCCTCGTTACCCCATCCCTTCGCGCTCTACGCTCTCTCCACGTGCATTTTCGCGCGCCCCGCTCTCTCCACGTGCATTTTCGCGCGCCTCTAACCCTCTATCCCCCTCTCCTTTCTAGCAGCAGCGGGATCATGCCTGTCCTCGCATGCGAGCCTCATGCACCTGTTAGCATTTTTCCCCAGTCTCACTTTCTCTATTCAGCCATGCTCCAGGGGCCCATTTATTTAAAGTCCGGATGATCTTTTGTGCCCGGAAACCCGTTTTATGTGCACAATATTACATCAACAGTTAAACTCCCAAAATTCAAAAACATATTCCAAATTTTGTTTCGTAAAATATTGAAAAACAAATGTGCAAAAGGACTGCCAAAGAGGTTTCATTTGAATGGTCACACCATAGGATTTCGTCAACAGACTCAAAAGTTAGAACAAAATAATGGTACCATGCAAACGTACTGCTGAAGAGGTTTCATTTGAATGGTCACACCATAGGATTTTGTCAACAGACTCAAAAGTTAGAACAAAATAATGGTACCATGCAAACGTACTGCTGAAGAGGTTTCATTTGAATGGTCACACCATAGGATTTTGTCAACAGACTCAAAAGTTAGAACAAATGGTACCATGCAAAAGTACTGCTGAAGAGGTTTCATTTGAATGGTCACACCATAGAATTTTATACACAGACTCAAAAGTTAGAACTAATGGTACCATGCAAAAGTACTGCTGAAGAGGTTTCATTTGAATGGTCACACCATAGGATTTTATACAGACTCAAACGTTAGAACTACATAACATGTCTCCAAAATTGGCTCTCTGAGCGAAAGGGTTACATTCAAATTTTGTTTGTTTTTAAAGCTAAGCAACACCACCATTCTATGGATTCTGATTTTAAAATATACATATAGCCTGGGATTTTCGCCTCAGCATTTGCTGCTTATTTTCGGTTATCTCACGCAATTATACAGACTGTTTTGCACCAAAATTTCTACATCCCAATTCGATCTTGATCCAGAAAGAATATTAGGTTAAACACCTCATCTTTGATCCTTTGCTTGACTATATCCTCAAGGTTTTGAGTTGTTTCCTCTGTTATATCTGGAGCTGTAGCAAGGATAGCAAAAATATGTGATTAAAACTGTAAACTAACTCTTATTAATATCTAAAGGAATGATTTTAGATGACAAAATTGACAATAATTTTGATTTTTCCAAAGTTATAGTCTGGTTTGATGGTCAACTAAAGTGCATATCATTTTCCTCGGGAAAATGGCTACACACTGTGAACTGTGCACTGCAGTAAGTTCTAGTATGCTGACCAAAAACTTGAGCCCAGGACCCATACCAAAACATGATTTTCGCTATGGATGGCATGGTAGAAAAAGGGATGTGTAAAACAACATATTCGTACTACATATTTTGTAACCCGTACCATTTTCGTCCAAACCATGCCAAAAATGTTCTGTAGTATGACTGGATCTTAATTTCTGCATCATTAATAACGTAATAATTATAATTAATACTGATGCAGAGATTATAGGGCTCTGGGCAAGAATGTCCTTAGTGACCTTTCAGAATTTTTTGGCTGAAATCTTGTATTTAACTTTAGGTCTCAAAAAGCACTCTCTGGTTGAAATAATGATTAGATCATCTATTATGTAATTGAAAGAATTCCATCCAGGAACAAAATGTCACTTTGGCATTCTTCCATGGAGCCTTCTTATTACTCATGCCGGTACGGCAACAAGTTAAGGATTGTCCTGCATTTTTCTCCTTGTTTTCCTCCGTATTTTCGTATCTACTTTTGTGCATTGCGTTAGATCTGGGTACGAGAATACGCACGCATGCACTGCAAGAAATTTTGAGCCCACAGTACTTGTGATTCGGTCTAATCGGCGTCGTTTTGCAAGCAAAAGCGAAACAAATTTGGGTTTTATTGTTTGTTGCTGTTTACTTTGACAGATACGGCAACGAGGTAAAGTTTGCTCTCCGTTTTTCTTTTTATTGTTTTTGTTTTCGTCTCTTATTTGTGCATCACATTAGATCTGGGACATTTCTGGGTACGAGAATATGCACGCATGCAAGCAGAAGTGAAACTAATTTTGGTTTTATTTGCCTGTTGTTGTGTTATGTAAGTGTTCCCCACGAGTAACGTACATTACCGGTATGAGTATAGGCTATGGGTAGTCTCTTGTTATAACATAATTTTACCTGCGGTGGTAGTGTGATCAAAGCTGATATCTTCTGCAAGCAAGCTGTTTATTGGTCGTACATTACCAGCAGTCTCGCCTGACATCTGCCAGGGTTTCTTAGCTAAGTTGGCTTTTTCAAGCTTCTCAATTTTCTCTTTCAGCTGAAAAAATGTAAATATGTGTTTTATATTAACAAATACAGAATAACTACTGTAGATCTGCAATGATGTAGCGATAACAACCTTTGTATCAAAATAAATGCAAGTTAATGGAGCATTTCAAAACAAAAACAAACGACCGCAACATCTTTTGGGTGAAGGTGGGCCTTAAAAATGATAAAGCAAGGATATTCAAGTTATTTGCTGTGAACCTTACCTTCTGTTGCTTCTTTTCAAAACTCGAAATTCCTTTACTGTTTTCTTCATCACTGTCCATTTCATTGTTGCTGCTAGTGGCGGCTTCGTCATCCTCAATCTCCTCGTTGTCATCATCTCCAGCTGCTTCCATATCCTCGTCATCTTCATCTTCACTGTCATTCTCATTTCCTTTCTTCTCTGTTGGCTCTCCATCAGGAGGAGCAAAGAAATCAGCATATTTCATTTCCCCTGCAGTTTTTCGTTTCTTCTTGCCTTTCCTTGCTAACCCTCCTTTCCTATTCACATAAAAAAAAAAAAACAGTAAAGAGACTGAATAAAGGATATGCTGTATTCGTTGCAAAGGTGAGTAGCAGTAGCCCTTTCCACAGATGATTTACCCCAGGAACCTGTTTCCACTACATAAGGTACTTCATATAACATAAGTTTTGAGGTTGCTCATGAATCAGCTTTCTCTGACAGGTTGATACTTATGCATCATACTACATGAAGTACATCTTGGATGCCAAGCATGAATTATCAAAATAGTGATGTAAATTGTTAAGTCATGAATGTCAATTATTAATTAATATTAATCAATCAATCAATCAATCAATCAATCAGTTGACATGCCTTGTAAAATTTAGGAACAATTAATATTTAGTGACATATGCTTAACATCATGAAAACATGAGCAGCAGGTTCAATTGGTGCTTTCCCAGTAGTTCTGCCTAATGCTTATGCTTAAATAAGTAACGCCACTAATAGAGCGTTTTCACTGACATCATATCAAAATTCAGAAGCCGTTTTCGATTCCAAAATGTCTATGGAATTGTAGAGAGTGTAAAACTACACATATGGGCCAAATTTTGAAGCGCAAGAGCATTTAGTTCAAGAGTTAGGCGAACGAGTGTTAGAGATTTTTAGTAAGAAATGTATGGAGCGGCCATCTTGGTGTACCACTTTGGAACACCAACATGGCGGCCAAAAATTCAAAGCCTTAATTACACCAAAAATCTCATCACAAAATATTGTATTCACTATAAGTGAACTATAAGTGCCATTAAATCGGCTCATAAGTATCTATAATTAAAAAATAACTTTCAACTGGTTCAATTTTGTTGATTTTCACGGCTTATTTGAAATAGCGTGACGGATTGTGTGACACATTTAAAACCTTTATAAATTGGAAGCAAAACATCGTTAAAACCTGAAACTTTTTGTGAAAGATTATAACACTGGTATCCATATACCATGTTAGAAACAGCTTTGTAGGATGTATACTTTAGATTTTTGAATTTTTATGACGTCATGTGAAAATGCTCTATAGTTTGTCATTGTATAAAGAGTATCATTAGTTACACAAAAATGCACCTTCCAAGAAGTGTCTTTGTTGCATCAAGAGTCTTATTCCAATCATCATCCTCATCATGATCTGTGTTGTCACTATCAATGTCCATGAAGTAATCAACAAGCTCACTTTCACTCTCATCACTGTCATCATCATCAATATCATCATCATCATTTTCTGTTTGGTTCTTCTTTTGATGCGCTCTTTCAAATTTCCTGTCCTCTTTGTCTAAAAACTGAATCATGTCTGACAGTTTAAAGAAAGTGTCATCTACTTGAGACTTTTTTGCAGAAGGTTTTTGTTTCCTGTTCTGTCTGCTAGATAGGCTTACTTTCCTATCATCAAGATTATCGCCAATATCCTTATTTTCATTATTATCATCAGCATTATCCATTTGTTCGTCACTATTTTCATCATTAATAGATTCCTTGTCAGAAATTTCACCTTCTGATTCACTTCCAGATGAATGCCTTACAAACTCATTGGCGTTTTCACCAACGATTTCATCTTCCATGCTTCCTTTTACATGTTCACTTCTCCTAGCTGCTAACAAAAGCGCAAGATTTTCAGCGTTTTGTTTTATATTCTCGACGTCTTGTTTACCGAGACGCAACAATGGAGTATTCTGCAGTTCAATTTCTTGCCATATTTGTTCAACATCAAAATCTTCTACCAACAGTTCCTGCAGTGGACACGTGCATGCAAGAGAGCGACTACCATTTGCTTCATCTTTCTTGCAAAAATCAAATATTTGCTTGACTGTAGCTACAGTATCCTTCTCGAGCGAAGCAGGAGGTTTAAGGTACGTTTCCGGATGATCTGAAGTGTTTTCGAAGCGCGAAAGTAAGGACACGAGGGAATGCATTTCGTTGTTGTCGTCCGCCATGTTGGTTCTAATCATGTGCTAGTGCTAGTCTCTTTCAGAAATTTTGGTAGCGAAAGGACTGGTGCGAGCGCTGTCACTTCTCCATTTTCCAAATGGCCGATGCGGATTCCGACGGCCACGAACCAACATTTTCAAAGCAAAAGAATCCTAGAAGAGAGGCCTCAAAGGGAAAAAGAAAAGGTATAGATTAACTTATTGTCTTATACATTGTTTAAATGGCGATATTTCACGCGGCAAACTATTTTGCACACTCTAAATTCGCCATTCGATGTGATCAATTCACTTCGTGAGTCGTCGCACCCTTTGGCTGGCGAGGCGCTGATTTTCGATTCAAACAACGGGCCAAAATAAAGAAACCCTGATTGACATCTCAATAAGGCATCCAAACGGAGACGGAATTGTCCTTTATTTTCCAGTTTCCGGAATTAAATCGATAGCTTGGGTTAGTATAGTCTATTTTTCACACGAATTAGAAGGTAATCTTGTCAAGCAACGTGCATGTTTCATACCGGAAGGCAAGCATCTATAAGGTAGCTTCAAATATTGAAAATACGGTTTATAATACGAGATTTCTGGCAATTTCGACGAAGATGTTTTTTGTGGCCCTAGAGAAGTTTTCGTTTCGAAAATCATCTGTTTTCATGAACACTTAACATATAATTTTTTCTATTTTTGGTCATGAAGGGATTTAATTTTTTTTTGTCCGGGAAATCAAACATTTGTGGCGAGACGCTTAATCGATTTTCTAAGCAACAACCAGTCGCCAACTATGTAATTTTTCATCAAAACATAAACTTGAAGTACTCTTTGTCTAAGAGCCAAGAAATAAACTACGACAATTAGACTTTTCTGTCTCATGAACTTAAATTGGAAATCAATGATGTACAAATATTCTGAGGGCATATATGGAGTTAAAACATTTGTAAACTATCGTGTGTGTGTCCTTCTTTTGTAAATAGTGATGTATTTGCATAGCTTTCTTGATCATAACAACTTAATTTCCTTCAACTTCTTTTTAAACAGAATGACAGTGTTGCAAAGAATCGAGTTTACCTTTTTGTTCTTTTTATAAAAAAGAAATATATAAAAAAGGGAAATTACTTTTAAAACTCTTTAAAAAGAGTGGAAAACATTCAAATGTCTTTCTTAAATACAATGTAAACACAATGCTAAGTGGACAGGTGATATATATGTAACACTAATTTAGTAGAACTAACAGTTAAAGTACTGTGTGGCAATCATAAAGTACTGTCCTAGTTCCTCAAGGCATTCATTTCCTCTCATTGCGTTCCATGGCTGATGCAAAGTCTTAAGAACTGGTAGGGTGCTGCGATAACAAGATATTTATTGTGAGGGTGAGTCGATAGCAAAGAGATCAGAGCAGGGTCAGAAACTCAATATTAAAAGCACTCGCCAGCCGAGTAAGTGGCTTTCAGAATGCACTCACCAAGGTTAGTTTTTACTCACCCAAAAACAAAATCCTTATTCAGACCCAACTAAACAAAAACTCTGAAAGGAAACAAGAATAATAAACAAAAAGTACATATATGTACATACATACTTTTTTTTTATCCTTTAATCTTAGACAAACGACTGTATAGAATGTTAAGAAGTGGTCAAATGGCATTTAAAAAAATTTCAATAACACAGGAAAATATATTAATAGAAGTTTAAATGACAGTTAAATTTCAGTACAAAAAGCTCTAACAACAGGTAGTGCCTCTTTTTGAATTTAACTTCTGGTGAGGCAGCAGGGATGATATTGAAGAGGAGGCTATTCTATAGTGGTACAGGAAAAAAGGAGCACTTATAGGCATTTGTGTGGACAGCAATATATCTAAGTAATGTATTAAAATGGTGTCTTTTCACATGAAAGTAAATATTTTATGTGACAATATTCTAGTTATATTGGACTTTCAGAACATTTCAATGCAGTCCAGGAGGTTTTAACTAAAGATAGTTTTAAGGAAAGTAAACAACATTAGTGTCTATGTTGCAGTTCAATTTTTATTTTCCATTGTTCTTTTCTATGCTTATATATGATAATGAATATAAAACAAAGGAAAATGAAAATTGAACCAAGGATAAAATTGAACTACAATGGCTACAGTGAGTATTTAAAAATCATTCTTGCCAAACTGGGCAAGTGATGTACAATTTGTACTTGACCAAAAGCGGTAATATTATACTCACATCGGCGAGCGGGTGAGCACTAAGTTTGGTGGAAGACAGGGAGTCTATGGGAGGCATGGAAGCAGGGCTAAACATTGGTGGTCACCTGGTCACCAGTGGCTATTTAAAACTGACCAAGGCCACCGAAAGTTGAGGTTTGATCGCCGGATGTGCGACTATGATACAGAATTTAGAAAAGTTGCAAATATGTAAATTATTCTAAGTACAAAGTTAAAATAACACTAAATACATGTATGAAGTTTAATTAGACTACCTTTCTCTTCTTTTCTTTTTGTCAACTCGAAGTTCATCAATTTAAGTGATTTTTTAGTTCTGAAGTGGAAAATTCCAAGCCTTTTTAATGGTGGTTTCACAAGCCATTTACATACCCAACATCTAGACGCCATTTTGAGTTTGTGATTGCTATGTGACTAGCCTTACTCAGAGTTCTGTGTGAGACAATTTTGAAGTTGCACATTTTTGCGCTTTGAGAACAGACTTTCAACTGTGTTCTTTCCGTTAAAAGCTATGGGGTGTTTATTGAAGTTTTTTGTTTTAAACTAGAGGAAGTTGAAGGCTATTATGTTTTGGGATTGGCCACTAAGAACTCAAAGAAGTTGGCCTGACTGGCCACAAAGCACTGGAGTTTTTAGCCCTGTGGAAGCATTCATAAAGAGATGAAAAGCAGCAGAGATGATTGCAGTATATTGCAATTTGGGTGTGGGATATTGCCACTTTTATGCTCTGATTACTCCATACAAACCCATCTACATGTAAATTTCCCTCAATTCTATTGTTTAGAACTAAGGCAAAATTAAAAGGTTTTGTGTGGAGTCATCTTCGCATAAAAGTGGCTATATCTCACCCTCAAATTGCAAAAGGATGCTGATTTTTGGCAAGCCAACATTTTCCATTATGCTCTTTCTGGACATCTCATCAAAGCCAATGCATGTGGCTTCATGGTTTAGTTGATAGAGCATTGCACTGGCAATGCAGGGGTCATGGCTTTAAATCCTGTTGACGCCCTGAATTTTTTAAGGCTTCTTTGCAATTGCTTAAAATTGCAAACACAACTGCAAGGATAATTTCTCCACTTTACAGAAATGGTTAAGGATAAATCTTCATTCATTTTTGCAGGGAAAAATGCCATAGAGGAGAAAGAAGAGCTAAAGAAGAGAGTCATGAGTAAACCTGGGCACCCTGTTTTGGTTTCAGGAGCTACTACTGAGCCACCATTTGATGATGTGCCCGTGGATATATCATCTGATGACAAGGATTTAGTCATGGAGTACTCAGGTAAACAAGTAGTAATCACAGATTAAAAGAGTGTGTTCAACATGTTTGTTAACAGCTGTAAGAAGTAGTAAGTTATAGATGTTGATTTATGCCACGCAAAATGTTTTTGTTCACTTTTAACTTAGCCACCTCTTGAGAGTGCAATCAACTTGCAAACATTTTGCTTTAAGGTTATTGTTATGATATGGAAGAAACAGCGTGGCAGCTGCATTATTTTTTTGCACTGACATATTTTGGTTTGCATTTGCTCAGCCACAAGCAAATGCATCTGGAAAATTTTATTAAAGTCATATGCCTGCCAAGTCTCACGCCTTAGGCGTGAGTCTCATGCCTACTCAGGCCTGTGGAGCAATTTCTCACGCCTGCACGCCTGACTTACAGATTTGGCCATTAACCTTTAATAACTGATCGCATGATCCAATTAAAAATATTGTTATGTTCATCAAAATGTGGCACTTTTTTGTAAGTTTTTATTGTTCTGAACATTACTATTACAGCTTAAACGGAGGTCTGAGGTCCATGGAAACTTTCAAATTCTTTGAAACATCTTCAGATAACTTCAGACATCTTCGGAATATATCGGGTTGTCTTCGGATTTGGTCGGGTCACCTTCGGAAATCTGAAATCCGAAATAAAATTTTATTTAGTAAAATAACGCATTAACTTACACTGTCATGAGATCCTGGCAAATAAAGCAAACGAAAGAACGCTGTGTGCAGTCGTCTATATTTAAAAGGCTGAAAACAGCAACAACAGTGATCGAAAACAAGCTGGCATACATGTAAGTCACAGGGAAGGTTGTTAGATCCAAACTGAAAAAGTAATCACAGGCAACCATTATTTCACTTGCTGAAGGACAGAAACCAGTGAATTGTTTAGCTTTCCTTATCTTTGAAGAGCATAAAATTTCTTTTATGAAAAATACAGACTGTTGTTTTTGGACACATTTCATGGATCAGGATCACCTTAAATGTATGGAAATCAGTTTTTAGATGTCACTGATTCATAAGCCAAAATATTACAAAACATATTGCCATAAATAGTTTTATCTAGCATGTTATATTAAAAAAAATTAGTGGTTGTGTCATAAGGTGAATCAGAATTGCCCTGTTTTTTATTTTTATGTCTGTGGTTAATTTAATCTTAAGATAATTACACAGTGTAAACCATTATTGTCTTTGCAGATAGCTTTTAATCAAATATAAGGTTGCCATTCCTTTTTAATAACCTTCATCGATTAAATAAAAAGAAAACATCCTGAACCATAATGACTAGAATAAATATAAGTAAACCATGCAGGAGAATGCAACAAAAACAAAAATCACATTAATTATTTTAAATATTGTTCAGGCTATATTGTTCATATACATGCAATTATACATATTTTTATTTTTTTTCTTTCTTTGTTTTGCAATTTTTATTATCATACTGCACTCTATCTTATTTTATTTTATTTTTTGTCAAAGAAAGTTTATAAAGTAACCTAAAGCAATCTATGATAGTAATGTTCTAGTGATATTAGGCAATAAGCATCACAGTTGTACCCAAGTGCCTGTTAAGATAGGAGGGGAGGGGGTAAATTTGTGACGACAACAATAAAAGCAATAGGAAACGACTCCCAAAAATAACGAAATGTCTCAACACTTTTGGTGCCAATTGAAGCTTAAAGCAAGCTCCTGGCCATAATCATGAAAACACAATATAACATCCAGGACACTGTTCCTTTCGCCATGCCTTTGCAAGTAGTGTGTTTTAATTGTGCTTTTCATGATTAATATAAATGATTAAACCAATATCAAAAATGTTGTTCAGCAATGAATTTCATACCTCTTAACACTGTATTCATGCCAGACCATGTACATCTAGCTAAAAGTATATAAAGAAAATATAACTTATAGTTTCATGATCAATATAAAGTGCTTAAACCAATATTGAAACTGTTATTCAGTGATGAAATTTCAATGATACCTCTAAAGCATTACATGAAGTGACAGTGTTCATACAGTTTGTAGCTAAAAAGAAAAAATATAACAGTCATTAAGCTAAGATTGTGATAGTCGTAACACTGAGTAAATCATGAATAATCTTTGGGTAAAAAGTCAAGTGGTTGCACCCAGATATTATTGTTCTTGTGGTGGCTACTCTTTGTCAAATTTTGGTAAGCATAGAATAACTATTGCAGTTCAAGTATTCACTTGAGGCTGGTTTTCACAAACGACGCGGTCGGAGACGGAATCGTAATCAGAAGCGCAGAGCTATACGATCTAGTGAAAATCAAACCGACGGAATCGGAAGAAGATTACAGAGTCATAAGCGGAATTGGAAGAAAATGGAACCATTCTGATTCTTCCGACTCTGATTCCATCAAGCTTATGACTCCATTTACGACTCTGACTTTCAATTTTCACTAGGTCGGAAGCTCCAACTCTGACTCAGACTCCGTCGCCAGTGAAAACCAGCCTTTAAGAAATTGTTTCATCTTGTATTGAATGCCTGATGGTACTCTTTGCAGGGGTGTCACTAATTGTTTTTAAATAGGCAGAGAAGTGAAGATAATAGCTAGGTTTAATTTCTTTCTGGAAAACTTTGTCACTGTTCTGTTTTTCTATCCGGCAAATGAAAGTAGCTGGGGCTCATAAACATAAAAGCTCGGAAATTCCTTGAGGGGGAATACCTTGTGATGGGCAGGCATAAAGTCAAAGGAAATTAGGAATGGCTTGTTTATCAAATATTACCATTAGTTTTTCATTATCTCCCAATTGTGGAAATTCTGGTTGGAGTGTAGGAACTTCTTCTGTTGTACATGTAGTGGAAAGACTAATAAAATACATTTGGTTCACTCAAATAGAAGACTTCTAGGGAAAATAATGTAATAATATTTTTTGAAAGTTACCAAAAATCTCAATAACTATTGTGATTTCTAAGAGAAAAACTGAATACATACCATTTGCTCTTTTCTAGAAGTGTCAGGACTTTTGGTTACATGAACATTCATTTTGACATACTTGCAGGAATTTTACTTTCTGTTATTTACCCCAGGTTTAAATCCATTAAATGGAATCAGACATCTCTAATGGAACTTCCTTTTAGGAGAAACTCTGTTGAGACAGCAGGGCTAGGAACAAATAACTGTACATGTACTTGACTTTAACCTTACATTCTGATGCTTGTTTTATAGATATGTTTGAGCCATCAAGGGGTGCTGGTTTTATTGACATTCAAGACGGGGATGCCATATCAGAAAGCAGTGACACTGAAATAGCCGCACACACTAAAGAACAGGTGCAATATGACAATCAAGCTTCCTCAAGTGAAAGCAATAGTGATGATGACACAAATGATAGACCTCCACCTTTAAACAGTGACGACGAAGACGATGATGGGGTTGATGGACCCCCTCCTCTAGATACTGACGACAATGAGGGAAACACAGATGATGAACTGCTAACCTCTCCTGACACTGGAAGTAGAGAGGAACTGGATGCAAGGAACGTTTCTGCACACAGGGAAAGGAGACATGTAAAAAGTTCTGAAGACTCTGAAAGTGACAGTGACAGTGACGGGGGTGTGAAGGAAGTGCCGCCACCTCTTGATAGTGAGAATGAAGACGAAGAAAATGAAGCAAGTAATTCTGGTGCCGAAAATGGTGACAGTGCTACTATAGAGACCACTGAAAATCATGTGCATCATTCGCCCCTGGAAGATGTTGATAATGGTGACGATGGCAAGGACTTTGATAATATTGATGACGGCAAGGAACATGATGACGATGACGATAATGATAACATGGAACATGATAATATTGATAATGCTGATGATAATGTGGAACATTATGCTGGTGAAGAAGATAATGATGAGCACAGTGCTGCTGAGGATGATAATGATGAAGAGGACAATACTCAAGCAGCACCATACTCTACTGAGGCTGTTACCCATGAAGTTGAAGACTCAGATGAAAGTGAACAATATGATTCACCAGCAGAAGCTGTCGAGAGGCAGATTCCAATACAGCACCAATCCAGTGAGGAAGAGGAGGAGGAGAAAAGTGATAATGAACCTGTGGTGCATGCAGTGGAAGAGGCACTCGTGGTATCCCAGGTAAATGCCGATATCAGCAGTACGGCTATACTCTCCGATGAGAATTCACAGGGTGACCAACACGATGATGACGATGAAACTGATGTTAGGAAGGATGCTGTTAGCAGCGAGCTTAATGACAATGACAGTACTGTTATGTCAAGTCATGATAAAATTGTTAGTGCTAAAACAGAAGAAGTTCCTGATGTTGATAGCGACCAGGACAGCGACGAGTCCCCAGAATTTGTTCCTGATGAGGATGAAAATGAGCTTGAATGGGATGTGGAGGATTTCGATCTTCCTAAACACAAGAGCACATCAAAGACAACCTCAAAAGTTGATAAGAGATTAGAGGTTGACAAACTCAAGAAATCTTTCTTGGATACCCTTAAGAGTGAGGCACAGCAGACTAAGGTCATTGAAACTGGACAGAAAGCTGAGTCAAAGAAAAAGGACAAACCAAGTAAAGGATTAATTGCGAAGAACACCCAAGTTACAGAACAGAGAAAACAGGCAAAGGATTCTTCAAAAAATGTACCTGTTCAACAACTTAAAAGTGTTCCTGGTTCTGCCAGGAGAGCAACAAAGGATACCCCACCTAAACCAGAGCATGTGAAAGTTGAAAAGGAAAGTGCAAATGTGTCAAAAACTTCAACAACTTCCAAGCCTGTAGACAGTGCAACAAAGCCTGTGAAAGCCAAACCAAAAGCTGCAGATAACAGTTTAGAAAAAACTGGAAAGCAAAAGAGTGGAAAACAAAGGAAAGATGTCAAGGAAAATTCAATGATATCTGAAGTACAAACGTCAGAAAGGAAAGCTACAGGAAAAGCTGCAAAGGCAAAATCTGCATCAGCTTCATCACTTCCTACTGGTGTTGCTGAACAGCAAAGAGTTCAAACAACTTTGCAAACAAAAGAAAGGAGAAAGCAGAGACCAAGTAGTGAGTTGGTAGCTGATTTGCAATCACACAAGGAAGAAACAAACTCTGTTGATGGGCAAAAAAGGAAGGATACAAGGAGGTCAAGGACGAGTGATAGCGATGCATCGTTAGATTCTTTAACAAGGCAAAAACCACAGAAAACAAGTTCGTCTGAATCAATTTCAAAGCAAAAGAAGTTAAATGCAGCCGTTTCAACAACACACAAGGAAAAGGGGAAGGCTATTGATAGTGCAGAAATAAAACAGTCTAAACCTAAACGAACTGCTCCTAAGTCTGTTGCCTCTATAGATGACCGTAATTATGAGAATAAAAGACACAGTGATATACCTGTTAAAAATGCAGTTGAAGGAAGGTCCAAGGCTAAAGGAAGACCCACAAGTAATGGACATTTCTGCAGTTCACAAGAAAAGCTTTCATCCCATTCTAGTCGGCATGACCATGGCGCAAAAGACCATGATACTCACAAGCATGGTGGCCACGCCCATGATCGAGGCCACACCCATGATCGCGGCAAACATGTGTGGCTGTGTAGAGATGATGAGATTCATAAGCTCATAGCACAGAAAGCATCCTTGTTAAAGGAGTACGAGTCAGGAAGCTTGGCTGGGAGAAAAGTGTGTAAGTAAATAACAATATGTGGCTATTGACTAAGTAGGAAGGCTGGAGGAGTTTATATATGGCCCAAGGTTGCAAACAGGGAATTTGTGACACGGGGCTGCAACTTGTGGGTACTGCAGAAACTTTTAAAATAGTCATCTGGCGGAATTGCTACCACTAGGCAGTATTCCTGATCACCTCATAAAGATTTTTAACCTTTTGAAACCATTTTAAATGCAGATTACATCATTTGTAACACCTTTTAATATCACCACCTTGGAAGAATCAATTCAAAAAAATTTCCCTTCAAAAATTAGAGGCAGCCCACCCACTCCCTCCTCCTTCTCTTACAGCCCCGGGGCCAGTTGCATAACACTTTCAAAAAATGCAGACGTAACTTCTGGCGTCGGACGTTCAGCCCAATCAAACTCACTATATTAACATCAGACCTTAGCAGTTACGTCCGACATTAAGTTTTTGGTAGTTTCTTGGTGTTGCGGATGGTGTGATCACCAAATGACGTAAAACAAAAGATCATTCAAAAGACACTGAAAAATACCCACACCACAACACAAAAGATAACTAATAATGGCTTCCTCAACACCAAGAAACACCCAGTTTTTTGTAACTGGTCCCAGTGTTACCGCGAAACTTCTAGAATCTAGATTTTATTGTCTCTTTGATTAGTTTGCTACGTTTTGTGTATGTCGCTTTCACTTATTAATTACAGTAGTTGTCCTTGTTTGAAGTTTTCATTAGTTCTATTTACTTTGTCTTCAGTGTTATCACGACACCGCTGATGTTACGTAATTTGTCAAGTTTTGTGCATAATTTCAGTCCTGAGTGTCATTATTTTTATCAGAATTTTTACGGAAGGTTTACCGTTTTGCAGCCTAGGTTTTTTTTATATCGTTAAGTCAGGACACCGTTAAGTACCGTTGGAGTGTGGATTTATAATAAACAAAGAGGACAAGACGTGTGACTTCGGTTACACCCAGGGCATTATGTCTGTATCGTTGTGTGCATTCAATCTGACCATGTCTTTGAATGTTTTCATAAAACAGTATAGAGTGTGTTTTCCTTGACTGCAAAACAGTTGTTTTTTTTTTCCCGCTGGCTCGCTCGCAATTGCGCGAAGCGCCAAAAGCATCTGAAGCGTTGATACCCGCGCGCGAAGCGCGCGATCGTCATACGGGCGTGTTCGTAGCGTCTCTCCCCAGTCCCACTCTCCATAAATTATGCACACTCGTTCCAGACCTTAAGTTCAAAGACCGCGCATATTCGTATGGCCAACGCAAAAAATACGACTGTTTTGCAGTCTAGTGTTTTCCTTGAGTGTCGTAAAACCAAAATCAAAGCAATCACTTTACATCACTGCAGATCCAATGAACCAATCAGAACTCAAAGTAAATACATGCAGCCGGCGCCAAGCGCGGGAAAACCCGTGCGAACAAGGCACGATTAGTTTTGGTTTTACTTCTGATTGGTTGAGAAACTGACACGATATTTTAAAGCCAATCACAAAGCGCGGCAATTCAAAACCAAAGTAGTTGCAAAATTGCTTTTGACACTCATTTGAAAACGGCTCTATCACATTCAAAGTTTCAGGGCACAAAAATCGTTACAAGAGAGAGGAAGATCCTGCTGATCTCCCAGATGTCGGGTTCATCAGCAGCAAACAACCAAAACGACATCAGGCGCGGCCCTTGAGTGAGGCTATTCCAGAAAGGGCTCCTTACAGCTCACAACCAAAGGACAAGCGACGCTCGCTGCAACTCCACTACTCTGGATCATCTTCAGATGATGATGAGCGGACCAACAGAAGTGTTGGGTCAAAGAGAGCAGGCACGTTTGCAGTGGGATTAGCTGCAAGGAACATCGAGCATAAAGAAGCCAGTCGAGAGAGCGACTCAGATCACGAGGAGACATGCGAATACTGTGCAGCAGAGAAGGTACTGTCCCCTCTCCCATGTCTTAGAAGTGGTGGCTTGAATGCGGTCCAAATGGAGTCCATGTATGAGATTCCTTTTTAAATTAAATCCAAATTATTATGCTAGTCACTGCACGAAAAGTTGGCTTTGATCACCTTTGATGTTTATCAAAGTTGCGTGACACAGGCAGCAAAGGTGATCAAAGGTTTAGCAGTACTTTTGTTGTTGCTTTTGAAGCACCTTTCACACGTGTCAAGAGTACTAGACATTTGATGCACTTTGCAAGAGAATCAAAGGTACCTTTGTTCAAGTCAAATCAACATTTTACAGCACTTTTACAATACCTTCGATAAGCGTCAAAGGTGTGCTACCTTTGACTTGTATCAAAGACGGCCTTTACCATCTTTGCACACCCTTGTCAGTAGGAATTGGAAACTCTCGGTGTTGTTCCTGTATTTCTTTTTAAAAACGTAAGCCGCATTTCATAATTTGTTTTCAGATGTAAACTGGTCTCGTCTACATCTAATCCTAACCTACTCATTAACTGCAATTCTTTTAAACCGTAACCATTTGTTGTTGTTTGTTAATTCTATAGCTTTATCTTTGAGCGATTGATACGTCTAACTCCACTGCCTAATGTGCTTGCAAAAAAAAAATAATAATACAATTCGAGGTACAATTCCTAGTGTAGATTTTGTGATGCTGTTGACAAAACTGTAAGCTTCCAGTTAAAGATAAAACTTTCCAAGGCTCCTCAGTTCTTGGAATATTGAAATCAAGTAAACTTTAGCATCTGTAGTCTCGCTTTATCTATTTAAGCATTGATCTTGTTTCTCTTTTTCTTTCTTTCTTCACGTTGTCTGGTTTCCTCTGTTATTGTACTGTTAATTGTAAGATGTCATGGGACGAGTATGTGAAGAATTGTAAGCAGGCAGTGACTCACCGTCAGCAGTCAGATGAACCTCTTCCTCTTCAATTGCTTCAAACCTTCCGCTTGCCTGGATCTTGCTGTGATTCTGTAAGTCTCTTGTTTACTCGCCACAGGTTTCAGATGAAACCAGGTAGAGATGATTCTCACCAGAGGTTTACATGGCGCATGTTTAAGTGCTTTCTTCAATATCCCAAATCTGTTAGCACAGTCAATTTTTAAGCCCCACGTGAAAACAAAATGAGAGTTGATAGGAGCTCTTGTTGGATGTGTAACTCTGATGCGATTTCATTGACTCTAATGCACTCTCATCGACTTCAATACACTCTCAGTAACTCTCATCTCATTGTCACTGTTTCATAAACGCTAACGCGTTTTCGTCGACCGCAATGCACTCATCTACGCACAACTGTCGTGACTGATAACAACGCTTATGCGTTCTTGTCTATTCTGATGTTCTCTCATTCACTGGCATGCCTTCTCGTCGACTCTTGTGCGTTCTTGTCGATTTTTATCGCTCTAATAAACTCTAATGCAATCCCAATCTCACCGACTCTTTTGTGCTCTTATAGCTACTCTCATGCGCTGTCATCCATTTCTGTGCACTATCATTAATTCTCTCTTTCATCGACTGTTATGTGCTGTCATAGAATTGTACGTTTTAACCTGCTCGAGTTTTCATGAGAGTCGAGGAGACTTTTGACTCACATCTGACCAGCACATGAAAATCAACCCGAATTCACTGTAATTCTCACTTCATTGGACGTGACTGACAATAGATGCTGAAAGGAAGAAATCAACTTGCTTGACTGTCTTTTTCATTTCACTCGGACAAGGCCATTCATTTAAAAGGCACGAAAATGTCTTAATTAGTTTTTTGATTTCACTGCTAGAACTCACTACATCCGCATCACGCCCTATCAGTGAATCCCAAGAGAGTTTTCCCATCCTTTTTAAGCGGTTGTGTCCGGTGAACGGTATGTACTTGGTGTATCCCTTGTTATTTTGTATTTAAACACTTAGTTTTTATTTCAGTAGAAATAAAAGATAAAACAACAGTAGAATAGGGATTCGAACCCGGGCCGTATGATCTGCTCCATACAAACTATCCACTACACCACCGAGGACTAGCTGCCGGAAGCTGTAATTTTTAAGGGATATAAGATAATATGCTGCCAGCCCAGACCATATATAAGAACTAACCCTTTCGATACACTGGAAATACTGGAATCAGTGCTTAACCCTAAATACTAAAATCAGCGCTTCAACCCTAGATACTGTAATCCGACCCTAAATTACACTGCAATATATCTAAATACATTACAATAAGGGATACATGAAGTACTATACATTATAATCAGGGATACACCAAGTACCTAGGCGGTGAATTGACCATTTTACAGTTGTGTGCTTAGTGCCCTGGCCTTTGAGTGAAAGTGAGGCTGGAGTTGACTTTGTTTTGATACAAACCTTTCTGCTTTTCATATGTAAATCATGTTAGTTAGCATAAGAACAACATGATTTACATATGAAAAGAAGGAAGGTTTCTATCAAAACAAAGTCAACTTCAGCCTCATTTCCACACAAAGACCAGGTTACTAAGTAGAAACTGTAAATTACTGTAATGAACCAAGGCAAAAATTAGAAGGATTTGTATGGAGTCATTAGAGCATAACGGTGCCAATATCTCACCCCCAAATTGCAATAAGATGCTGAGTTTTGGCAAGCGGGCATTTTTCGTTATGCCCTTTCCGAATATCTAATCAAATCCCATAATTTCACAAATTTAGTTTTTGTGACGTCATTGAGTTTTTGTAACGTCATTGAGCATCGGGGTTGATTTTTCCCCACCCCCCTCCCCGTCAGGGACGTCAGCTTCCTCCACAATTTCACTCCCACTCTATGACTTATGCAAGATTTTCCTCCCACATCTTTATAACGATACGTCAAAGAGTTTTTAAATGAATGCGTATTTTATTACTATGTCCATTTTAGACGGACAGATCTTTCAGCTGGACAATAGGAGCAAGTCTTGTTCAACTTACAGGTTATTTTAAAAAAAAAATCTTGCGTATGAGCGTAACATGCTTCCCAGATGAATGCCTGTAGTTATCAAATTATCAAACTGAGTTTTGAAACTGCCGTTTGTAACCTTAATTCTTACTAATGCTTATCTCAATGCCTTTACCTCAGTCCTTAAAAAGCTTTTGTTCTTCAAACTAGATGCTAAAAGCCCTAGCTTAAATGTAATGTTAAATGCTCTCTTCAACAACAACTTATATTTTAACCGACACTGGAGGTTAAAAAAGACAAAATCTTAAAAGGCAACATGTGGGAACATTGCATTTCCCGTGAGGTTTGACCTTGGGAAATGTGTGGCACTTGCAGTTTCCTGAGGAAATGTTTAATTCTGGCCGCACTTTTTAATTTTATTTATTATTTTATGGCTTGCAACACTCGGCTTGAAAATGCAAATTTAGGATGTCACCAGCGTTGAATGTGCTCAATTAAACAATTAACTAACCAACTCGTGAAATGTTCTTTAATTATTTCTCAATAACAGGCAAGTTATCCCTCAACCGCATGCTGCATTTTAACATCTGCCATTGTTGCCTTGAACAGGAGCCATGTAGCGAATGTTTTGGCTTGTTAGTTAGATTTTTTTCAAAAATGAACCCTCCTTTCCTTCTAATGTTGGTAGAATACTCCATTACTCGAGGTGGATTTCAATTTGAACTTACATTTAAACGGATTTGCTCAATTATTTTGACTAGGAGGGATGCGTTATTGGCGAGTCAGTTGGATTAATAATTCAACCCAAAAACCACCACTGTGATAAGTTTTATGGGTACGAGTGAACTCTGTCAACAATTGTACAAGTTTTAATTTCAGTACGTGAAAGTACTGAACCCCGCTATTTTTAACTTCAGAATTTTTCTTCGTTCCACTCTTGACTATGTTCAAGGAACTTTAAGCTTACCTCAAGCCAAACCGCGTTCTTTTTTTTACACTTTTCGCCAAAAACTGAATGTATCTTCATCAGACTTGTATTCTTGATGAATGCCATCATTTTGTATGTTATCCAGTGATTGCCATTTATAATGTGTGTCTGCGATATTTACTTTCCGTACTACAATTCACCGTGTCGTGCATGTCTCTGCTTTTTCTTCCAGGCTGCCGCAGTTAAGGCCCGCGAGCGAAATCCAGGTAAGAAAAATCGAATAAATAAATATATATTTTTAATCCCTCCTAAGCATAATATATATTCATGTCCTTATTTTATCCTTCGCCGAAACAAACCTTCCTGGTTGAGTTGTAAACGAAACAAAAACTTCTCGCGCTTATAACGGCGAGCCTTCCGATTTTTGCCATGTAAAAAAAGAGCGACTACAAGGTTATAATTTTTCAAAATTTAAATCTCTTGAGCCCGTATTGTCTTTGAAATCACGAATATAAAGATAAACAGGTCTGACGATTTCGGTTAGAATTAGTTCGTCATGCGAGCGTCTCGCATGAGTTTTTGAGTGACAGCCTTTATTGAAGATTTAGTGTTAATTTTGTACTAAATGTTTTCATGTCTTCCATTTTCGGTTTGCTTTTGTGATCCTGTTTGCTTTTCTCGTTTATGAAAACAATCCTGGATAACCTTTTCATTTGCTCTAAATATAGTTCATATAGTTCATATAGTTCATATACCGAACTCCCAGGCGATTGCAGCTTAACTTTCATCCAATTGATATCCTGCAAAACTGTCGGGTTTTCGCTCTAAAGCTCGAGGGGGGGCGCGTGGAGCGCTGATTCTCGCGAGGAAAGGCAAGGGTAGAAACCAACTGTCCTGATTAAGAAGGGTGATGTTTCGGCGAAGGTGTCAGTAATTCTTTCGTGGCTCCGATTATGTTAAGAATTTGATTCATAAATATTGTATTTGTTGCGTCTTTCCCCAGTCTCACTCCTCACGTTTAGACTCACGTCCAGACTTGCTCCAAATCGTTTTGTCCTGGAATTTAAATTTTAGCTAACCTCATGTTAGCTCGAGCACGTCTATTATAAGTACCGTTACTAAATCCCCCTCTTGTCGTTTTCTGTGACACTTTGTGTGTAAATTATAGTGCTAAGGTAAACCCATAAATTTCCCTGTACTGAGCGTTAGCCCTAGTAAGGAAATGAGGGACCACACGAGGGAAAGAAAAAAATCTTTGACCTCGGTGGGATTCGAACCCACGACCTCCGGATTAGATCTTCGTCGCTCTACCGCTTGAGCCACGAGGCTGTACGGGAGCAGATCGTGGGTAATAAGGTGGTAATTCGTGGCAATGAGAATGTGAAGGGGTACAAATAAATGTTGAGTCCACTTAGCACTGGTGATACAAACAAGGAATCAGAGAATTAACTCTGTGTGTAAATTATAGTGCTGAGGTAAACCCATAAATTTTTAATGGAGGTCGTGGGTGGTGAAGGTCACGATTTGATAACTTATTGCGTCTCCGTGGATGAAATCCTACGATACAATTAAGTAAGAAACTTCATTTTAGTGTCGGGGTAACTATGGACACTAATTGAAGCTATTTACAACTAGTGTATCCAAAAGATAGTAATTGCTGCGGTAAAATTGTTGTAACAATGTTGTTTTATCGTCTCGCTGGTATTACAGAATTTTCTCTTTCGTTTTTTGAGGGGAAGCAAAGCAAATGTAACCAGGATGAATCGACGAAAATTCCAGCTAATAAGACTAATTTGTTTTGTAATTCACGCATCAAGTTCCTGCAATGTCTGTAGAATATTGTTGAGTAAAGGACGCGTTCACCACGAGGAAGGTGTGAAAATTTAGGTTAATTACTGTGTGTTCGCGTCTCCCAAGCTCAGCTCAGGTTTCGCGTCCCCAAGCGCTCAGCTCAGCTCAGTCTCATCAACCCCTGTCGGAGTGATTTCAAAATAAATTTCATTTATTCCGTACAATCTTCGAAAATCTTTGCCATTCAACGGTCCTATCACCATGCCTCGCACTCCCCGCTCAACTCGTAGTAGTCTTCGACACTTCAGTTCCGATTTCGACTGGGACATGTTGGACCAAAATACTGTAGTACAAATCTCGCAGCTAACACTGAGCTTCAGTGAAGCAGCAAGCGAGGCTATTGTTCGTGGCGCAGTGCATTCTGGCCCAAAATGTGTTCGTGGCGCAGTGAATTCTGGTAAAACGCGATCAAATCGAGATTTTTCCTAGCTTATATTTTTTTCTCATATATTTCTCTTAAATCCTGATTATGTTGCTGCTCACTTCGCTACGCTCGTTCCGCAGCAATAAAGTAACAATGATTAAACCAGTCAAATAGGAATGAATTGTATAAAAAAGGTGCTGAGGTAAGGTGAAAAGATGTTCGTAAAAAGGAATTAACTAAAGGCCCTGTCACACTGATGCGTATTAAAGAAACGTATGAGTTGCGTATGCAAATTCTCTTGAAAATACAGCGTATGACCAGCGTACTTGACCTATGAGTAACGTACCTCTAGCGTAACTCTCGCGTATTCAGCGTATGCCTAGCGTATTCTTAGCGTATAAACCATACGTCCGAATACGCACAAAATTTTTAAGCATGCTCAAATTTTTTTTTCTGCCTCGCCGTATGCCAGCGTATGCCACCGTATGCGACCATGCTTGAAATGTATACAACCTATGCCTAACGTACCGCTAGCGCTTATATGTCAGCGTATACCAGCGTATGAGTGATATTTTTCATACGCTGGCATACGCTAGTACGATACGCAATAGTGTGACAGGGCCATAATATGAGGTAAACCTGGTGTTTACTAGTGACTAAGCATAAGCCTAAGCGGAAACATAACAGCGCTAATGACCAGTGAAAACGGGTCCCACATAAGCATAAGCATAAGCATAAGCGCAAGCATACTGAAGCATAACAATCAATCTTAGGCCCGGTTCAAACGTCGAACTTCACATGTGCCGAATCTAATGCAAATGAGCAAAATCTATTGTTCTTGCTCATTTGCATTAGATTCGGCACATGTGAAGTTCGACGTTTGAACCGGGCCTTATATGCTTATGTCCATGTTCGTTTTTACTTGATGAAAATTCTTATGCTTCCGGATATGCTTATGCTTGTGTTTATACCTGATTCAATAAAGGTTGCTTTGGCAATTGGTCATTGGCAATTAGGCATTGGGCATTTGGGCATGGTCGCGACTAGAATGGATACTCCAAAATCGTCGACACTTAGAATTTATTTTCAATAAATTTTTAAGTGTGAAAAAGAAAATCTAAAATCCCCACTCAGGATTGAACCTGTGACCTCAGCTAGGCTTAGGCTTACATAGCCTACCGTACCACTCTACCACCTATCTTCTCGGGTTTCTTAGTCCTAACTTTAACTATATAAACTGCTAACCCTAACCTCAACTGAAAGCTAACCAGTTACTCCGTTACATAAGTCTCAATATAAGGTGTCCAACCTGATTTTGGAGTATCCGTTCTAGTCACCACCATTTGGGCATACGGAACACAATGCAATGCTTTGCTTAAGTGACCGCCAAACAATAGCTTCCCAATGCGCAATTGCCCAATGCCCAATGCCCAATGTAACCTTTATTGAATTAGGTATACAGCTATTTCAATAGGCCATTTCCGAGTTGCTTTTAGCCTCTCTATCAAAGCGAGGCTAGGTGCAAAACCTTTCATATGAAAATGAGTTTTCATTCACATTCAAATACGTTTTATTTGCATGTGAATGAAAACTCATTTTCATATGAAAGATTTCGCACCTAGCCTCGCTTTGATAGAGAGGCTAAAGGCAACTCGGAAATGGCCTATTAACGTTGTCGGATAAAAGCTTAAAGCCAAGACCGCAAGGTAGTATGGGTTTGGGTAAATAGCATTGCTTAAAAATCCCATACTACCTTACGGTCTTGGCTTTTCGCCTTTTTCATCCGACATTGTTAATTGAAATAGCTGTATGTCGCTTGTGAAAACCAGCCTTCAGATAAGTTCGAAGTTGTTATTTGAGGGACAGTTATAAACGTCCCAATTGGCGATAAGTAAGGGTTTTTTGAGAGTGCGTGATAAATTTACTTTGCAGTCCTCCCTTTATTTTGTTTTTTAAAACTTAGCCAAACAAAAGATTACAGGTTTTTCATTAATGAATACCGTCTATAGCTTGGTTCCCACTAGCGACGTAAGCGGAATCGTAAGAACTTTACCATCTAGTGGAAATCAAAACGACGGAATCAGATAGTAAGCGACGGAAGCAGAAGCGGAATCGGAAGAAAAAGGAAACCTTCTGATCCTTCCGATTCCGATTCGGTCGAGCTTCCGATTCCGACTGCGACTCCGTTTTTAATTTCCGCTAGAACGTAAGGCTCCTTACGCTTCCGACTCCGACTCCGCTTCCGATTACGTCACTAGTGAGGAACCAGCCCTTTATCTTTCTTATTCTTTCTTTTGTTTGTTTCATTTCAATTGATTTCTTTTTGTTGAAATGTTGACTTTCCAATGCGAAATTTTTATAAGATTATTAAAAAAAAAACTGAAAATGTAAAAACAAAATTAAATGATTGCCTTTGAGGGGAATAATTTCACTTTCTCCGCAGTAATAACAAAAGATGGCCCAATTTTCGATATTGCTTCCTTGAAATAACGTATATCGCCTTGAAGAGGTCATTATACACGCTATAAAGGTGTAATTGTAATTTCCAGTTTGGTTGTGCCGCAACGGAGCAAATCATTGTAAATATTTATTCACGTTGCTTGCAGTCGATATAAAGTTTTTTGAAAGGGCTTTAGGTGCGTTTAATTAAGATCGTATGTGGGCGAGACGCAAATCTGAGCTTGCTTTATGTTCATTGCGTGAATCTGAATTGACAAACAAAATTGAAAGAATTGCTTTTTTTGTTATTATTATTGTTTATTTATCTAGTATATCTTTTAGCGATTCTCGCAGGTTTTATTTTAAAAGGACTTTTTTATTCCTTCCTTCCTCGCCTCCTTCGAGGCAAACAATTATCTTCTAAATTTGGAGTTTTTGCTCTTAAAATAGTTGGATTTCTACTTTAATTTCAAAACAATCTTCTGTTTATGTTTGCCACCCTTAAAAAACAAATTTCAAGACCTTTAAACCCCACCGAACGGCTTGTTAGAAAATCGATTCCCCACAGCGAACACAATTGCAATGTAGAACTGGCTGCGCCATTTATCGATGACATAAATATTCGGCTTCTTTCAGTTTGAAAGGCAATAAATATGTTAAACGAGTGTATTTAAAGCGGCTACCAGTCTTTTCAAGAGACATCTGGCTAAAAGCAGTCTCAATTAGTCGTGTTTCCCACTGGATATTTATTTCGTATGTCTATGTACATGCGATGTATTTTAACATTCGATAGATGAACTCTATCTTTTACACGTGTATTCGCAAACGGAAATCACTTACATATTCCTTGCCGCGAATTTTTCCTCTTATTTTTTCGCGCAATTTGTTCATTAATTTTTAATTAGCTGTAGACCGTGGGCGCCCCCTGTCAGATCTGTCAAATATGATAAGCCGGAGCATAACTGTCGCCAGTTTAATTTTCTTTTGCGTGAAATTGAGTTTTGTGTGAGTCTGTACGCGCGTGTCGAGTTTGCTGTGCACTTTCCCGGTTTGCGCGGGAAAAAAGTGGAAGCGCCTGACTTCTATACTAATGTTGGGCTTAAAAACCTGAAATGGTTTCCGATGCCGACGAGTTTAACAACATTCCGGAAGTAAGACTGTTCTTCCGTTTCTGCGAGCACAGAGACGGCGATGCCTTTCCAATCGGTACGAAGCTAGCGACAGCTCTGTCGTCTAACCTCTATTTCAAATTCTAGGCAAATTATGATCCACAAATGACGGCGATAAAACTTATTTGCTGTCACTGCCCGCGTGAAAGGCGAGCCGCAAACGAGTTCGCCAGCAATAGCTGTGAAGAATTCAAAGCGTTAACGTTTTTCTTTGCTTTCTTTTAGCTTGGGAAGGACCTCACCATCCGCGGAATCTTCTGCTTGGAGTTGTCTATACGGCAAAGGTAAATCATTTTGAACTAGAAATGACCCAACACAATCCCTGTGGTTTGTGGGTTTTGATAAGTCGAGTACACCTAAACAAATTCCGCTTTCCAACAGCTTAAATTTAGCTTTACAAAAAGGGGATATGTTGCGTTAAAAACTCCATTCATCGCGTTGACTTTCATTAAAGTTCGCTGAAAGTTATTAATTTTTCTAAAGACGAAGATATTCTTGAAGGGAAGTCACAAATCAACTCAGAAAATATTTGTTCATTACACTTTTATCCGATCCTCAATATCGTTACATTTTTACGGAGCCGTATTTCGCATATTTTGTTCAATTTTCAGTCTTTAACGTATTGGACAGATCACTCAGGAATTACTTTTGAATTTGCGTTGTTTTTCGGTTGAAACTCTTTTGTATTTTGCTTGTTTTCGGTTGATGGCGATCAATTTTCCTTTCGAAATTTGCATTCGAAAGGTCTGCTATTGTATTAATTGGCAGGTTATTCTATAAACAATCAACAATAGAAAAAAAACTTCCTTTCCTGTATTTTGTGTCATACATTGAAGATTCGCGATTGAGCGATAGCGTCTCTTGTGTTATAACGTTATAAATCGACATTTTCCCGCTACGGCTTATAATTTTCTACCGTGAAATTTTGCGTAGTTATTATCTACAGTTGACAGAGCGATTAATGTTTCCAACACTATATAATTAATATGTCTATACGGTAATTCTGAGATTATGTTATATAAAATCGCGAAAAAGTAAAAACAAACAACTTAGAAGCTTTTATGGTAGGCTAATGTCAACTGCCATCTCAGGCTAAAACCGTCAACTGCGTATTGTAACATTTTCGTCTTTGGATGAAATTATTTGGTGTCACCATTTAAATGAAGGTTCTTTAGCAGTACTAACTTATGGTGGTGTGTATTTTTTAGTATTTAACAAAATGAAATATGGGACTTTTTTGGAATTTTGATTTGAGCCACTTTTGAGGGTAAAAGGTGTATAAATAAGTGATATTTGACCTTTTATTGTGGGACGATATTTTCCCGAGCAGATGATAAACCCCGCAGTGATTAATGAAATAAAAAGATAATATGCTCATTTTGATTGGTTTAAAACCACTCGCAATAACTGTACATTAGAGCTGATAATTGTTTCCAGCGTTTACTTCTTTAAAGAAATAGAAAACCATTTTTTTCTGGTTTCCACTGAGCTGAGATAGAGAGCTTCGCCTCGAAACAGCTGTAAATTTCATTTATTTTTCCGAATCTTACAGCTTTAGTTTTGTGGAGACGCAAAAAAACATTTTTTTGTTTTTTTACGCATCCCAGGTAGTCCTAATTTAATGCTTTAGTTGTGTGATTCACCTGATTAAAAAAAGAAACGTTGTCCGATAACACACAACAAGTATAAACCATGAAGATTGAACGATACAATCAAATGGTTTTCTGGGAAGTGGAAAAAACCGCTTTTGTTCTCAGATAAATTGCACATAATTATAACTGATAACACAGTATATTCAATATCATCCTCAGAAGAAACATAACGTAACTGGAATGACTCCAGATGTCGTTTATAGAATCTTATTATATCATCGTAAAAAAGGAATGTGGGTATGCCTTTGTTTTACAAAAGTTGAATGTTATGACATACCATAAGTGTTTGATCTCAATTCTCCGTTTTTTATTTCCCTTAGTACCTGGGCTCATCGCAAATTATGTCGCCCCAGTCTCCAAATAAAGCTGTACGGATGGAACAAGCCCAGGAGGGCTGTGGGACGAATCAAGGTAAGAAAGAGTTCGCTTAGTTGCGTGTTGCCTTCAAAAGTAGTTCACTTGATTGATAACTGATTCCGTTTGCTTTGGCTTTGTGTTTTGGAGGTCCGTTATCGGTTTTAAAAGATTCGCGCCATAAGCTCTAACCTATCAGGCGTGTTTTCCTGCGTTTTTTTTTTTATTTTTCAGTCTTCTTTTTTTTCTTTCTTCTTGATAATGAAGTGCGTTTTTTTCTTCTGATTGCTAGGTTCCTGAGGGTGAAGACCAGCCTACTACTGATGTGGATCTGTTCATTTCCACGGAGAGACTCAAAGTAGTCAACTCTACAACAAAGGTCAGTGTGTTCTTGATTAGTACAATGCACACAGCCATCAAATGATGTCCTCTGCATCTAAGCATGAACAAATGCAGCTAAAACATTCAGACCTTAATCGCTAAAAAATCTGATATGATTTGTGTCCCCCACCCCCCCCCCCCCCCCCCCCTCTTCAAGTATTTACTTCAGTTTTCCTCTTGGTGTTGTAAGAGACATTCGAATGTGGGAGGATACCTATACTAGATCTTAAAGGGGCTATGTCACCTATTTTTAGTATCACTTTGAAAAGGCCAAAAAACATATTTGTTTCAAATATTAATCTGCACTGTCCGATGTTTTGATTCATGCGAACGGCGTTAATAGCTGATTAATTACATTCTAATTGCAGCCGTTTATCGAATTTTATGGTGATGTTATAATAGTCTTAAGCACGTGAATAAAGCGAGGCAAAATGGTCTTCGCTGGTAAAATTGACGAAGAAACTCGTGCCGGCTTTGGGTGCATTGCGAAAATACAAAGGGTTAAGACTGAAGTAATTGATCGACGAATGATACGTTTGAAGGTCTTCAGAAAATCAGATTTTAAAAAGTCTGAAAAAGGGCCAATGTAACAAAGTCCACCACAAGAATGAGCGACCAGGTCGGCCAAGAAAGTTGAGTCCCCGTGTAGAGGCGGCCATTCCTTCGACAGATTTTCTCTTTAAGGAAAGAAGAGGGGGAATTTTACCGTAAAGCGAACAATGGAAGAGGCCGCCTTAAAAATTTACCAAAGTTTCTTGCAGACTGAGTACAACGCTGTAATACAGCGTGACAGGCGCGCGTGACATATCAAATTACTGTCACTTGATGTGGCATTAACAAGAAATTCTTATTCATTTCTCGCATAATTCATGTATCAAACCCGAATTTAGAACATGAAATATGTTCAATCTTTCATTCTGTTTTAAAATCAGCCTTTAAAAGGGGAAATATGTGTCTATCTTTTGAAATTCCACGCTTTACCACAATTAACCACGATTTACCATGGTAAACAATAGAACATTACTAAAGCAGTTTTTTTATTTCAACATGGTAAAGCGTGGTAAAGCGTGGTAAATTGTGGTAAATCGTGGTTATTCGAGACATCTTCTTTACTACTTTCTTGTTTAAGGAAATTTTGCATAAGAAGACATTTATTTTGCTGTTATTGCGAAAGTTCAACATGAAACCGAAAGATCTTCAAAAGAACCGTCATCATTTCAGTTTCCTTTCCGTTAAGCAAGCCGTTCCGTAATAAACACAATGGTGTTCTTGCCACTTGCAAAAAAGAGAAGGAATTCGCAAGTCCATGTTATCTTTTATCTTCTTTGAAAAATGCTAATAAATTCAGTTACATGAACTGGCAACTAAGCAACACATCTGCTGCGCATATACCATATAGTTACGTATCTGTTTCTCGCTTTGACATTAGTGAGGCTCTTGACGCATTTGCATGTTTTACTTATAACACAGCGAATTTCATTTCTACAAATAATCCTCAAATTTGGTCATCTATGAAAGTATGTTGTGTGATATAGCAGAAAGTCCCCAAAATAATAATTTAAGCAAGAGACAGCGCCCGTGCCTTACCATGAATGTCTAAATAACAATTTTTGTATATCGGACAATAGGCGACAAAAATAGTTGACACACTCTATAACAAAAACCGTTTTCGTGACATATTTATCACTGTATCTTTCCTTTTACTACACTCTGCCGCATTAACCCCGTCCCCCATCCAATGTTGTAGGATTGTAGCGACAGACCTGACGAAACGATACACAACATTGTCTGGGGGAGTGGGGGTGGGGAATTAGGGGGGTGGGGCTGAAATGCCTCTCGTCCCGAACAAAATGGGGTTAAAATGACAATGTGTCAACAATATTGTCGCCTATTGTGGTATGGTTTATCCACTTTACTTCATATCTTCCTCTCACTGTTCTATAAACATTTCGTAACTGACAAAGGCATTACGTTTCAAATTGGGGCAAAAACGCCAAAATCTCCGTGACATAGCTCCTTTAACACAGGCGTTTGACAAAAAGAAACCCAATCTCCGCAATATAGCCCCAATATAGCCCCAATATAACATGTTCTCATTGTACCCCACAGGAAGTGATGTTGGACCACGCCCTCCGCACGGTATCGTTTATCGCGGATATCGGGGATGTGCTGGTGCTTATGGCTCGGCAGCTCCCTGAGGAACACAGCAGTCAGGTGGCTTTAAAACCGTCCCAGATCCTGGCGAGTGTCGGCACCGCCCAGACTGACCACAAGAACATCAAGATCACTTGCCATGTTTTCCAGTCGCCAGAGGTTTGTTCAAACGCATTTGTATACAATGACCTTTGCCTTAGCCGAACGCCTTCAGGACCAGCTCTGCTGTCTACCTTAAAGAGGTGTCCGCGTTATAGAGAGTTAAAGTGCACCTAACCCCCAATTTTTTTTTTCTCTTAATCAATTCTATGTACGTTGAAAAATCGAATGGTGAAATATTTCTTGTTTTTAACGTCGTGTTAGTGAGTTATAGAGATTTGAATGTACAAAATGCTAATTTGATGATGTCATTTTAGGATTTATTTATTATAGAACTACTTGTTTTTACTTCCAAGGAATATTTTTTACGAATCAATTGACTGTCCACAGTTTATATTTAGTATTTCTCAAATCGATTTTCCTTAAGCTGTATACTGCATATTGTAAATTGACGTAGAAATAATGGCAAAATCCTAAAATGACGTCATCAAATTAGCATTTTGTACATTCAAATCTCTATAACTCACTAACGCGACGTTAAAAACAAGAAATATTTCACTATTCGACTTTTCAACGTACATAGAGTTGATTAAGGGAAAAAAAAAATTGGGGGTTAGGTGCACTTTAAGTTACAGACAAACAAGTGAAATTCGGCCAGAACCAGCCAGTAATTGATGTCAGCCTTAGAGAGGTGTCCGCCTTATAAAGAGTTTAGTTACAGACGAACAAGTGAAATTCGGCCAGTACCAGCCAATAATTGATGTCCGCCTTAGAGAGGTGTCTGCCTTATAGAGAGTTTAGTTACAGACGAACAAGTGAAATTCGGCCAGAACCAGCCAATAATTGATGTCCGCCTTAGAGAGGTGTCCGCCTTATAGAGAGTTTAGTTATAGACGAACAAGTGAAATTCGGCCAGTACCAGCCAATAATTGATGTCCGCCTTAGAGAGGTGTCCGCCTTATAGAGAGTTTAGTTATAGACGAACAAGTGAAATTCGGCCAGAACCAGCCAATAATTGATGTCCGCCTTAGAGAGGTGTCCGCCTTATAGAGAGTTTAGTTACAGACGAACAAGTGAAATTCGGCCAGAACCAGCCAATAATTGATGTCCGCCTTAGAGAGGTGTCCGCCTTATAAAGAGTTTAGTTACAGACGAACAAGTGAAATTCGGCCAGAACCAGCCAATAATTGATGTCCGCCTTAGAGAGGTGTCCGCCTTATAGAGAGTTTAGTTACAGACGAACAAGTGAAATTCGGCCAGAATCAGCCAATACTTGATGTCTGTCTTAGAGAGGTGTTTGCCTTATGGAGAGTTTAGTTACAGACGAGCAAGAGATATTCGGCCCGAACCAGCCATTGATGTCCGTCTTACATTGGTGTCCACCTTACAGGGGTGCCCGTTTTAAGATAGTTTACTGTATTTACTCATGCCTTGCGCGCTTGTATAAAGTCTGAAAAAAATATTTGTGATGCGTTTTTTCGCCCTTTGGTTTAGCCTGTGTATAGCCGTTTTGTTCGTGCCAATAATCACTTAATATTAAACAACCACGTTCTCTCGGAAATTTCATCAGAGACTCGCTGCGCGTTGTTGGTGGTGTATTGCGTGTAAATCACGGGATAATTTACAGATAAATAGAAAGGGAAAGGGCAGTTTTCTCGTCTTGTTTTTCCCTTTTTTGATATGGCAGATCAGTTTAATATGAAAAGGGGTAGTTCGTTTAACTACTGTTAAATATGAGTCCTCAAAACAACATGACTGTTAGTTAACGCAATACACGTTGTTGTTGTTGTTGTTGTTGTTTATGAGTTTTCTAAGCCATTTTTACCCTGTCTGACGAGTCCGCTATATCCTCTAGGCCCAGGTGATCGCCAAAAGTATCGGCCAAGCGTTTAACGTGGCTTATCAAGAGTTTCTAAGACAGAATGGTTTGTCAGATGATGTCGTCGAGGACGCCGAGTACAACGGTGTTTTAGAGGCCCAGAAAATACTCGGCGAGGACCTGTCTTTGTTGGCTGATGAAAATAGCGCCAAAGAAGTAAGTTAAACAAAGTTGTTTTCTTACCTGGCTTTACCATAACAACCCCTGTGCTTTACCATAACAATCCCTGTTTACCAGCCGAATATTTTCGTGGTGTTTTCGTGGCTCTGACTATTAAATTCTAACGTATGACCATTCAAATGAAAGCTACTGAGCAGTACTTTCCCCTGGTGCTGTTTATTATGCTGTACAAGATGGTTCTAACTTTTCCTGTGGTGATGTTTATTATGCTGTACAAGATGGTTCTAACTTTTGAGTCTGTGGATGAAATTCTAAAGTGTGACCATTCAAATGAAAGCTATTGAGCAGTACTTTCCTGTGGTACTGTTTATTATGCTGTACAAGGTGGTTCTAACTTTTGAGTCTGTGGATGAAATCCTGCAGTGTGACCATTCAAATGAAAGCTACTGAGCAGTTCTTTCTGTAGTTATAATGATAAATAATAATAATAATCACTTTATTTAAGTGTCAAGGTATTTAGCGCGCGAGCACTAATTGGGGACACTAAATAAAGAAACAAATATTCAAATAGAACATAACATTTAAAAAATCCCAACTGACAGGAGGCAAACCAGTTGGCTATTTACAAGCGTGGTCGAGGAGTTGAACTCGGGTCTGCCGTGAAACAACTCCAGTAAGTGGTCAGAGCGGGACTTGAACCCGGGACCTCCGGATTACAAGTCCGACGCCCTAACCGCTCGACCACACTGCCTCCCTCAGCCTCCCTCCCTCAGTTATGTTAATTATGCTGTACAAGGTGGTTCTAACTTTTGAGTCTGTGGATGATTCTTGAATTGTGACCATTCAAATGAATGAATGAGTGAATGCTGTTGTTTATTGTACCGTACAAGGCGGTTCTTACTTTTTCAAACGAAAGCTACAGAGCAGTACGCTGGTGTTGTCTATTGTATAACACAAGGTTATTCTAACGTTTGAGTAAGTGATATGAGATTCTAAAGGCTGGTTCTCATATAATCGTCCCGGTCGTCCGAGTCGTTTCAAAAAGTGCACGGACGACCGGGACGATTATATGAGAACACTTCTGAGACGATCCGGGACGATCGCAAACGACCCGGACGACTGGGACGATCGCGGTCGCTTGGATAGAACTGTGTTCTATCCGGACGACTGGGGCGATCGAGAATAATCGGGGACGATCATATGAGAACTACTCTTAGGCCACCGGGACGACTGAGGCGATCGAAACGACCCAAATCTACCCCAGAATGCAGTATTATTGCCCAAAACATATTGTCGGACACAGTTTACGACTGCGCTATTGACGTTCGAGACGACCGGGACGATCATATGAGAACCCAAATCGCTTGAGTCGTCCCGGTCGTCTGAGTCGTTTGTAAAAAACTTTTGAAACGACTCGGACGACCGGGACGAATATATGAGAACCAGCCTTAAGCGCTCTACTGTGAAGCTGTGTGACTAGTTTTCGTATTCAGTACTCGCGTTGTTTTTCGTTTGACTAACTCTCCTTTCTTTGCAGGTGATTGTTAATAAAAAGCCCCATGAGCACCTGGGTGTCATGATCGTGATGTATCAGGCTGGGGATCCATGATTCCTTGCGCCATAATAGCGCATCTGGCAAAAGACGGACCAGCGGCCAAGTCCGGCAGGCTCAATGTAGGGGACCAGATCCTCTCCGTCAATGGTACAAGCTTGGTCGGTCTTCCTCTGCTGGAATGTCAAAATGTCATTAAGGTAGGCATAGATGTTATCATGCGAGGTTGAGCATCGCTTCAAGCCATTTTTTAACGAGAATATTCGATATTCGGCCAACTATTGAGGTAGAAATGATGATTGTGTGACTTCGGCTCTTCGTGACAGTCACTTGAAAGAGAAGGAAAGGGTGGATTCAGCTTCGCTCGCGTCCCGAATTTCCCTTTGCCCAAACCCATCCGCCCCCCCCCCCCCCCCCACCACCCCCTCCCTCTACGCCTGTGACGTCGTTTCCTTCCGATAAGTAGATAACAAAAAAAGTTAAATCGTTGATTAAAAATACAACATTTTGCAGTCAAAAAACTAACTTTTAAATTTTATATGTATAAAAAAAACTATTTCATAATGGAATATTCACAATTAAAAGAAATGAATACACTATAATACAAAGTAATAATTTACTGCTGGGAAGGATTGCAAAAGAAGAAAAAGTATTTTCCACGAGTAGAGCCGGCGTAATGCATGCTAAAACAGGCCTTTTCCCTGTTCCCAAGAGAATTGAACATCCACCTATTGAGAACAGCGAACTGTTACTGCTTGAAACTCTTTGGACCCTACTTTAAGGTGGCTGAACACAGTTTGCACGCGCTCTTCAATTTCAGCTGCTTACGTCAGTCAGCATGTGCAGAGTTTTGAGAAAAACAAACGTGGCGCCTATTCAGCGACCGTTTTATTTTGTTCAGCGTGGATCGCGAAAGTGTTGTTTTTCGTCTTAAAATCAAACAATTTATTGTTCGTAAAAATGTTTGTTACAAACAATGTAAATCAATAGATAATTTAAAGAACCATTGAAGAAATACACTGCCTTTTTGGTCGTTTTTGTCTTTGGACCAAGAACCCAGTCAAGTGCAACGCATGCGCAGTTGACCCAAAAATTGTGACTGGATATTTTAGCGGCTTTCCTCGGAAATCGGCTGATTTCTACGGAACCACTCGTTAGAATTTCACGAAATTTGGCACAATAATAGTTCCGAATACGCCGAACTCGCCTGCCATCAGAAATTTGAAATCTAACAGAGGAGATTTTTAAAAAGCGCAAACATAAAACCGCAAATTACGGAAGATCCCTCTGTTAAAGTTACATGAGACTAGTGTTAACATGCGAATTTTTTTACGAGTTTACTGGAGACAAATGATGGACAAAATCTAACGACTAGATTTTCTGAAAATAAACGAAACCAAATATTGTAGACTGATTTACAATCCACCGTGTTGCCATGGCAACACCCTTAGAGCTCAACAAAAATATCAAAATATATAGCTTGTTGCTTAATCGTATGCCTCACGAATTTTGACCGCCCAGACGTTAATAGTTTTAAAATGACAATGAATGACGCATAGGTACAGTGAAACTGTGTTCAGCCACCTTAAAATTTAGCAAATCTGTCTCGATTTTTAAGAACGGTCTTTAGGCTCAAGATTCTTCGTGGATTTCCTTTACTTGATTAATTCATTTTATCGTATCGTTTTCTGACCGATTCTTGTTTTCAATCTTCAGAGCATTCGTCCAACCACCAAAGTGACGATGAAAATCGTCTCGTGTCCTCCAACTGTACAAGTTGTCGTCAACAGACCGGACACCAAGTATCAACTGGGATTCAGTGTACAGAATGGCATGGTAATTCCATTACTAATATAGAGCAGTTTTCAATTGAGTGCCGTAAAACCAAAACCAAAGTAATTACTCTGACCAATCACAGCAGTCGTAAACAATCCAATGAACCAATTACATGTCGGCGGCGCCAAACGCATGAAAACGCGTGCGAGCAAGTCACGATTGGTTTTGGTTTTACTTCTGATTGGTCGAGAAAGTGGCGCGAGATTTTTTAGCCAATCACAAAGCGTAGCAATGCAAACCCTAAGCAATCACGAAATTACTATCGATACTCAACTGAAAACCTCTCTAATGGAGCTATGTCAAGGAGATTTTCACGTTTTTTAGTCAAGACTGCCCCAAATTAAAACTTAATACCTTTGTCGCACACATAATGCTTCTAGAACACTAAGAGGAAGATATCAAGTGGATTTTCGAAGAGATAATGGACCATAATCAGACGTTTTAGCGACTTTCCAAGGGGCGATAAACTTGAAAACATTGGCCCATTTTTTTTCAAGTTGTAATCCATTTCCATCCTGGCCATCTGTAGCGCAAGACACTTATTTTCACTCTTAGGGTTGATTTCCACTGTCGCGTAATTTTCACGTGCGTAAATAAAAATAAGAGACGATGTATGAACAGCTTGCGTAAAAGTTTACGCAAGCGGTTCATGGGATTTTAGATTTTCTTTTTTAAAATTAAAAATTTATTGAAAATAAAATTCTAAGTGTCGACATTACGTTATATAATTCTCAATAAGTGTCCGAGGTGGTCCAGACCGTTGTTATCTAAGGTCTTCCGCTTTAATGTAGTGTCATATTCAACCACCACCGTGTCCTGTGACCACCTCTCGAAAGTAACTTATCCAAAATACCAAATTTTTATCGTAAGTGACTGTGACAACTTTCAGTGCTGTTGGTTTGTATACAGTATTTCGTGATGATAGATCAAGTGCTTTGCACATTGAAATTACTACAGGTTGATGTGCTTCAAACTTAACACCTCCTGTGGTATGATCACTCGAAAGTGACCATCGCCCGTACGCGACACCTTAGTGGGGCTAATATGGAGGTTCGACTGTATTATTTCATAGGCACTGAGATTAACACACGGAAATTACAGCGAAGAGATCTGAGCCATTCGATCATTTTCATCGTTCGCGTTCTCACTGAATGACTTGGATCACAAACAAATTCATAAAATTTCACGAGTAAGGCAGCGTTCCTTTTAGACAATCCAGTTTCAGATTTTTTTGTCATCCAGATTGTTTAGATTTACCTGGAACAAAAATCCGAATAAAGATGGGCGATGTAGCAGTTATCGTAAGGTCTCATACCATTGGTTCATTACCCTTCGAGAGAACAATAGAACAAACAACCCAACAATGGACCCTAACCCTAAAAACAATAGCAGCTGTGTTTTACAAGGCCAATGAAAATAGAGGTTTCTGAGAGCCGCTACACTACCGAAAAAGATTGATCCGTTTCCTTCATCATCCCCAGGCTCCTCTCTGTAGAGCCTCTGTTTTAAGTTTGCTGATTCTGAAGTACCACGTGCTATTGATCTGAAGCTGTAGTTCGTACCGTCCGCCATTATTTCGTCCGCCATCTTGAAAACAAGATCTCCCAGTCGTCTCCCCTCTTTCCTCCTTCCCATCACACCTCGCGCTCCTCTCGTTAATTGAGAGACGACTGGGGACGAGTCAGCGTCAAATGCAATACACAATCTGAAACCAGATTGAGATGCCAATCTGAACGATCGTGTGAATCGTTCAGATTACAATCTAAGGACGTTTACCATTTGTCAGCACTGGTCGGCCAGACTGGTCAATTCGAAAAAAAGTATGCAACCTTTTTCATGGACCTGTAGGAACAAGTCTCCAAAATTCCGCATTCTAGTTACAAATTGACCGGTCTGTCCGGCGAGTTTTAACAAATGGTAAGCGCCTTATTGGCCTAAAATTGGTTAGTCGCTTAATGAAACGGAAAATCAAATTTTCAATCGCAGAATCCGGACTCCGTTTCTCAGTACTTTATTCTATTTCACTGATTGAATTGTGTTAAATCTTATAAATTCCACCCGAGGAGTGTTGGCAGTTGAAATGTTACATTTTTCTGTTTTTATTCTGTGTAGATCTGCAGTTTAATGCGCGGCAGTATAGCGGAGAGAGGAGGGGTCCGAGTGGGACACAGGATTATTGAGATCAATAACGAGAGTGTGGTAGCCACGTCTCACCAACACATAGTGGAGCTACTGGCCACTACAGTGGGAGAGGTACGTACTGCGTGTTTATCACGTGCTATCTGTGTGCTGCTTCAAAGACACGAGTTTACCTATTAAGCTTTGTTCCCACCAGCGACGTAAGCGGAATCGGAATCGGAATCGTAATAACCTTACGATCTAGTAGAAATCAAAACGACGGAATCGGAAGAAAAAGGAAACCTTCTGATCCTTCCGATTCCGATTCCGTCGAGCTTCCGATTCCGATTGCGACTCCGTTTTTTGATTTCCACTAGAACGTAAGGCTCCTTACTCTTCCGACTCCGACTCCGCTTCCGATTACGTCGCTAGTGGGAACCAGCCCTTATGCATGAGCTGTTCACAAACGTGTTGGACACGTGCTTTTCATGTGTTATCCATGCGTTTTCAGCTGCTGTTTGCGCGTGGCACACTTGCTGTTGGTCCTGGCAAAACGCTCATATAATCTTTTTAGTTATCACGTCTATTAAGTGGACGGGAACATTGTTTGAGCGTCGCAAATGTCAGTTGAGCCTTCATTAAGGGGATAATTAAATGTAGTACGTGACCACCAAAGAAGATTGACAAGATATTTTACAGTAAACTACAATTTACACAGTCCAAGGTTACTGTTCCAATTTGAATCGTGCATTTTACTGATGCTAAAATAAATGGCTGCATCTCAAGTTAAGAAACCGGGCATTTTTGTTGTTGTTGTTGTTGTAAATTGATGTGATTATTGCCACGTGTTTCCGTATATTGTTGTGTTTTGCGCCGGATTATTCGTTAACCACATACTTCCCGCATGTTTCTCGGCTATTGTGTCGGTGCTTCCCACGTACTCTTCATGTGTTAGTCACGTGCTTTTCATGTTTGGCTCACACGCTATTTATTAATTTCTTCAATCCTCAGGCAGTCCGTCATATTTTGTTTTTATGGTTACGTTTTATGATTCCTTGTGGCGGTTCTAAAATTCTATTATTTTATTGTTTAGATTCGCATGAAAACGATGCCTGCCTCGATGTACCGCCTCCTAGTTGGATTGGAAACGCCACAACACATCTGAGATCATCAGAGAGATGACTCAATCCTCAATTACCATACAAGCCCTCCGCTTAACAAGACCCCGACTCCTTGCAATGAGAAACATTTGTCACGCAATCGAGGAACCTTTGTCTAACAATCACGTAACCGTGGTCACGCAATTCATTCATGAACCACGATATTGTGACGCTGGAGCGTTGTGAAGTTTGAACACACGATTAGGCCCAGGGAAACGAGTTGAAATACACGTTGAACAAATAATTAAAATACACACGCTTGCATGCTTTTTGATGGACGCTCCATGAGAGAAGGGAGACAGTTATTTAAATTAAGTTACTTGGGCGTAGAAACAAATTCATTATAGATAAAAAAAGATAATTGTTTTGTATTCTTAGATAAGGGATCAATTAAAAAAAAAAACAGAAGTCATTATTTATCGAAGTAGAAGATTTTGCTGTCCCCTCATTCGCAGGACTGCCGTAGAAAGTTTTTGTAAATTATATTCATAGCGCGACAAGAAAATTACTGAATTCGTCATGGATTAACAGGTCATCACACTTTTCATTTGTCGCAAGACTTGTTACATGTGAGCCTGCAGTCACAAAATGGCGCGGAAACGAGGCCAGTAAATCAGTGTCCATTTGCCTCGTTTTCATGTCCGTGACCGCTGGATGTCTTTTGGGCTCAACCATTGTGCCCATGGGCCAAAACCCGAGGAAGCATCAGTTCATGTAGCGAGAAAATCCCGATTTGTCGAAAGTTGGCGCGCAAGGGCCCATCGGGAGGTGTGATAAATGCCCGAACGGGACTGAAAGGATCCTGTCGACAGGCTACAGTTGTTAGAGCTACAATCGAACTTCTCCACCACGGCAACCCACGGGACAAAATATATTGGTCATCGCAGGGAGATTTGAAAGGTCCCCGTTATAGGGAAGTCTCAGATGAGAAAACGTTGTTATTTACGAGCACGTGTCGATAACAGTTTTAAAGGGAAAGGACTCTGAAAAGAAAGTTGATTGCAAATAAATGGCAAGTGATCAATAAATTTTATTCAAAGTCTTTGAAGTATTTTTTTGATTTTTGTGCTTCCGGTTGAATAGCGCATGCCCGAATGTCTGCTTGTCAAGGCACATTGGTTAACACTCGTTAACATATCTCAAACGGACCTTTCCTTTTCACTTTAAGTTACATGAAGTAAAACCTATTTCACACTTAGAGTAAAATTAGAAAAAAAAAGATCAGTAAAGTGTATGCCTCGAACCCGAGTCGTTTGCTTCATAACTAATATCTTTATCTCCACTATACCAACGTGGATTAGCTGCCGGGAGATGTAATTTTTAACATGTTTATAGAGTTACCCATAAAAATAAATGAAAGCTAACCGTTTTCAAATCAGTGCTTAACCCTAAACACTGTAGATCAATGCTAAACCCCAAAACGCTACTCTTTGCTTAACCGGATCTCTGTTCTTTCATTTCTCTGCCCAATAAAATGGGTTCTGTTCTCGTGTACGTCAGTACTACGGTATAACGATAAAAAATACTACGTTGTGTAAAACCTCATAAGGTGCCCAAGGTCCGTTTGAGAGATGTTAACGAGTGTTTAATAACCGGTAAAGTCTAGATTCCATAGCTCAGAAGGAGGTCGGACACCTTATTGAGACTTATATAACGGAGTAACTGGTTAGCTTTCAGTTGAGGTTGGGGGGTAGCAGTTTATATAGTTAAATTTAGGACTAAGCAGCCAGAGAAGCTAGGTGGTACAGTGGTACAGTAGGCTATGTCAGTCTAAGCCTAGCTGAGGTCACAGGTTCAATCCTGAGTGGGGATTTTAGATTTTCTTTTTTACACTTAAAAATTTATTGAACATAAAATTCTAAGTGTCGACATTACGTTATATAATTCTCAATAAGTGTCCGACCTCCTTCTGAGCTATAGAAGGTAGACCCTACCGTGTTAACCAGGCACATACTAGACAAAATTCGTATTCTCGGTATTGAACTGGAACTAGCGTGCAGTCGAGGCTCATGCGGGGGAATCTTTTCACATACAAATATTTTTAATCATATTTCCCCGCATTAGCCTCGACTGTAAGCTAGTTCTAGTTCAATTGTCTATTGTTTCATGTATGGCTTATTAGCGCTTTTGCCACCCAACAACTTTGCAGTTTTCGATAGCTGATATTTCCTTAAACATCGCATGAAAAAAGTTAAAAATTGCATATTACTAAGTCTAACAGGCTATTTCAACTTTTGATGTCAATTCGTATTTAGCACGTTGCCTTCTAAAACAAAATGTAAACGATGACATCAACAAAGATTAGCCCTGTGCAAAATGTGGCTCGTTCGCGTGATTGCAGCGCGCGTATATTTGGCCTTGACATTAATTTTCCAAGAGGTGTTTATCCGGCGGACTAAGTGGCTGTATTAATGAAGTTCTCCAGTAAAAAGCTTTAATTTGAATCATTGATGAATGATCGCAATTACGGATTTTATGCACAGACCTAACATTACAGGATTCAAGGACTTCTGAGCGACCGCGTATAGGAAAAACCTGAAAAACGCTGTTGTATAATAAACAATTTATTCCGTGAAAAGTTATGTAATACGGCTGAACAATTAACTCGTCAGTTTATATCTTTTCTCTCCAAAAGGCTCGACAAAAAAACTGACTCGCAAAAAAGACCCAGTCGTAGAACTTCCTTCTGATGCTACTGCAAATGGACGTATTTTAAAATCGTGAAGTGTCGATAAGAGATCGGAAGTCATTCAAAACCAATCAAGCATCTATATAATTGGCAAGAATCCCAATGTCCTTGCCTCATCCGGTACTTGTATTAACTGGCGTCACAGTCCTTGGAACACCGCAAAAATGCGGCTTTTTCAATCGATCTCCGACAAACTGTCTGAACCGTGTTATTGTTATAATTTTCCTTTTAAAAAGAAGCGTGTTTGATTTACATTTCGTCTGTGTTTCACCCGAGAAAGAAAGCAAATTGAAATCACAGTGGACTGTTATTAACAATGACACGTTGCTCTCTGCTTTCGACGATACCTTCAAATGTTCTCGTCATATTTGCAATGAGTGTTGTAGGCACATCAGCAGTGAACCCCGTAATACTTGTTTCCATTGATGGACTTGGGTGGAAAATCATCGAAGATAAACTTGTTAGCACGCCAAACTTGGACTACATCGCTCAAACAGGCGTAAAGTCCAAGCACATTCGCACGGTGACTCCGACCTTAACATGGCCGAATCACCACACTTACATGACGGGACTATATCCCGAGAGCCATGGGATCGTCTCGAATGTGTTTTACGACCCGCTTTACAAGCAGTGGTTTATCTACGAGAGCGATTGTTCCAACTTCGACCCGAAGTTCTACAGCGATTCCGAGCCGATTTGGTTGACTCTCCAAAGACAGGGTGGGACAAGTGGAGTTTATTTTTGGCCAGGATCGGGTGGTTACGAAGATCAGCCGACGTTTTTCGCCAAGCCTATCTGCAACGGGAACTGTAATCGGAAGATTAACGAAGACGAAACAACGAAAAACTCATCTAACTCTCCTCAGTGCGCGTTTAATTACTCTGAGCCGTGGCATTCTAGAATCGATCAAGTAGTACAGTGGCTTACTTCGGAAGATCCACCGCGATTTGTGGCTATGTATTTTGAGGAACCAGACTTAAAAGGGCACGAATTTGGCATCCTTTCTCAAGAATACCTTAATGAAATCGAGCTGATTGACAAGGAAGTTGTAGGGTATCTTTTGAAGAGTTTGCGGCATTTCAAACTACTTGACGAGGTCAATTTGCTGATAGTCACAGATCATGGTTTTGCTAATGTATCGGAAGCCAAACAGATTAACTTAGATGACTACATTGATCCGTCATTGTACGTCCTTTCTCAAATCGGAACCGCAGCTCATATTTGGCCTCTTGACGAGGACAAATATGAGCAAATTTATGAAGCCTTAACACGCATCAATAAGAACCTACATATCAAAGTCTACAAAAAAGAAGATATCCCAGATATTTTGCATTGGAAGAACAACAGGCGTATCCCTCCGATATTTGTTGACCCGGACGTGGGTTGGCAAGTGTTGTCTTCAGCTCCGGGGGGGTTTCCAAGCTCCACCGGGGTTTACGGAGCGCATGGCTGGACGAGCGTTCATCGAGAAATGTGGTCGATATTTTTCGCAAGAGGACCTGCATTTCTCGAAGGTATTGAGATAGGGGAGTTTGATACCGTTGACGTGTATCCGCTGATATCCGGTTTGCTTGCTATAAATCCACGCCCCAACAACGGTTCCATGGAGCACGTGAGAGAAATGCTAAAGGAAACAAACAGTGGTCATAGAAGAATTTTGGCATCTAATTTTGACTCGATTTTTTTAGTACTAATATTGTCATTATCATACAGTTATTGAAAAATACATGGAATCATTTTCGTGTCATTTCCTCCCCCAGCAAACTGCCAAAATAACCTGATGAAATTTACCTACCTGTTAAAACGTATTTTTTGTAACCCTATTTCAGACTAAACAGCTGAGAAACGTTTTTTTCGGGGCATTTGTACAACTTTATTTAGGACATTTAGGAAAACTTCCGTCTCTCAGGAGAGGTTGAAATGTCTTTAAAATAAGTTTTTCGAACTAATTTAAGTGAACCATTTTTCTTGTCGATAAAAACACGATGTTTTCGTGTAACAATTAAAACAAAAGACTCAGATAATTAACTTCCTTTTATTGATTTTACTTATACAATGTGGGAATTGGTTATCCTGGTGAAATATTCATTTTTTATTATTCCTTAAAATTCCTCGGGATGTCTTCTTTTTGGCATTTTCAAAACAAAAAAAAATAGGAGCTATGTCATGGTGGTTTCACTTATGTCCCTCTCTCCTTCGCAGAGGCTCCTATCAGTAAAGAACAGTAAAAGAGAAAATGGGAGCGCGGGGAACGATGGGAAGAGCGAAAGAACCTGCTTTCTTCTCCCTTCCCAGAGTTCTCCGCGCGCTTTACTTTTTACCTCTACCCAGCCTCCGCGCGTTTTTTTGCCAAGCGTGGAGCGTGACTGGGAGGCCTCTGCGGAGGAGGGAGCTTATGTCCAGAAATGCAGGGAACTACGAAAATGGCGATTAGCAGTTCCTGTCTGAATAGTCGAGCGGGAGAGCAAATGCGCGGCCGGGCGCATTTCCCTTTCGTAAACGGTCGATGCCATTTTAGCGACACTTAGAAAAATTTTCACCAATTTTAGAATTATTTTTTCTATCAGTAAAAGAAAAATGGAATATAATTACCTGGAACCTCTCTTTTACCATTAGACCACTGCGTTGACCCGGCAAACCCAAGAAAAATTTAATTATAAAAGGTGCTTTTCTTAATATATATCAATAACGGGTCACCCTAACCCTAAATCTTACCTAACCGTGAATCTAGCTTAGATCTAATAATCGCTTTACCTAGGCCCAGTTTGATCTAATCCAGGCATAAACTAGAGGCATGTCCCAATCCAGGCATAAACTAGAGAGAAATAGCATCGACCATTACAAAAGGCTTGGTTACTAATGAATGCTAATGATGGCATCGACCGTTAAAAATAGCATCGACCGTTTACGAAACGGAATTCAGCATCGGCGATCCGAGCGGCGAGCGAGTGAAAGTAATTCGAACCGAGGGACTCTGGGAAAAACTGCACATCAGCATTTTCTGTCCAAAAATATGTGGCCACAAATATTTTATGTGGATAGCTAAGTGTAACATAAACAGATGTAATGTTAGAGCAGTTTTCAATTGAGTGTCGAAAGGTAAAGGTAAAGGTAAAGTCGCACTCGGGCCACGATGGCCCACACGGCCGGAGCTTAACCCGGTTTCCGTAGCATGAAGCAACTAGAAATATTGCTACTCCCTCCTGGATGGGATGCTAGTCCATCGCAGGGTTACCCCCAGCATTTTGTCGCCGGTACCCATTTATACACCTGGGTGGAGAGAGACAGTGTGACGTAAAGTTTCTTGAGTGTCGAAAGTAAATACACAATTGCTTTGGTTTTGCATTGCTACGCTTTGTGATTGGCTAAAAAATCTCGCGCCACTTTCTCGACCAATCAGAAGTAAAACCAAAACCAATCGTGACTTGCTCGCACGCGTTTTCCCGCGCTTGGTGCCGCCGACATGTAATTGCTTCGAGCTCTGATTGGTTCATTGGATTGTTTACGACTGCTGTGATTGGTCAGAGTAATTACTTTGGTTTTGGTTTTACGACACTCAATTGAAAACTGCTCTTATAGTAAAGCAATAAAATACTGTCTGCTCAAATGATATTTGTTATGGCCTGGGAGCTTTCCAAATAACCATGCCTCAAATCCATTTTATAGGATCTTATAGGATTTTATGATCTTTGGCAGCAGGATTACTAAAGCGACCGGGCTTTGATCATTAAATTTTGGCTTTGGACTAAAAATTATGAAAGGTTAGACTCGCAACAAGCCACCTAAGATCAAAAGGGTTTCATCCTTTAGAAATAAAAATATCGTTATTGTGTGTGAAAAATAAAAAGAAAATTTATCATTGTTGATACTGTACAATCTGAGCATGGGACTCAAAAAGAAAACAAACAAGACTTTTGTCCAACTGAAATCCAATTTCAATTTTCGAGTCAAATCACCAGAATCATTCTTATTGTATTTTTCTGTACATTCTTATTTATATTCTCTTTCACAAATGCAATGATGCTGCTGAGAATGTTGGAAAATCACCCAAGATTGGAAGGTACCATTAGTATAATTGTGAACAACAATTATGTGTAGGACATTTTCTCTGATAATCTGATTGCTGAAAGTTGAATTTTATAATTTTTAAAACAATGTGACAGAATTATTTCCAATACTCTGGGATCTGAGCTGCACTATCCTGCGAGACAATATTCCTATACTTGTAGGGTGTGAAAAGGAAATCTCTCTCACAGTGGACACTAAATGACACAGAAGATAAATACTGACGTAACACTTGATTAAAGAAATTGACAGTTACATAACTGTAATTTCTTCAATACCACACACTTAGCACAAAGGCAGAGATACTCATAATAATAATAACCTTCATAAGCTCGCAGTTTGAGCACTCTCGTGACTCCACAATGCAATCCAACAATGTGTAACCGTACATCCTGTGCCCAAGTTCAGGAGTTGCCATAAAGCCATTATGGTAACAACCGGGAGGGCACATTGTATACATGATTGTATATATACAACAAATGCACGAGGATGAAATATACAAACAAGGCTATAATAGATTGATATATATGAAATGTTCGGTAGTGTCGCAGCTCTAAGAAGCTTCTATTTTCATTGGCCTTGTAAAACAAGGCTGCTATTGTTTTTAGGGTTAGGGTCCATTGTTGTGTTGTTTGTCCTATTGTTAGGTCTAACGGTGGCAACCCAATGGTGTGAGACCTTCTAAGAGCTGCGACATCACCCGAAATGTTCAATCTGTTATTGTTTTGAAACAGTTATTCTGACAGTTATTATTTTACTTATTCACCAAGTTTGACAGCAATATTTAATTTCGAAAATCATTGGACCGCAAGTTTTTTCCTTTATTACTGAAACAATTACTTTTAGTTTGAACTTACATTTAAAGGCCCATCATCACCCATTCGGCTTTGCGGTCGTTTGTTTTTGTTTTCAAATGACGAGCTCGCTCGTGATTGGCTTTTTCGGGAATTTTCGACTGCGTTAAATTCGCAATGCATCTTGAGTGACAGGGGGCTTTACTGTGTGAATGTAACGGTCGCCGTGGAATGGCGAAATAACTTGTTTAACGTTGTGAAATCAATTGAGTATGGGCCCAGGACGACGTTTTTGGAAGGTGTTTGAGCTGTACGTCGCCTGTGATCGTTTGGATTTTCGAGCGGGACTTTGGATTCATGACGAGTTGAATTTTTAGTGAATTTTTCGATCTGTTGTGTTGGTGAAACATGGAGGAGAAGTGGTCAATCAACAAACTACAGTCAAACCTGTATATAGCGGTCACCCTTGGGAAATGGCCAGGTGACCGTTATATAAAGGGTGATCGCAACATACAGGTTTCCTTTAAACTGAACTGGAAATTAATGAATAACGTTTAATAGCGTTCAGCCCAGGTGACGTCATATTTGGCAGCATTGTATTGTGGGATCGAATTGCGGACAAATATTTCAAAATGCGGCTGCCTCGGAAACACCAGTTTTTGCGATTCCTGTACATGTTGTGGATAATTGTCGAGTTGTACCCAAGAACAGTGCTTCGTAGCACCTGCTTTTTTCGTAGCTACCTGCATAGTTCTTGAATGTTTGTACGCATTTCAATCCCATGATGCTGCGCCCAATTCTATTTTTAGAATCTGGGCAGAACGCTATTATGTGGAAATAATCACTCAATTTACATTTTATTAACAATAACAATTAACAGCAACGTTCATAATATGAGTAAAAGGCCCCTAAAATGTCCGTATAAGAAAATAAAAATAAAATGTCTGCTAGAAGAGAAATTTGAAGCGGAGCGCTATGGTCTATAAAACAACAGCTGTCAACTTGACAAGTACAGTGTAATAATCAGGGAACTACGCAGAATTCGAAAGTAAATACAGTCTGGTACGGAAAATACGGGTGTTAGTTCGAAGACAGAAACCAACCGTGTTGTTTGAAAACGATATGACACGCTCTCGAGAGCAGGACATCGGTACTTTTGTTGCCTATTTGTTGCTATCTGTCGCAACCATGTGTCGGGCGCAGGCGATGACACGTATTTGTAGTTGTATTTAGTATAATATTTGTATTTGTGTGCGACCCACTACCTTGACTGATTTAATGAGCTGCTGAATAAAGCTTGTCATGATTCGCAAATGGTTTGATCGTAATCCAATTTGGTGACCGTTATATACAGGCAAACAATAATGAAATTGTGGATTCGGGAAGTGTAAAGGGTAACCGCGTCCGTTATATACAGGTGACCGCTATATACAGGTAAACTTTACAGTGAATATAAGGCACGATTTTCGGGAAGTTGTTCGGTGACCGTTATATACAGGGTGACCGCTATATACAGGGCTGTTATATACAGATTTGACTGTAGACAAGAGTACTTGGAACACTTGGAAATTTCAAATGAAACATCTACTTATGGCTAGCCTGTTCCAGGCGTTCAGATAGTGGGGAAGCGCGAATAGTTGGGGAAGGCAGGAAGAAAAGCGAGCGAAAAAAATGCGGGGAGACTGGGGAGAGGAAGCGAGGGAACGCCTGTAAACATTCCCTCGTCTCCCCGCATTATTTTACTGTTAGCAATCATGACCATCTAATCTGTAGCAACTGTATACATGTAGGTAAACACATGACACATCAACATTTCTGCTTCACATTTTTTATTTTTTATTTTATTGATCAGTATCTTAAATCTCCGCACAATATCAGTGTACGAGCAAGTACATAGATTATACAAATTGAGAACCTGATCACCTTTAACATAAGTTGTCTGTGGAAATTGAATACGAATTCAGTGTAGTTATATGGCTATGTGGACTGTATTGCACCAGTAAGGAGAATGTACATCAACAAATTAATTTTCATTTCGAGATTTTTAAAGGGGCTAACTGGTCGTGAAGGCCTAAGTCCTGGTCTTAACCTACGAATTCTCCATCCAGGTCTCTATACATTGCTTATGGTATTTGTAGAGAATCTGTTGCTTCATCTTGAATATTCATGTTTTGTAATCAATTTCGTAATTCCCATGACCTGTATCCAAAATATAGTATTGTTACTGCTGGGAGAACCTCATACCACTTTCACCATTGAGTTGTTATTTTTTGGATAACATCACTTTTCAGCAGCAGTAACCTCCTGTGATCTCAACCATTCAAGTGAATAGAGAATTGGGTTACCAATTATTTGATACCCAGTATATAGAACAAAAGCTATAGCAACATCTAAAGGGAACAGGTTAATTTGGGAGATAGCACTCACAAGCTTCAAAAATGGAATTTAATTGAGACAATCAAAATAAACAGAACACCACTGCATATTGTCCTGGAATCATGTCCAGAACACTACTAAATACATCCACTTTCAGACCAATTTTCCTTCTGACTAAAATTAATGAAGATAGGTGGCGGGGGGGGGGGGGGGGGGGGGGGGTTGAGGAAGGGCCTCAGGATTGTTTGGTACCCAGTCCCATAGCAGTTACAGCGACCCACAGCTCAAAACCCAAAACTGAACAGCACCAGCTCCCATTTATTTTATATTAGGAAGTACAATTTTAATGGAGCAGACTGGGAACGAAAATGTCTCAACTTTAAATTTTGGGGCCATTGCCAGCAAGCAACCCAACCTCTCCATTTAAATTATTACATCTCTCCCTCCCACATCGCTAAAATTTTGCAGTGCATCCTCCCCCGAGCTTCGCGAGGTTCTGCGAGACACGTATTTCTAGTAAATCGAATCTTTGTAACACAATACCGCTCATAAAGCAAGGGTCACGACCCGGTTATCTAATAGTGAGCTTGGGCCGCCTGTGCGGAGAGTTGACTGTATAGAGAAATAGCGTTTACGCAATAACGGAAATACGTAAGACTGATGGCATAGATTGACAGTAGGAAAATAAAATAAATCAAATTAAAACAATCAAAAAGGAAACTAAATATCTCATATGTTTCTTTTACAGTATACCTCCGAGAGGGCATGGTTTTCAGGATTTCCTGCATTGAACGGGTTACAAATTTACAATTTACCATTTACAATTTTAAACGGTTTATCGATTTCATCACTTTATTTTGTGTCTTAAGCGGGGTATCTTAACGGGGCCTAATGTCTTAAACAGGATAAACTGATACGTTAATCTGTAAAAACCTCACAGCAAGTCGAATTTTATCAGTTTTTTTTTGTGGGTGTTGACTTCCGTTGACTTCGGCATTGATGTCAAAAAATTTAAAGCTTATTGAGCTACAACACGGACTGGGTTGGTTTAATGCCTTAGATGGGGTCTTAAAACTGATCGGAATTCTGTCTTAGTCCTTTTACTCACAGGCCCTACCATACATCAAAATTCAAGAAAAATCCCAAAGTTCCTTTTGTAAAATATTGAAAATCTAAATGGTACCATGCAAAAGTACTGCCAAAGAGGTTTCATTTGAATGGTCAAACCATAGGATTTCGTAGACAGACTCAAAAGTTAGAACATTACTGCATCCATCAGTGTCTCCATAATTGACGAGGACTGATGTAATTGGACTAATTGATTCTGGAAGTGAAAGGGTTAAACGTTATTTAGCAATAATTTCCTGAATTCCTTTAGCTTTGGACGTGCCGAGGATGAAAGGCTAACTTACAATAACTTCCTCCATTAGGACAATCTTAGTTCCGGTTCGTTTCAAGTCTTCTTCGCTCTTGCACCAATTAAAAGCCAAGAAAGCGTAGATTCTTTTAAACTCGATTTGTGGGAAATATGAGTCTAAATGAGCAGCAAAGACACTCTTGCTGCACCCAAACAGTTTTTTGTTCCCTCAAAGCACGACTGTGTATTCTTCCGTCTCATTATGAAATCTTTACACTCTTTCTTCCTTTCAATTAGACATCATCGTTTGACCGCAATTGACCCTTATTCCGCCATGCGACCAGCTCTCTCGCAAAGTCTTTTTTTACGTAGTCAGATCAGCACTGCAGTTTATTGTATGTTAGCTCTAGTTAAAGCGGTTTTCAAGTGTAGTAAAACCAAAACTAAAGTAGTTACACTGGCCAATCACAAGAGACGGAGACAATCAAATCAACCAATCAGAACTCGTAGCAAATACATGTAGCCAGTGCCAAGCGCGGGAAAACGCGTGCAGGCAAGTCACGATTGGTTTTGGTTTTACTTCTGATTATTGGTTGAGCAAGTGACGCGAGATTTTTTAGCCAATCACAAAGCGTAGCCATACATCTATGACTCTCTATTAAGGTGGCTGAACACAGTTTCTCTGTACCTATGCGTCATTCATTGTCATTTTAAAACTACTAACGTCTGGGCGCCCAAAATTGGTGAGGCATACGATTAAGCAACAAGCTATATATTTTGTTATTTTTGTTGAGCTTTTAGGTTGTTTCCATGGCAACACGGTGGATTGTAAATCAGCCTGCAATATATGGTTTCGTTTATTTTCAGAAAATCTAGTCGTTAGATTTTGTCCATTATTTGTCTCCAGTAAACTCATAAAAATATTCGCGTGTTAACACTGGTCTCATGTAACTTTAACAGAGGGATCTTCCGTAATTTGTGGTTTAATATGTTTGCGTTTTGTAAAAATCTCCTCTGTTAGATTTCAAATTTCTGATGGCAGGTGAGTTCGACATATTCGGAACTATTATTGTGCCAAATGTCGTCAAATTCTAACGAGTGGTTCCGTAGAAATCAGCACATTTCCTAGGAAAGTCATTAAAATATCCAGTCACATTTTTTTTGGTCAACTGCGCATGCGTTGCATTTGACTGGGTTCTCGATCCAAAGACAAAAACGACCAAAAAGGCAGTGTATTTCTTCAATGGTTCTATAAATTATCTATTGATTCAACAAGCATTTTTACGAACAACAAATTGTTTGATTTTAAGACGAAAAGCAACACTTTCGCGATCCACACTGAGCAAAATAAAATGATCACTGAATAGGCGCCACGTTTGGTTTTCTCAAAACTCTGCACGTGCTGACTCACTTAAGCAGCTGAAATTGAAGAGCGCGTGCAAACTGTGTTCAGCCACCTTAAACGAATCCATTTACCGTAATATGCACTGAAGTGGTATTACGTTTAAGTAAACACGTACAAAGTAATGTGATCTCATGGAACATGTTTTCAATAGTGTTTTCACATAACAACCAACACGACTGTGCATGTGAATAAGAGCTGTGACATTTTGTTCATAATATCTACAACAACTAATTCCGTTTAGTAAACTCTAACAGGTCTGTAGGACGTTTACTCTGCGGGAAATAAAACCTCCGGCAGATAATTAAGAGACCAATTAGCAGCATTAAATTAAATTAAATTAGAAATTAGCATTTTCGCAAAGCACCTTGACCTATTAAAAAAACCGTTATCGTTCAGCTTGGACATCAGCTTACAAGGCTAATTTATAACGAGCACCTAAGTACCAAAAGAGATTTACTTGAATTTGATTTTATGTTCCCCCAAAAGCTGAAATGTGAAAGCGGAGCGTTTTAAAACGTGTGTGTGTGTGTGTGTGTGTGTGTGTGTGTGTGTGTGTTGGGGGGGGGGGGGGAGGGGGGGGGGGGGGAAGGGGCTTATCCTTACACCAACCCAAGCACATACTTTCTGTAAAACTGCAAGGACCACTTGAACAAACAGTAGCAAAATGTAGCTGGATCTTTGAGCAGATCAGGATCAGCAATTTATTAAAAGAAATCGAACGAATTTGCTGTCTGATCAGCCAGGCACATTCTCCTACTAAAATTTCCCAAAATGTCGTTTGCGCAGTTCGAAGACACAAGGAAACCTCTTTGCAATCTTAACAGTGTCCAGTGTGTCCATAATCGATTTGTGACAAAGCATAAGCGGCAAGTTGTTCATATGATCCTGCTTCATGGTCCTTCTTAGGTAGTTCTTGAGTCCTCGGAGGGCAGAAAATGTATATGCGCTCTAAAGTCGCCGATGCCACAGGTAATACGCTAGCGATATTTTCGGCACCGAAACGTGGGTGCCCCCCAAAATTTTCGTTTTGGTGGTGGTGGGGGGGGGGGGGGGGGGGCTATAGCCCCCTGCTCCTTCCCCTACTCCGTCGCCTTTGGCAGCAAAAACGGACACCTCTCTAATACTGACACTTAGCAGTCTGTTCCTTTCGTATTTTTTGTATCAGAGAGGTTCGACCGGCTGTATCTATAATCTTTGTACAGGAAAAGACTGATCAAATTTCTATTGTTGAAAATTGAATGAGTGAGGGAAATAGATCCAACTACAGTTTTGTTCTGTTTTACATTTTGGTATAACACGAAGTTCCGGTATAAAAGGAGCCTGGCCTGGCCATTCTCACCTCCAGTCGTCAATCAACCACTGAGGGTCTTTCTGCATGTACCGGTACCCATGAACCACTCATTGTCTTCTATTGTTTGTGAGGCATTGTATTTTTGGTCTTGTTTTGCATTTGTATTATTGTCGTTCTTTGTTCCTTTTGGTTTACGTAATATGTGCTCTTGTACATGCAGAAGGAACCACTACTGAAGTATTTTAAAACAACTGACAACAAATATGCGTCCTTTCTAAGACCATTGCTAACAAAATTCGAAAAAAAATTATATCAGAAGTCTTTATGAACTTCTATTCCTTTCTTTGCTTAGGTAAAATCTTGGTTTAGTTAGATTTTTGAAGCAAAATATATTTTTAAAAAGGACGGGCAAGTTAACCACGTTTTGTTACTGAAAGACGCCTTAGTTTGCATTTCCCACCCAAAAGGTGCGAAATGAAGGAGGAGCTAAGCCTTTAAAACCGGAACTTCGTGTTTCAAACCATGAAATGATTGTTATCACGAATTTTATTAGTTTGGTCGATAGTACGTGAAAAACAACTTGAAGGCTGCGTTTTGTTGACTCAAGTGAACACCTTTTTCTTCTGGCTAAACGTGAAAGGGCACATACAAATGGCGTTAGCCGGCCAATGTTGTTAAATAGAATTTGTATGCTGGGATAAACTAAAATGAAACTTTTGTATGCGAATGCTTGCATTCTGGTGTGTTCACAGTCTCATATGGCTTGCTTGAATGATGCATGGCCAATCTGCATGCAGAAGAAATCTTGAACTTGTAACATGATTAACGATGAGTCACAGTTTTATCCAACGGAAACGGAATTAAGCAAATGTGGTTTCCTATCACGAAATTTAACAAAGTACAGAAAACTCCTCCTACCCTAGTGACCAAAAGCAATAAAAACCTCTCAAACGAAGAACAATTCCTTTAATTGCTTTACAGCCAACCGATAGGAGATAGGAGATTTTGTTAGAAATTATTGCCTCTAGAGAACATTGCATTACTCGTCAGAACGTATTTCAAAAGGGCGTTTTTGGTTCAACTGCTTAGTGCAATTAACCTTCGGACAAAAGGAGGTAAGAAAGATTTGCAACATAGATTTAAGCCATTTCTTTGCAACTATACCTTATTTTTAAAAGGATACTACATTGTGTACTACATGGTGTACTACATGGTGCACTACATGGTGGAGTGAAAATTTCATATCTTCAAGCAGCCACGTACTATTTTGTTTATAATTATACTAGAAATAGCTGAGAGCCAGTGAAGTGCTGCGATGTTACTCATCAAATACAGTGTAGTGTCAATACTTATAATGATTGTCAAATAGGCTCTGTGATGATTTCTGTTTTTTTGGGGGGGTATATATTTTCCCAAAAATGTACGCGAATTGTTTGAATAATAAGCATGAATTTGTGTTGAATATAAATATAGTACTAAATAGTAAAGAATTCGTCGTTTTCCATTGCTTAGCTTGTAATGTTTTATGCCCCGGGCATACGACGAGGAGAGGTTAGCTCCGCATAGTCATAGTCCAATGTAGACATCCTTAGGGCTTGTCATGCAATCTTTCCTCCCTCGTGCTACATAGTGGGAAATTTGACGCGAGATGAAACGAGGCCCGGACGGGACGATTGACTTCAACAAAAACATTGGTCAGCGGTCGCAAGCTAAAGGATTTCGTAATCCATATTTTCCGGTAGTTTCCATGACTTCTTCCAGCGAATGATAAAATTGTATTTGACATGATAACTCTGCGTAATATGTAAACAGCTTACCTCGAGCAAGAACGCAAAACCTCGGCTTTGGTTACCTATAGGGGTGCCGCGCTATATAGCGAAAAACCAACTGTATTAGCGCGTGCTAAGAAAGCGCATTTAATGTCGTCAAATTGCGTCAGCAAAGTACTAATTAAAGTTCATTGAAAGATGAAAAAAAATTAAATTTGACAAGTTAAAAAAAATGTCACTCAAAAATTGCTCAAACACAAGGGGGTGTTGGGGGGGTGGGCACAAAGTGCCCACCCCTAACTTTGAACGTCATAACTTCTTTAATATATATTCAAACGCCATCAAACTTTGTGACTTTTCCTAAAATTTATCTGGCAACAAATTTGTATGGCAATTTTTTGATCACGGAACTTGATGTTTCCATGGCAACAAGGTTTTGACAGCCATGTTTTTTGAAATTTGCATATTTGTACCTTTGAATGAAGAAAAACAATGTTTATTGGTATTACTTTTATATTTTTACGTCATTTAGCACTTATTTATTGGTTTTGATTAATTTTGAGTCAATTTGGACGGTTTTTAAGAGGTTTTAAAAAATTTCAGAAATCCAAGATGGCGGATCCAAGATGGCGGCCGTATAACTAATTACCTAATAACTACGTCATATGACGTCATCGTTCTATTGTGCGGACCGCAAAGGAGACAGTGTTCTTGAAGTTACGAAGGGGGGGGGGGGGGCACAATGTACCTCCCCAGGCTCAGGAACTCAAAAAAAGCCCAGGCCGAATAGGGTTAAGCAATTATCCGAAGATTCTCCGAATATTTCCGAAGACTTAGGTTGTACGAACGTTTCCAATCATTTTTTTGAAATTTTATATCTTCACTCTTCACAGTGAAGATAAAATTGAAATTGGTACCTTTACATTTTATATGATTTTTTCGCAGTATGGAGAAATCTATGTATTTCACTGAATTTAATATCATAAATGAATTTTATGTTTTCTCACACGTGAGATATTTTTCTTTCCACGAGAATACAAGATTCATAAAGTGGAGTGTTCATGTCCGCGGCCTCTCTTTATTGAATTGAACTCAAAGGAGCGGTTTTCCTGCAAATCTGTCTTCAACTGCATGGCAGAGTCGCCCGAACAAAGAGCCCTGGACTCGTGCCATAGAAAGTGCAGTTTCAGCAGTAAATTATTTGACTATAACGTTATTTTACCGAATAAGCAAGAGAACGTGGAAAATATGCGAGCGTAGTACGCTGTAGCATACCGGTTTGACAGGTTAGGAGCAGATCGAAGTTAAATTGTCAGTGCGCACGCCACAGGCAGCCCAAACTCACTCATTTTTTTTTGTGATCCTTTTCTTTCCTTCCTTTCTAAGAAAGTGAAAGTGATAACAATTTCCATACAAAGCCTTATATTTCGGTTTCTCAATGGTCAACCAGTAGTCTTACGCAACACTTAGCGACCGCTCGATACGTGAGTTTGGGCTGCCTGTGACGTGCGAAGAAATCGACTGAAATAAAAAGACTTCCTGTGTTACTTACACTGATAAAGTCGATCAGTTATATTAAGTTCCAGTTCAGTTTAGTTCAGTTCAGTGCGTAACTGGGGAACGAAAGAAAAGACTATAAATCAGCATCTTGTAAGCAGCATCGTGAAACTGAAGGTATGTCTTGCTTTGAAATTCATTAGCAAGTTGGATAATATATATAGTTTGATTTGATTACTCACTTGAAACAGTGAGAAACTGTACTTAACTGTAACATTATAAAAACAAACGGTTCATAGCAACACTCCAATCTTTTTTTGTTAACCTGTAATTTGTACATATTAAGTCAAGTTTTTCTTTTCATTTAGCTGTTATTTGGCATTGTACAAGTCATTCAAAGTTAAAAGAGAAGCGACCCTCTCGATTTTCGGATGAACTGATACCGAAAACAAAATGCAAAAACAGAGCTAAAAAGGTATACTGATTAATTGTATAGTCTTTGCCAAAGCATCGCCCTATACAGTTTACCTTTTTGAAAGCAAACTGTAACTGAGTTATTTGCACCTTTTAAAGCTTGACGCCAAACGGCAAAATCATAGAAATTCAATGTCCTTAGAATGAACCCGGGAACTTGGGATACCGCGAACGTTGCACATCATCGTTGCAAAATTTATCTTTTCGTCTCTAAATTACAGTGTAATTTAGAGACGAAAAGATAAATTTTATCTGTCACTGTCTATGGAAGAAAGATTCGTCCAAAAAAGTATCAAGTTGCCTAGCACATTGCTTAAAAGCTTGTAGTATGTTTGGTTTCATTTCCCAGTTGCTGTTAAAAAGAAAGGTTCTTACATTTTGCGCGAGGCCGGGGTGTCAGTTTACCATTCCGGGGTTCTAGCTCGGAGCCGGCCAATGCAGACGGATCAGTTTCTTTCCCACGGCGCAGTTAAACGAGTTGGAGTAATGGTGCTCACTTTTGTTCTGAAAATGGAATATTATTTTATATCACGTTTTAAATGTAAAAATTTTAGATAGTGAACGTTAACAATTGTTCATTTTAAACTTATTTTAGCATAATTTATATTTATTTTTACTGATTTAGTGTCCACAATTATATAGCTAGTAAGCTAAATACTCTGACAGTTGAATAAAGTTTATTATTATTATTTATTATATATTGTTTGTAGGGAAAATATTTTTTCACCGCTTCAAAGACGGAAAAACCAACGAGATATCCTGTTTTCCTGTTTGGTGTATTCGAAGTGGATATAACGGCCTAATTACGTATTGTCATTTTTTTTTTACATAGTATACTGAATACAAAATATAGACGGCAAGACTGATCCTAACGGCAAGAAGAAAACGATAAGAAACGAAAAAGATATATATCATATAATATAATTGCCCGATATTTCGGTTTGACAAACAAATCTTCTTCGGGGGCAGAAAAACAAAAAATGAGTAAATACGTTACAAGGCCGTTAAATATAAAAGTTTAAAAATATGAAATCCATGATTATGATAGTCAAGAGCGTGTCAGATACACTGATAAGTGTCATGGATGAAGCTCATCGCGTCTGTTTATCCTGTATGGCTCCAATGTCTTTGCTTTGTCAATAAGGTGTGCCTCACGAGCCTTTCGAACTGAGTCCCGGCTATTATGTATAAGTTCCAAAGGAATGAGCTGGATGTCGTTGATTGAATGTTCAGGCATGTTGAAGTGTTGTGAGACAGGGGTCGGATTAGCAAGTTGGTGGTTAAGATAGATTTAGGACGGAGCGTCGATGTTCACCAATTGAAAGCGTCCGTGAAGATGCCGCCGTTTAGTTTCCCCAATGTATTGACATGGTAAGTTAAGTTTAACGCTTTTTTACATTCGATTAAATGAATAAGGTATTTAGATTTGCACGTTAAATTGTCATTAATGTCTTTCTTTCTTTGTTGAAGAAAAGGTGAATTTTGTTTGACCTTCTTGTAAGAAGAAACACGTGAGACAGCGTGGGTGTTTGCATCTGAAAATGCCCGAGGGTGGTTTCTGATTAGTAGGTCATTTGTCATTTGAAGGTTTTTTACTGATCCAGGTCTACAACAGATCCGACTCCTCTTAACGTCTTGTCGCTGTGGTCTTGCCGTTTTTAAGTACGGAATGCAACCGATGGGGTGGTTTTTGAAAATACTAAACGTTCTGCAAAAATCTTTTTCCTAGTAAAGAAGTCTCAACTGGTAACAATGTTTTACATTATTCATTCTTTTAGATTATCTTGTGTGATTGCTACCCAAATCGTGAAACATTTCTATTTTAGTAACAAATTTCTCCAGTATATATTTCAATTCATGCAGTATTTCAATATTTTTTCCATCATAGTAATTTGTAATTTTTTCTTTTTATTCATTCTGGTGAGGCTATCTGCGTGATTGCTGCCTAAATCGCGGAACATCCTAATTTCAATGACAAAAACTCTTCATTTCTAGAAATACGTGGCTCGCAGAACCTCGCGAAGCTAAAATTTTAAAAATTTTAAAAATTTTAAAAGTTTTTAAAACTTTTTAAAAATTTTAAAAATTTTAGTGACGGGAGTGTGTGTCTAAATAAAGTTATCAATCAATGGCCAAAATGGACTTTCCCAGTCGCTTCCATTTAACTTGTACTCAGTCCCCTGTCTTCCTAAAATGCATGGGAACTGGTACTTGTCAATATTGAGTTTTGAGCTGAGGGTCCGGTGTAACTGCTATGATAGTGGGTACAAAAGACCCTCACGCCCTTCGTTCCCCCCCCCCCCCTCCTTCCCCCACCCACTTTTATAGAACTGTTGTGGACAAGACAATATGCAGTGATGTTCTGCTTATTTTAATTGGGTTAGAATTGGTTTATCAGGAATACAGATAACTTCTGCTAGCAACTCTTCATTATTAATGAATGGAACTTGTTGAATAAGAGTTTGCCTCTTGTGTGACGAGGATGACGACGAGGATGAGGATGACGATGTAATTGATTCTGGGAGTGAAAGGGTTAAACGTTATTTAGCAATGATTTCCTGAATTCCTTTAACCTTGGATGTGATGTGCCTTGTTTGAGGATGAAAGGCCAACTTCAATTCCTCCATTAAGACAATGTTCCGGTTCAGTTACAGTTACAGTTAAGTCTTGTTAGCTCTTGCACCAATTAAAAGCCAAGAATGCGTAGATTCTTTTAAACTCGATTCGTGGGAAATATGAGTCTAAATGGGCAGAAAAGACACTCTTTCTGCATCCAAACACTTTTTTGTTCCCTCAAGGTACGACTTTGTATTTTCCCGTCTAATTATAAGATCTTTTACACTCTTGGCTTCCTTTCGATTTAACATCATCGTTTGACCGCAATTGACCTTTATTCCGCCATGCGACCAGCTCTAGTTAAAGCGGTTTTCAAGTGCAGTAAAACTAAAACCAAAGTAGTTACTCTGGCCAATCACAAGACACGGAGACAATCCAATTAACCAATCAGAACTCGTAGCAAATACATGTAGCTTGCGTCAAGCGTGGGAAAAAGCGTGCAGGCAAGTCACGATTGGTTTTGGCTTTACTTCTGATTGGTTGAGAAAGTGGCGCGAGATTTTTTAGCCAATCACAAAGCGTAGCAATACATCTACATGTATGACCACATACATACATACAGACATACATACATACATACATACATACATACATACATACATACATACATACATACATACATACATACATACATACATACATACTTTATTTGATAAAGCAGGCTAAAACTAAAGACAACTAATTGAAGTTGATCACCACGTTTTTCAAATCTTCAAGGTGGTCGCATTCCGTAAAGGGTTATCCGAATCCGTTTTACGTAACGTATACAAGAAGATATGCAAGTGGTATTACGTTTATAAACACGTACAACGTAATGTGATCTCATTTTTTCAATAGTGTTTTCACATGACACAAACACACAAACTTGCCCCCGAGCATACAAACGTCTGTAAAATTTCCAGACTTCGCGAAGCTATAACTTTGCGATTTTACAAGATAGGACTCACAAACTTGGCTATTTTACTAATTTTGAGGTGCTCTTTCCAGCAGTGTCGTTAGATTTTCGCTACATGGCCAATATCAAAAGTTGAAAAAACCGTGGAAGGGTCTATTTGAAGCCATTCCGATGCCATTTAGAGAATTTATTCGAAGTCGTTGTCTCCCCTTCTAAAAAGAAGGAAATGCAATCGCTGGCCAGAGGTCACTCCACAAATCGCTCTCTCCTCAAAAGGAAAAGTCCCGAATCGCAATAAAACCAACAGTTCCATAGAGCCCAATAAATTTCACTTTACCAGTACGTGTGCTTCGGCGGTCGAAAAATATCTTGTTCTTTACGAGTCTTTCGACCGCTGAAGCACACGTATGTGGAGTGAAATTTATTGGGCTCTATGGAACTGTTGGTTTTATTGCGATTCGGGACTTTTCCTTTTGAGGAGAGAGCGATTTGTGGAGTGACCTCTGGCCAGCGATCGATGCAATGCAGTTTGGTGTATTCGTTGTGGTTATAATAACAGCCTAATCATGTATTCTCATTTTTTTTTTCAGTACATAGTACTGAATACAACCGATGGAGTGGTTTTTGCAAATACTAAACTGCAAAAATCTTTTTGTCCAAGTAGAGAACTCTCAACTGGTAACAATGTTTTACATTATTCATTCTTTTAGATTATCTTGTGTGATTGCTTCCCAAATCGTGAAATATTCCTATTTTAGTAACTGAAATTTCTCCAGTATTTCAATTCATGATGTATTTCAATATTTCGTCCTGAGTAATTTGTAACTATTTCATTCTGGTGAGGTTATCTGCGTGATTGCTGCCTAAATCGCGGAACATTCTAATTTTAATAACAAAAACACTTCTCAATCAATGGAACTGTTATCGAATAAGATTTGGTTGAATTTACATTGTTTTTGGTCGTGGTAAACAAAATGAAAGTTGGAGTTTGTTCTCCATTTCAGTCTTGGTCCAAGGAAAATTTAACTGACTTCATTATGAATAATGGAATGATTAGCAATGAGATCGAGAGAGTAGGAAGCACTTACGAACGAATTTTTCCGGCCAGATTGCGGAAACATTCGTTCGTACGGGAACGCACTACTAAGTATACTTAAACCTTTTGTTTTTTTGCGTCATTGGAAAGCTGAAGGGAAACAAATTTGATTTCCGGTGTTAATGACGTAAATCACGTAATCGAAAAAATGACCGCAAGACTTCCTGTGTTCAGTTTACTGTACACAAATAAAGATCAGTTGTAAGTCCCAGTTCAGTTCAGTTCAGTCCGTAACTGGGGAACGAAAGGCGAAGACGACTATAAATCATAAGCATCTTGAAAGCAGCATCGTGAAACTGAAGGTATGTCTTGCTTTGAAATTCATTAGCAAGTTGGCTAATATATATCATGTTTAGTTTGATCACTCACTTGAAACAGTTCACGGTAGAAACTGAACTTAACTATAACTCACATTATAAAAACAAACGGCTCATAAGAACACTCTAATCCGGCTTTTTTGTTAACCTGTATTTGCTACATATTGTAGTTTTTCTTTTCATTCAGCGGTTTTTGCAAGTCATTCAAAGTTCAAAGAGAAGCGACCCTCTCCTTTTTGGATAAGCATACCGAAAAAAATGCAAAAACAGAACTAAAATGGTTTATTGATTAATTGTATAGTCTTTGCCAAAGCATTGCCCTATACAGTTTACATTTTTGAAAGCAAACAGTAACTGAGTTATTTGCACCTTTTAAAGCTGAACGCCACAAAAACATGGAAATTTAATGTCCTTAGATTGAACTCAGAAACTGCGTACGTTGCACTTCGTCACACTGTAATTTAGAGACGAAAAGATAAGTTTTATCTGTCATTGTCTATGGAAGAAAGAATTATCCAAATAAGCATCAGGTTGCCTAGCACATTGTATAAAGCTTGTAGTATGTTTGGTTTCATTTTCCAGTTGCTCAGGGTTAAAAAGAAAGGTTTAATTACTTTTTGTGCGAGGCCCGGGTGTTTCCCATTCCGAGGTTCTAGCTCGGAGCCGACCAACGCAGACGGATCAGTTTTCTTTCCCGCGGCGCAGTTTCATCGAGTTGGAGTAATGGTGCTCACTTTGGTGGAAAATGGAATATGTTCATTGTAGGGAAAATATATTTTCGCCGCTCCAAAGACGGAAAAACCAACCATATATTCTTTTTTCCTGTTTGGTGTATTCGAAGTGGTTATAAACAACCTAATCACGTATTCTCATTTTATTTTTTACATAGTACTGAATACAACCGATGGTGTGGTTTTTGCAAACCGGTAAAAATGTTTTGTATTATTCATTCCTTTAGATTATCTTGTGTAAGTGCTGCCCAAATCGTGAATCAATCAATCAATCAATCAATCAATCAATCAATCAATCAATCAATCAATCAATCAATCAATCAATCAATAGAGCGTATGCACTCACGTGGCAAGCAGCTATGCAAATTTATTGGAACAAAAGAAAGTGTTAACATAAGAAAAGCGTTCAAATCCCACAGGATTGTTTTGGTACACCAACATGGCCGCCGTTCTATTGTTTTGGTACACCAATATGGCCGCCGTGACGTCATGTGCATACGCTCTATCAATCAATCAATCAATCTCTCCAGTATTTCAATTTATGTGTGCGGGCAGCAATTACTACTTTGATGCGACATTTTCTACCTTAATATCATGTGACATTTTCTATCTTGATATCATTTTAGCTCATTTTACTACCGTGATGTGCACGGTGGTGTAGTGGTTAGCGCGTCGGACTTGCAACCTGAAGGTCGTTGGTTCGAAGCCTGGTCTCTGCCGTCGTGTTGTTTCCTTGGACAAGAAACTTTACTCCACACTGTCTCTCTCCACCCAGGTGTATAAATGGGTACCGGCGACAAAATGCTGGGGGTATCCCTGCGATGGACTAGCATCCCATCCAGGGGGGAGTAGCAATATTCCTAGTCACTTCATGCTATAGAAACCGGGTTTATAAAGCTCCGGCCGTTATGAGCCTTCTGGCTCGGGTGCGCGACTTTACTTTTACCCCTCATTTTACCACCGTGATGTGTCATTTTCTACCTTAATATCTTTTACTATAGTGATGTGTCATTTTCTACCTTGATATCAATTTACTACCGTGATGTGACATTTTCTACCTTGATATCATTTTACTACCGTGATGTGACATTTTCTACCTTGATATCAATTTACTACCGTGATGTGACATTTTCTACCTTGATATCAATTTACTACCGTGATGTGTCATTTTCTTCCTTGATATCATTTTACTACCGTGATGTGTCATTTTCTACCTGAAGACAACGTCGGAAACGTCACGTTTCATTAAGTGGGATGCAAAAATAACACGCTCAGTTGACAATGGTTTATTATGATTTTCTCACCGTGGTTGTTTGTTGCAATCGGCGTAGCATCTGTTTCTTATTTAGATATAAAAGCGCAAAGCAGAATTCTCAGCAAAAATATGAAATAAGAAGCACTGTCTCTGCATTTCGTTTATAAATTTCCATATTGGGATATGTTCTTCTAATCCTGCAATTTTAAAGAGACCCTCGGCATGGCTGCATTACAACGTAATAGCGCGAAATCGAGTGCGTAATGTTATTACTCAACAATTCTTAAGCCAGTTAATATTAGCATACTGTTCGGAAAATTCTTCGGAAAGCAATCGAGCGTTCTGTTCGATGCAAGTAAATTTTTTGCTAAAGTTGTGCATGTGCACATGAAGCTTGAAAACAATACCCGTGAATAATGAGGACGCTCACTTGTAAACACAAAATCTGCGGGAAAAAATTGGTACATTGGAGGCCCTATTTTATCGCCTTTCATGTTTTCAATGTCCTTGAAACTTGCAGGCCATATAAAATGATCATGATTAATCTCGAGATTGTCAAATTAAAAAAAAATAATCTAGCGGTTTCCAAATTATCATCACATTTGTAGGCGTAGACCAAATTACATACACAAATGGCAACAAGAGCAGCTAAACGCACGCTAATCAAATCCTTCTTTCTCGCAATCGGCCAAAGCAATCCCATTCACTTATTCACACACGATTTCAAATGGAATCAATCTACTATGAGATAAAACTGCATTCCCAAAGCGTATCGTTTTCTTAAGATATTTATAGCCAATTACAGTGGAATCCCGCCTTACGGTCACCTCGTTAATAGGTCACCTCGCGAGTATTACGATCACTTCTTTTTGTCCCGGCTAAACACCCATACATTTTCTTATAATAAAACCCCGTTAATGCGGCCACCCCGTTAAAACGGCCAACGGCCGTATTCTGAAATCCCAACCTGCATAATCCTTTTATAATTCTACCCCGTTAATACGGCCACTCGAGCCAAATTAAATACGCATTAATTATTGCCGGACCAAACAAAACAAATACTGTACAGTACTTGAGAAACAATACTGTACTGATTTAATTAACAACGCCTGTAACTTGTCATGTCATTGACCTCTGTCGTTGACCTTTACTTTCCTGTCACGAAAGAGAAACATATACCAGTCATGAAATACCATTCTTAGATGTTCTGATCAACAATATTTCACATTCTCATGTTATCAGCTTCTATCGTAAGAAGAGCTTTACTGGTCTACTAACTAGTTAATTTTCTTTTACGTCGTTTTCCTACAAATTGAGTATCATAAGATTAGGACTCTTGTGGACAGAACCTACAAGATCAATAATACCTGGCTTGGCATTCATGAAGATATTAGTAAACTCTTTTTCCCACCCACTTAATTGAGAGGGTTGTAAACGGTTATATTACTGGGACCCACAGTAATCCTGATTGTCCCCCAGATCCTACCTCTAATGCTTTACCCCCATTTTATTTCAAATTACCAAGAACCATCAATATGGATGGGCTCCTGAAATTACCTTAATTGGCTTATACAGGCCATTTTTCCAGTGTCACGCAGAAAAGGATTCGGTAACTTATCAAACGTTATTGTAATAATATAGATATAACATTAGTCTTTTCGTTCGTCCTTAAATTAATAAAATAAATAAAATAAAATTAATCAAAAAAAAAAAAAACGGTTTTGTTTAACGAGGGTAACACTTAACAGTTTCTCGAGAGACTGACAAACCTGTGGCCCACGAATTCCGGATCGAATTGGATCGGTAACATGTTTGGCGTGAAAAACCTTATCTCCAGCGGGCTCCGTTCGTGTGTTGTTTGCAAATTTTTGTGTGCGGGCTGTAATGCCTGCTACGTCGGCGAAACCACCCGACATTTTTCCACACGCGTGCGTGAACACTTATCCACTGGACCTCTCGCGTATTCAAACACCTGAAAGACACCAAAGAATGCCATAGTTTATGTTTACCTAATTACTCATGCGCGTAGCGGCATGAGGTAAGGTTTCGGCTCCGTTTTTCTTGTTATTTTTATTTTTTGTGTCACGATTTTGCATGCAAATTTATGCACGCATATTTTAGTGACCGGGTCCTATTCTACAAAAATGGCTGCCGCGCTCGGCATGTGCTTGGTTTTTAAAACCGTAGTTTCGTGTCATCGCATTAATAACTCACATTTAAAATATTCAAAATGGAAAGAGAAAGCTTTAAAGAATATCCAAAGCCGCTATAGTGGAGAAAAAGGAGAGCTTTCAGCAACTGAATCTTGCTTCAAGGAAATTCATACGCTGCTATCAGTGCGGGGCGATCAAAACCGAAGAAGCAGATTTCTTACAGATGAGGGACTTTACCGTAAAAGAAATTACAATTTTTTGGTGAGAATTTATGTTGATATCAATTTGTGATTCAATTTTCTCTGGGTTCTGGTTAGTTTTGAGGAAATAATTATAAAACATGCTAGCACGAAGGAATGTGTTTACTAGCGAAAATGAAAATTACGGACAAACTTCGTCGCCCATTCGTTGTCGTTGGAATATCGTCAAAGGTATGCTATGTTTTCATGACCGTTTGGCTTCAGTTTGCCCTCCTCAGGACAAGTGGCTCCTTGACGGAACCAAAAAAATGAAAAATGAAAGGGAGTGAAGGAAAGAAAAATGATAAGCCAACGACACGAGGTATTCCCAAGCGGTCACCCATCCAAGTACTAACCTCGCCCGACAGGGCTTAACTTCGCATGACCAGCCGCATGGCTTAGAAACGGGCGCCATATTGGACTCTACAGCATTTAAGGTCGTCACTCAAATGAATTAATCTATTGTTTCACGATCAGACGAGTACACCGTTGACAGGCGAAAACCATTTTCGAAGATGTCTGGATGTGATAAGTCGGGTTCGAATCACGCAACAGTGATGGCTCAAATGGACAAGAGGAGCTAATATTTCCAACATGTCCTTATTGAAGTTCTATTTAACATCTTTGCAAAAATAATTGAAATAGTTATTATGCTGAAACCTTGCTTAAACTTGGTTTCGAAGCTATAGAATATCTGATGATAATCGGGTATCGGTTAACAATCCACGTTCGACGACAATAAACTGCGTGCGACCAAATGTTTCGTTTTAATAATATTTGATCAAAACAAAGAAAAAACATGCGAAGGATTCACAGAAACCAGCAAGCTCATCTAGCATGACGATCGAAGGCGACACACCCGATCAATTTCCTTAACAGGCGAAACACCCGAGAAAAGGACTGCCATGCGGTGTTAGAAAAACCCACTGGGGTCAGAGTCTAGTCACAAAGCAAAGGCGATGCACCCGATTGCTCGTTTTTACCGGCGACACACCAGTCACAACATGTGAACCAACTCTGCCTACTTTTGTTTGAAATTAATCGGAAACCAGGCCAATTCAAGAGAAAAGTGATCCACTGAGAAATAACGCAATTTATTCGCTTGAATTTGGTCGCACACAGTTCGTGGAATTAGTATATTTACTGATCTCCACTGAAAATTGAAATCCTAATAAATATGGAAAAGGCACTTACCTTCTCGGTCGCTTAGGCAGCAAATGTGTAGTGTAGCAACTTCAATCATTTATTTTAAAACCGTTATAGAAATAAGCTTGCATGCGCAGTTTTTTTTCGAACGTGAGGGATATAGGTAGATTTCCCGATCGCGCCAAAATTAAAATATTGGCGCGCAAATAAGATAACCCTCAATGTAATCGACTATTTCTTTGTTTTCGGAGTCAGAAAGATAACTGGTCTTAGCTAGACCTATCCGTGGTCGTAAATAATCATTTTGTTACCTCATTTTGTTCTGAGAAGAAGAAATGATGTTCACTATCGCCAGATTCAGCAATTCAATGAAGCGAAGGAAGATTGCATAACTGACTGAAAATCAATAAGCAGCCATTGACAGATCATCTTGAGCGATGACACGTTTTGGCTAGCAACCGTCGATCATTTTCTTAATTGGATTAAGCCCATGCAGCTGGTCATGTGATCAGACGAGAACCGGCGCATGTCAAACAGTGTTCCTAAAGTTTACGATGAGCGAGTGACTTTTCTCCAGTAATCGCAATAAGTCGTATTCACGACTTAAAAACGTGTTTTAGCGCGTTCTTTAGTGTGTCACGCAAAATTCGTTGAGGGGGGAAGGGGTGCGTGACCCGTTCAAAACAAACCATAAAACTTGCTTATGCAAGCGCATGAGTGTAGGCTACAATAGTAGCCTCTTGTTTTTATTATTATTTTTATTTTTTGTGTCACGATTTTGCATGCAAATTTATGCACGCATATCTTAAATTGTGCACTTCCGGTTGACGTCTTTGCCATTTACACTTCCTGTTTAGTGACTTCCGGCTATTCTCACTTCCGGTAAAAGAGCGTTGCTTAGGTGTCACGACAGAATCTCCTACAACCCTACATACATTACTATGTTCACGTTTGGTATATATATAAGACTTAGAAAAATCACTGTCTTCATTGTGGTACAGCTTTCATGTCCACAACATTCAATAGTAAACAACGTGGTTTTCAGGAACGATGACTGAATGAAAGGAGTAACTCTTCTCCATGTCGGACATCTTCTTATAATGTTTAAAATATAAAATAAAATTTTCTTACGCATGCGCATGAGTAAAGGCTGCTTGGAGCCTCTTGTTGTTTCAACATCTTAGATCATGCTTCCACCAATTTTCAAGGAAGGAAGTTTTGCATATTAAATGGAACAACCTTCTTTGAACCAACAGTTGTATATAATCACGCATTGTCACGCATTCTTTCATTTATTTTGTTAAAGGTGCTTTCTCTCATTAGCATTTTCAATTAGTTATTATAAGGGGCGGACCATTAGAAATCTTGGGAGGGGGGGTGACAATTACCAAAAAAAAAATCCTGCAAAGGAAAATTGTCTCAAAAAAAATTCCTGCAAGCAGTTGACCATAAAAAAATAAAATCCTGCAAGCTAACCGGCTATATATACATATATTTATTTATTTATTTATTTATTTATTTATTTATTTTAAACTGCCTCAAAGGTCTATCTGGTACATATACCGATATCTTAATTTAGTATACATGTATACTGAAACAGTGGAGAGCATTGTTGGCGCGCTCAGATTGGCTACTGAAACTCGGAATATTCACCTCCCAGCAATTTGCGCGCGAAAATTGTAATCGTTAATTGACAGGAATAAATGAGTTAAAAAGCATCATTTTCGTTATATTATGTCACTGTTTCAGTATATATATCCACCACTACCCAGCACCTCCACTTCGGTGAATAGTTGTTAAATAACCAAAACCTTGTTTATGTACATATTTGAAAACACTGTAAACATCATGAAATATGTAACCTGCTCTACTGATTGTCCAACCGTCCCGATTTCGTCGAGATTACCCCGATTTTGCTTGAAAATCCCGAATCCCGACCAATATGTGATCGGGATAGGAAAAATCCCGATTTTTACATTCGGTTCTGTCATTTTCGTCAAATTCTCGTAATACTTACTATACAAAAAGACGAAATTGCGTATACTTAACTCTGATATCCAGATAAACTAAAGAAACAGCAAGAAATATAAAATGAAATCGAGTACTTGTATGTGGAGCCACACAAAGAGACGCAAAGCGACGAGAAGCCACATCAATTCGCCAAACATTTTTGACAGAAATTGTTGTCTCAGAACACTAGAAATGGAGTTTCAGAGCATCAAGATTTCAAAATTTTCTGGTGGGGCATGCCCCCACACCCCCCTAGCGGCTCGCGCCTTCGGCGCTCGACCACTCCATCTCAATTCTTATTTCTCCACATATTTTATGCAACGGTTCGACAGTCTGACTTGAATCTACTCTCCAGCGTTTAATACAAAAAATTAATTGGGCCAAGTATAAAAAAAATTGGAGCTTGCACGCATTTATAAAGAAAATCTGAGAAAAAAAAAAACCTGCAGGCTTGCACCTCCCCCCAAAAAAAATCCTGCAGGAAACTCAGGACGAAAAAAAAATTCATACACTGAAAATTTTTTGACCCCCCTCCCAGGATTTCTAATGGTCCACCCCTAAATTCAACTTTCAAACTGAAGATGTCAAAGGATTGTCGAAACATGTATTTTTTTGTTGTCGTTGCTCTGAAAATTACAACTTGCCTGCTATTATCTAGACCCTTTGGAATGAAATATACATTCTTTTTTAAAGGTATTACAAGGAGTGAAGGTATAGAAGATAATTATAATGAATGGCCGGGTGAAATTTCATCTCTCCAAGCAGCCATGTTTTGAAGCTCTTTTTCGATTACCAATTTAAACACCTTATCAACTCACTTGATAAACCCAATTAACGATGGCAAAGCCGAAATAACGAATTTAATAACTTAAAAAGCGTCACGCTGCTTATTTAATTTTCGACTGCTTGATGTGGCGCATTTTCGAGGGCGGCAATTTTTTTTTTTTGGGGGGGGGGGGGAGGAGCTTACTAAACAAATAATCTAAAATCAACAATATTGACAAAATATAACTTCCTCTTTTTCTAAAAACCGTAATTACATTTTTTATCTAACTGACGTGAAATTTTCTTTTTGAAATAACAGCGACGATGTCGAGAATAACTACGCTGAAAAACTTTCTCAAGCCACGGATCCTGTCGCCGATTCACAGACGACTGGAATCCCAGTTGCTAAAACCAGAGCCAGTTGCAACTCGCCCAGAGCTGACAAAGAAGCTGAACATCTTGTTTTTCTCAAACAAGCATAACAGCCTCAGCCAAAGGATGGCTCTGGAATTAACGAAAAGGCAACACAACATCAGTGTGAATGAAATCAACGACCCAGCAGAGATGACCCAGTTAGCTGAGCATGCCCAGCCTGATTTAATCCTCTGTCCGTTCCTCACCAAACGAATCCCAAAGGAAGTATTTTCTAATCCCAGAACCCCTTGCTGGATCGTCCATCCTGGAATCGAGGGTGACCGCGGTGCAAGTTCGATCGACTGGGCATTGTATGACAAAGAAGATGAATGGGGAGTAAGCGTACTGCAAGCTGCTGAGGAAATGAATATGGGAGACATTTGGAGCACCAAGAACTTTGCAATCAAGCGACGGGATATCAACACTCTGACCAAGTCCAGCTTGTATGTGAATGAAGTCACTCAGACAGCTGTTAAGGCTGTGCTTGAGGCTATCGAGAATCTCTCAGAAGGAAGAGCACCTAGGCCTCTTGACTACAGCAATCCACATGTGCGAGGCACAGTCCGCCCAAACATGATCAAGGCTGACCGAACTATCAACTGGGGAATGCCAGCAGACGAGGTAGCCACTCAGATTCGCATGTCCGATTCATCACCAGGAGCTCTTGGCTACTTTCGCGCCAACGAAGGAGCCTACAACTTGGGATGGACCAAGGCATTTCGTGTCTTTGGAGCGCACTTGGAAAAAGGAAGACTCCGATTTTTGCCTGGAAAGCCTGGCGAAATACTAGGCCAACGTTACGAATCTCTCCTGGTGAAGTGTGGTAGAGGAGCTGTTTGGGTGTCACACCTCAAAAAGGACAAGCTCAAACTCCCGGCTACCATGTGGTTGAAAACCAACGCACCGACCATGGCCATTCAAGATGAAGCAACCCTTCCAATGCCGTATGGCTCTCATCCCAACACATTCCAAGACATCTGGACAAGCCTGACTCCGGATGGCGTCTGCTTCGTGCACTTCGACTTCTACAACGGAGCCATGAGCACCAATCAATGTAAACGCTTAATCTCTGTACTGCAGCAAGTGGAAGGGAATGACTCTTGCAAGGTAATAGTCCTGATGGGCGGCAATGATGTGTTCAGTAACGGCATCCACTTGAACGTCATCGAGGCAGCTCAAGACCCAGCGGACGAATCGTGGAACAACATCAACGCCATTAACGATGTTGTGCGCTGCATCTTCACCAGCAAAAAGATCACGTTTTCGGCTCTGCGTGGAAATGCTGGCGCTGGTGGAGTAATGATGGCCTTAGCTAGCGACTTTGCTTTTGCGCGTGAAGGGGCTGTTTTGAACCCACACTACAAGAAGATGAAACTGTACGGATCAGAGTATCACACCCACTTCCTTCCAGAGCGTGTGGGAGAGGTAAAGGCCAGCGAACTGCTGTCCAATGCTGAACCCATTATGGCCTGCGAAGCGGCAGAAAACGGCCTTTTGGATGGCTGCGTCGGAGACAGTTCAGAAGAGTTTGAAAACTGGGTCAAGCATCATGCATCGTTTCTTGCCCGCTCGCCTTTACAGATGCACTTTGTTCGGGAAAAGAACAGAAAAGCAAGCAAAGAGGTGATGGAGAAGATTGAAGCGTGCCGCACAAACGAACTGTTAATGATGGCCAAAAACTTTCAGGATCCAGAGTACCATCAGGCCAGAGAGAACTTTGTGTATCATTAACAATCTGTTATCTCCTTGGAGCACCAAAGTGTGAACGTTTCTTTTACAATTTTATTTGACTGATCATAACTTATGAAGAAAAGTAGAAGTTTGACGCCTCATTAACATTAACTGTTCATATATTTTACACGATAAATTAACTCTCCCGTGTCAATTTGATTTTCAACGTGATATTTCAAGTAACTAGAGATCAAGTCAGCAAAAGACGGAGTAAAAGTGCTAGACATTTTACGATTTAAACCTTGAAAAATCCCATTGAAAGGTAAAGAGAGGAGTTACTGGCATTGGTTGTTCATAAGAACTTAATTTGAAATCGTTTTAGCTACACAACTCTTTACGGATAGGAACATAAAGGGAGGGGGGGGGGGGGTGTGTCGCAGTGGGAGATCTATGGGAGAGATATCCGGGGAGCCCCCTTTATTTTCCCAAAACATAAGGCCTGAAAATTGGTTCAGTCGCTAACATTCAACGCCATTGGGTCGTGTGTGTGCGCGTGTGTGTGAGACGGAGGGAGTAGTCTTAACGACAAATGTATTTCCCATTTAGAAGTTTACATTCTTTGGAGTTTACTCAGCTACATGTTTTATTGACCAAAGTACCGAAATCTTACATTGGAGTATTAGGAGAGGTCAGTGTGGTGTGTTGTGTGTGAGCTATTCGGGTTATGGATGCCGTGCAAGGTGAAAATTTACTCACAGCAGTTTGTACTTATCTTTTAAGTCTAAACAACTTATTGCAATAACAATGACCATTTATTTAGATATGTGTTGGAATGTGTTTTTTCAGCGTGCTCCAGTGTTGTTTTGTGGTACTTGCAACCTTCCGGCTTGAAATTTTTGTGTCAACGGCAACAAACCCGCGATAATCAATTTTTAAAAGTAGAAACGATTATCAATCGACAAGGCGGGAAAAGTTGCCGATCACCTCAATTCAGTTGTCCACAAAGTTACCTCGTTGTTACATGCAGAAAATTCTCGCCATATCAAAATTTATATTCGCGAGCTAACTTGCGATCAGGCCCATTTTTAGTGGCACTCTTACCAAGCGAAACGAAAATAGAGTCAGGTTATTCGTGAATTTAAGAGGCAGTGTCTGTAAAAGCGGTCCACTGCATTTCGGGTCGGAAAAAACGTTTTCCCTCAAACTTCGCCTAGCAAACTATCTTGGGTCATAAGTAAATGAAACTACTTTAGTTTTTGGAAATACGTTAAATTGTATTTTTTAGAGCTCGTAACAGTCAAAGCGGCAAAAGGCCTAAATTTGCGCTTGGCCAGAATCGAAAATTGCATAAATTGACGAGCTCGCTGCTCGGAAACCACCAAACGCAGCAAGAAATTATTATTATTCCTAAGTTGAGTGTTCCTTCAAAGGTGTGAAACGCAAGTTAATTTTGATATGGTTTTAATTAAAGATTCACTAAAATTAATATATTAGCACCCACTTAATCGTTTTTCGAAAACATGTGAAAGTACCCTGTCTTCGCTGGCTTTTATTTCCCAAGTCCAGACTGAAACGCTTAAAATTTCTATTGAATTCTGCTAAACAAATGTTAGTTAGCATAGAAATATAAAAATACTTTGCATTTTTTGTCTTACTTTTCCACAGCGACATTAAACTTTTCGTGCTTTTGCGATCATAAAACGCACATTATGCAAAGTGCTTTAAATATTAGACTACGAGCAGTCCCTCCTTTTTCCTCAGGGATAGTAGAGCGAGCGAAATGCGAGCGCGCGTGAAAATCACCCCACGCGAGAAAGGCGAGACGCGCCTCCTTTTTCTCTCTCGTCTCGCCTTTCTCGCGTGGGGTGATTTTCACGCGCGCTCGCATTTCGCTCGCTCTACTATCCCTGAGGAAAAAGGAGGGACTGTTCGTAGTCTATTTAAATATAGGCATTTTATATATTTATATTTCACGATTTTTAGTCATAAATACAGAACACACAAATAAACGTTTTGAACTGTTTAATGACTATAACTAGCTAATTATTAAGTCCCGATCTTCGGTGAATATGGTGAATATTTAAAATCTGTGCCAACAGAACGCTCTAGATCTGATTCTTCGGGTATAATGCCTTCATCCCAGGAGTAAGCTAGTACGGGCAAGTCGTACTTGTTAGCCTGACCTAAATAAATCTCATGCCCATGTATCAAATAAAAGTAATTTTATTTTCTCTTATTTATAAAGGAACATTAAAAGAACGCAAAAGTTAGCTTTCTACTTACCAGTGAATAACATTGAATCCGCCGTTATCGATCGCGGTCGCGTGAATCTCGCGAATGTTAACAGACTCTGGAGCTTTCGAGTACCTCGCGCATTGCGTGGGTGACGCGGTCCACTCAAGTTCAATCACTGATATATCGAAACAACCTCTGGAGTTTCGACCCTTGTCACTCTCTCTCACTCTTAACCGTTAAAAATTTAAACTCTTAATTAATAACAAACGGTTTTAAAAATAACAGACACGATCGTTTGGAAATCGTATCAACCGATTTGATCGGACCGTTGTGGCTGCTATAACATTGAAACACAACATCACGTAAGTCCATTTGTAACTTTATTTTATGATCATAAAATCATTCTAAATAAGCGCGTGGGTTCCCTATGCACATTGCAATTCTTTGCGAAACATCGTACAAATACACTTCCGCCGGATGGATCGACACACAAGTGACCAATAAAGCTAATCAAGTCGATAAGAGCCCAAGCATGGCGATAAAATGCAATAAACATCCAAAAATCGATTGCTAAACAGCGCGAAAGGTACGCAGCAAAATATTATTTTCCGTGGTTTCGAAATTTATGTCTAGTCTGCCGCAAAGAGATCAAAGTTATTTTTGTTGAATATTAACTACAATACCTATCGATAGGTTTTTATATTAAAGTCTGTTTTTTTCCCTCTGGAAACGACAGCTTGAGACAGATATGGTTTATTGGGTGCGAAAAGGAATGTGTGAAAACTAATTAAAATTTATTCAAACGCGTGGACCTCCAAGGTGAATGTGGACACCCTAATGCGTGCATTAAAATCGACCCTCTGGCTTGTGATACAAGCTAGAGGGTCGATTTTAATGCACGCATTAGGGTGTCCACATTCACCTTGGAGGTCCACGCATTTGAATAAATTTCAATTAGTTTTCATACATTCCTTTTCGCACCCAATAAACCATATCTGTCTCAAGCTGTCGTTTCCAGAGGGAAAAAAACAGACTTTAATATAAAAACCTATCGATAGGTATTGTAGTTAATATTCAACAAAAATAACTTTGATCTCTTTGCGGCAGACTAGACATAAATTTCGAAACCACGGGAAATAATATTTTGCTGCGTACCTTTCGTGCTGTTTAGCAATGGATTTTTGGATGTTTATCGCGTTTTATCGCCATTCTTGGGCTCTTATCGACTTGATTAGCTTTATTGGTCACTTGTGTGTCGATCCATCCGGCGGAAGTGTATTTGTATGATGTTTCGCAAAGAATTGCAATGTGCATAGGGAACCCACGCGCTTATTTAGAATGATTTTATGATCATAGTGTATTATTCTGCCTCGGTTATTGTCATTAATGAGGAATGGAAAGGCAACTCCGACCGGAAAAGCTCCGGCACGAAGAAGCAGGAAGGACTGGATGGATCAACCCCGGCTGAAACAAGGGTGGGTGGGTGGGCGCCACGACTCATCATTTCGGATTTCTTGCTCAAGGACCTCAGTGAGATTATGAAAGCGTCCTTTTCCTTTTATATGACCCAATAACCAATAAGACGAGCCGTTGTGCCCCGCAAACAACAACTGCACGGGAGGAATGTCATTAATGACACCACCTCGGCAGAACATACATATTCAATGACTTTGCATAGTGTATTATTCTGCCTCGGTTATTGTCATTAATGAGGAATGGAAAGGCAACTCCTCCCTTCAAAGCTCCCCCCCAAAGAATATAATGACGATTCCTAACAAAGCGCGCCTCCAATATTTTTCCACCCTTCCCAATCCTTATATCCTTATCTTATACACACACAATGTCTTGAAAGATTATCCACGAACAATAATATCTATTCGGGAAAAGCTGCAACAAACCTTTGAGCCCATTGACAGCTTTATAATCCTTGCCTAGGTCTATATTCAGATTCTCAAGCTTTGCCACAGAACCAGCCGGATTAAGGGCCTGTTTTAGCTTTATGTAGAGGAGGGGTGTCCTGCAAGCGCCATTGAAATGGCCACACCGCTGCTAAACTCGTGAATCGCGAAGTGCTTCCAAAGAAACTTAAGTAAAACTGCTCCATATACGTGTCTAACCTACAACAGCTTGCATCGCCAGGGGCTGTAATGCGCATGCGCTTATCGTAGTAATCTCCGGAGATGAAAGGCAAAATCTTGCATGACGCATGATCGCGAACATTATGTTACTCTCAGTATCCAGTAAACAATAGTTTCACAGTTGGGGTGATCAAGAAAAATTTCTTGCCAGGATAATACGCTACGATGCATGTATGCCACCCGCTGTGGGGTGCTCGGGACCTCGGAATCGTAACATCGCCCACAATGCAGCGACACATCCGGGACTTTGCATGAGCTGCCGGCGCTAAACTTGAGAGCTAATTAGCTAAGCGTGCTTCCGACAATAAATGGCCCGAAAATGTCTAGTGGGTATATGTTGCGCTTGTTTTGTTCAAACTTCTTTAATAAACTACAAGTATCATATGGCTTTTATGGAAGAAAGATCAGTTAAACTGTGTGGGCTGTTGTCTGTTATTATGCACTTCTACAACATCTGTCAAATTTGACATGAAAGTTCGCTACTTTGGCATCTTGTTTGTATGAGGAAAGGGGGTTTGGCGCACTTTGAGGTGTAATATCTCTTTAAATAATTGCTGGAATTTTGTATTATAGGATTATGTTAACTCGACTGTTCAGAAAGCCTCGTGCAAATTTTCCAGGGGTTACAATAAGCGCAAGTACTGTCAAAACGCGAATTTCTAAAGTGCCTGCTGGGCATCTAGCTTTCTCTCCAAATTTATGCTTGATTGATCAAAATGGATCCAAATTTGATTAATTATTTTCGCAAACAAAAGAATGTTATTTCCCACAGGAGTAGTTCTTGTCGCGGGCCGGCTTGGGGCGGGCGCGTTGTAAAGGTCTTTCAAAACAACCTGAGACAATTTCACAGCACTTTTCAAACATTTTAAACTTCGAGCAACACTGAAGGGGAATGCCTATGTCTGTCATGACAACCCAATGCGCTGTCCGGGTCAGCGCGCGTCATTGCGCGTCATTGCGTCTTTTCTCAGCGCGTCAAATGTCTTTCTTCATGAAACTGCTTTCACAAAACAGCCAGATTAAAATACTGGCACAAGAAGACAAAGACAAAAAGTGGCCTTCCTTAAATTAAGAGTCAATTGCTCGATTCACAGAGACAAAAACTCAATAGACAGGCCGGTTATTTTTGCGAATTTCCATAACGTTTTTCGCTCCTCTAGTCGCGTGTGACCTGCGCTTCACACTTCTTTGATTCGCGCATGAAGCTCGCTGTCTTCACTCACCGTTTTTATTATTTGGGGGGAAATTTATGTGATGAAATTTATGCATGAAACTATTCAGATAATGTTTTTGATACACTGGACGTCTATGTCTTTATTTTCTCATAAGCTCTTTGATAAATCGCTCTGAATAGATTTGAATAGGGAATAGTTGAAAGGTGGAGCAAGAACAAAAAATGCACAACGATAAGTATGAGCAAGTGATCCGCGCAGCATCGCACTCGCTATTTGGTAACCGCTTGATTGACATCCGTTAAGTCTGCGAAGAGACTAGAGTATTCCCAAAGCTTAATCGGTTGACCAATCACAGCCGACTAATTGTGTATATGCAAATTATTATACCGCGCATCGAGAAACTGGGCACTGTAAGCACATGTCGCGGAAGACGATGGCATTGTTGGCGATGAACCTGGATAAGCAGGGCGCATCCAGGATAGACAACACATCATCAATGTCTTGGCAACCGCCTTTAACTTTCTCCTGATCAGGAACCCCATCCACATTAACCCAATGTCCGCTAGAACTGGAGGGAAGGGATCCAGATCACTCGCTATCAAAGTCTTTATCCGAACACCCCGAGACGGAATATCAAAACTCTGACCGCTTGACACACGTCTCCGCTTACTGTTTGAGTTTGCAGAAACGGCAAAACGAAAGAGAAAAACCAACATCCTTAGAAAAAAATAGTTCTAAAAGGAGGCAACCAAAAGATTCCCCCCCCCCCCCCCCTCCAAAAAACAAAGCACTGGGTGAATGGGGTCCCCGATCAGGAGAGAGTAACTGCCCACGCCCGATAACGGCACGTCCACAGGCAGCCCAGAGAAAGGGCTAGCCCATGAGAGTTACTCACCCTAATCTGGAACAATAAAGTAAAAGAAGCCTGGGACACAGAAATCAGTTGATGACAGTAGTTTATCAGACGTCCTGAAATCATACAAAAAACAGTCGCCCAAGGTTCCACAAGGCTATCAACTAACTCGGACAGAAAAGTCGTGAAATTTGAGATCATAAATTATGAGGTCCCCACTGGAAGCGACCACGTTTAAAGCGGGCTGTTGCCAAATCCGTAAACGAGCACGGCAACTCCACTGGAAGTGGCCAAATTCATGACAATAGAAACACTGAATACTAGCCGAGCTATTGGCTCTACGACTACGGAACAGAAACGGAGTTGCGCGCGGAACCGCCCGATTGAAAGATCTTTTCCACCTCGGCGACCCTACCCAATACTTTTCTTGGTCCTTATCTCCAAAGAGAAAGAAGGTCCCGATCACGGGCCACTGCCAACAACCGTAATATCTATAACGTCAGCGACCACGCTCACGGGTCCATGTCACTCAAAAATTAAAACGGTCTCGATCAGAGATGAACAACGGTCATTTTAAAACATCTGCGACCACGCTCACGGGTCTATATCGCTGTCGTATAGAAAAATGGTCTTGATCACGGACAAACAACAATCATATTTATAACACCTGCTACCACGCTCACGGGTCCATATTACTCTCATATTCAAAATGGTCTCGATCACGGACCATCAACGAACATATTTTTACATCTGCGACCACGCTCACGGGTCGATATCACTCTCATATTCCAAATAGTCTCGATCACGGACTAACAACAATCATATTCATAACAGTTGCGACCACGCTCACGGGTCCATATTACTGTCATACTCAAAATGGTCTCGATCACGGACCATCAACGAACATACTTTTTCATCTGCGACCACGCTCACGGGTCCATATCATTCTCATATTCAAAATGGTCTCGATCACGGACCAACAACAATCATATTCATAACAGCTGCGACCACGTTCACGGGTCCATATCATTCTCATATTCAAAATGGTCTCGATCACGGACCAACAACAATCATATTCATAACAGCTGCGACCACGCTCACGGGTCCATATTACTGTCATACTCAAAAAGGTCTCGATCACGGACCATCAACGAACATAGTTTTTTTTTTTTTTTTTTTTTTTTTTTTTTTTTTGCGACCACGCTCACGGGTCCATATCACTCTCATATTCAAATGGTCTCGATCACGGACCAACAACAATCATATTCATAACAGCTGCGACCACGTTCACGGGTCCATATCACTCTCATATTCAAATGGTCTCGATCACGGACCAACAACAATCATATTCATAATACCTGCGACCACGCTCACGGGTCCATATTTATACTGTCCTACTCGAAAAGAAAGCGACCACGCTCACGGGTCCATATCATTCTTATATTCAAAGATGGTCTCGATCACGGACCAATAACAATTATATTCATCACATCTCTGACCACAGTCATTGGTCGACGAAGGGCCAACAATATTCATATTTTAACGTCAAGAACCACGCTAGGGGTTCACGGTCACTCCAATATTCAAAAAGGTCTCTGGCCGCAAAATAAAACTTCAATAACCCCGCGACCCTAGCGTAAAGTCCATTCGGGACTGGGATCCAATTTACAGACATTGTATAAGGAAAAGAAAACGAACTTAATAGCCAAAACGACGTCATTTCGCTATAGCACAACAATATCCGACCGCTAATTTAGGAGGCTAGCGAGCAAAATAACTTACTTCAACAGCGGGCTGCGCGGCCGCAGGAATAATAGCATCATCTTGGCGTTCGACATCCGCCAGGCACGTTGAACGGCGTCTCCCTCAAGTTGGAGTGGAAGTCCTTGTTCCGCCATAGAAAAGTCTTGAAGGAAGGATGTTTCAGCCGGGGTTGATAACAGCAATAAGCCACGAGTAAGCATTTCGGATTTCTTGCTCAAGGACCTCAGTGAGATTATGAAAGCGTCCTTTTCCTTTTATATGACCCAATAACCAATAAGACGAGCCGTTGTGCCCCGCAAACAACAACTGCACGGGAGGAATGTCATTAATGACACCACCTCGGCAGAACATACATATTCAATGACTTTGCATAGAATAAAGTTACAAATGGACTTACGTGATGTTGTGTTTCAATGTTATAGCAGCCACAACGGTCCGATCAAATCGGTTGATACGATTTCCAAACGATCGTGTCTGTTATTTTTAAAACCGTTTGTTATTAATTAAGAGTTTAAATTTTTAACGGTTAAGAGTGAGAGAGAGTGACAAGGGTCGAAACTCCAGAGGTTGTTTCGATATATCAGTGATTGAACTTGAGTGGACCGCGTCACCCACGCAATGCGCGAGGTACTCGAAAGCTCCAGAGTCTGTTAACATTCGCGAGATTCACGCGACCGCGACCGATAACGGCGGATTCAATGTTGTTCACTGGTAAGTAGAAAGATAACTTTTGCGTTCTTTTAACGTTCCTTTATAAATAAGAGAAAATAAAATTACTTTTATTTGATACATGGGCATGAGATTTATTTAGGTCAAAAAACTTTAACATGCAAGGCTGATCGAACAACAAATTCGTTCGATTTCTTTTAATAAGATTTGCCCGATATTTCGGTTAGACAAAACTAACCTTCATCAGGGGCTAGGAAAGCTAACAAGTACGACTTGCCCGTACTAGCTTACTACTGGGATGAAGGCATTATGCCCGAAGAATCAAATCTAGAGCGTTCTGTTGGCACAGATTTTAAATATTCACCATATTCACCGAAGATCGGGACTTGATAATTAGCTAGTTATAGTCATTAAACAGTTCAAAACGTTTATTTGTGTGTTCTCTACTGTATTTATGACTAAAAATCGTGAAATATAAATATATAAAATGCCTATATTTAAAGCACTCTGAATGTACAACAACCTAATTTGCATAATGTGCGTTTTATATTCGCAATTTAAGCACGATAAGTTTAATATCGCTGTGGAAAAGTAGGACAAAAAGCGCAAAGTATTTTTATATTTCTATGCTAACTAACATTTGTTTAGCAGAATTCAATAGAAATTTTAAGCGTTTCTGTCTGGACTTGGGAAATAAAAGCCAGCGAAGACAGGGTACTTTCGCATGTTTTCGAAAAACGATTTAAACCATATCAAAATTAACTTGCGTTTCACACCTTTGAAGGAACACTCAACTTAGGAATAATAATAATTTCTTGCTGCGTTTGGTGGTTTCCGAGCAGCGAGCTCGTCAATTTATACAATTTTCGATTCTGGCCAAGCGCAAATTTAGGCCTTTTGCCGCTTTGACTGTTACGAGGTTTAAAAAATACAATTTAACGTATTTCCAAAAACTAAAGTAGTTTCATTTACTTATGACCCAAGATAGTTTACTAGGCGAAGTTTGAGGGAAAACTTTTTTTCCGACCCGAAATGCAGTGGACCGCTTTTACAGACACTGCCTCTTAAATTCACGAATAACCTGACTCTATTTTCGTTTCGCTTGGTAAGAGTGCCACTAAAAATGGGCCTGATCGCAAGTTAGCTCGCGAATATTAATTTTGATATGGCGAGAATTTTCTGCATGTAATAACGAGGTAACTTTGTGGACAACTGAATTGAGGTGGTCGGCAACTTTTCCCGCCTTGTCGTTTGATAATCGTTTCTACTTTTAAAAATTGATTATAGCAGGTTTGTTGCCGTCGACACAAAGATTTCAAGCCGGAAGGTTGCAAGCACCACAAAACAACACTGAAGCACGCTAAAAAACACATTCCAACACATATCTAAATAAATGGTCATTGTTACTGCGATAAGTTATTTAGACTTATTTACACATAATACCACACGTTTCTAAAAATAAAAGATAAGTACAAACTCCTGTGAGTAAATTTTCATTTTTCACATCCAAAACCCGAACTGAGCTCACACCAACACACCACACTGATCTCCCCTAATACTCCAATGTAAGATTGCGGTACTTGGTCAATAAAACATGTAGCTGAGTAAACTCCAAAGAATGTAAACTTCTAAATGGGAAATACATTTGTCGTTAAGACTACTCCCTCCGTCTCACACACGCGCACACACACGACCCAGTGGCGTTGAATGTTAGCGACGGGACCAATTTTCTGCCGTTCAGGCCTTATGTTTTTGGAAAATAAAGGGGGCTCCCGGATACCTCTCCCATAGATCCCCCACTGCGACACCCCTCCCCCCCCCCCCCCGCCCCTAATGTTCCTATCCGTAACGAGTTATGTACCTAAAACGATTTCAAATTAAGTGTTTATGTACAACCAATGGCAGTAAATCCTCTCTTTGCTTTTCAACGGGATTTTTCAAGGTTTAAATCGTGAAATTTCTAGCAGTTTTACTCCGTCTTTAGCTGACTTGATCTCTAGTTACTTGTGGTCTGGGTACAACCATGAAATATCACGTTCTTGAAAATCGAATTGACACGGGAGAGTTAATTTATCGTGTAAAATATATGAACAGTTAATGTAAATGAGGCGTCAAACTTCTACTTTTGTTCATAAGTTATGATCAGTCAAATAAAATTGTAAAAGAAACGTTCACACTTTGGTGCTCCAAGGAGATAACAGATTATTAATGATACACAAAGTTCTTTCTGGCCTGATGGTACTCTGGATCCTGAAAGTTTTTAGCCATCATTAACAGTTCGTTTGTGCGGCACGCTTCAATCTTCTCCATCACCTCTTTGCTTGCTTTTCTGTTCTTTTCCCGAACAAAGTGCATCTGTAAAGGCGAGCGGGCAAGAAACGATGCATGATGCTTGACCCAGTTTTCAAACTCTTCTGTACTATCTCCGACGCAGCCATCCAAGAGGCCGTTTTCTGCCGCTTCGCAGGCCATGATGGGTTCAGCATTGGACAGCAGCTCGCTGGCCTTTACCTCTCCCACACGCTTTGGAAGGAAGTGGGTGTGATACTCTGATCCGTACAGTTTCATCTTCTTGTAGTGTGGGTTCAAAACAGCCCCTTCACGCGCAAATGCAAAGTCGCTAGCTATGGCCATCATTACTCCACCAGCGCCAGCATTTCCGCGCAGAGCCGAAAACGTGATCTTTTTACTGGCGAAGATGCGGCGCACAACATCGTTAATGGCGTTGATGTTGTTCCACGATTCGTCCGCCGGGTCTTGAGCTGCCTCGATGACGTTCAAGTGGATGCCGTTACTGAACACATCATTGCCGCCCATCAGGACTATTACCTTACAAGAGTCATTCTCTTCCACTTGCTGCAGTACAGAGATTAAGCGTTTACATTGATTGGTGCTCATGGCTCCGTTGTAGAAGTCGAAGTGCACGAAGCAGACGCCATCCGGAGTCATGCTTGTCCAGATGTCTTGGAATGTGTTAGGATGAGAGCCATACGGCATTGGGAGGGTTGCTTCATCTTGAATGGTCGGTGCGTTGGTTTTTAACCACATAGTGGCCGGGAGTTTGAGCTTGTCCTTCTTGAGGTGTGACACCCAAACAGCTCCTCTGCCACACTTCACCAGGAGAGATTCGTGACGTTGGCCCAGTATCTCTCCAGGCTTTCCAGGCAAAAATCGGAGTCTTCCTTTTTCCAAGTGCGCTCCAAAGACACGAAATGCCTTGGTCCATTCCCATTCATTGGTGCGAAAGTAGCCAAGAGCTCCTGGTGATGAATCTGACATGCGAATCTGACAGGCTACCTCGTCCGCTGGCTTTTCCCAGGTGATAGTGCGGTCAGCCTTGATCATGTTTGGGCGGACTGTGCCACGCACATGTGAATTGCTGTAGTCAAGAGGCCTAGGTGCTCTTCCTTCTGAGAGATTCTCGATAGCCTCAAGCACAGTTTTGACAGCTGTTTGAGTGACTTCATTCACATACAAGCTGGACTTGGTCAGAGTGTTGATATCCCGTCGCCTGATTGCAAAGTTCTTGGTGCTCCAAATGTCTCCCATATCCATTTCCTCAGCAGCTTTTAGTACGCTTACTCCCCATTCATCTTCTTTGTCATACAGTGCCCAGTCGATCGAACTTGCACCGCGGTCACCCTCGATTCCAGGATGGACGATCCAGCAAGGGGTTCTGGGATTAGAAAATACTTCCTTTGGGATTCGTTTGGTGAGGAACGGACAGAGGATTAAATCAGGCTGGGCATGCTCAGCTAACTGGATCATCTCTGCTGGGTCGTTGATTTCATTCACACTGACGTTGTGTTGCCTTTTCGTTAATTCCAGAGCCATCCTTTGGCTGAGGCTGTTATGCTTGTTTGAGAAAAACAAGATGTTGAGCTTCTTTGTCAGCTCTGGGCGAGTTGCAACTGGCTCTGGTTTTAGCAACTGGGATTCCAGTCGTCTGTGAATCGGCGACAGGATCCGTGGCTTGAGAAAGTTTTTCAGCGTAGTTATTCTCGACATCGTCGCTGTAATTTCAAAAAGAAAATTTCAGGTCAGTTAGATAAAAAATGTAGGAGCGGTTTTTAGAAAAAGAGGGAGTTTTATTTTGGCAATAGACCAATATCACGCTAGCGTGGCATGAAAATATATTTAATTTAATGGGGAAAAGAGTCCAGTATCAAATTCAGCACATCAATATTAGTAAAGTTGCGCTACGGCAAGAGAACCAGGAACGCTCGTTTTAAATACGTTCTGACGAGTAATGCAATGTTATCTAGAGACAATAATTTCTAACAAATTTGAGTAGAATCTCCTATCTCCTATCGGTTGGCTATGAAGCAATTAAAAGAATTGTTCTTCGTTTCAGTGGTTTTTATTGCTTCTGGTCATCAGGGTATACGTAGCAGGAGCTTCCTGTACGTAGTTAAGGAGGCTCGTACCCATTTCTCAAGTCCACACCCTTTCAATTTTAATGGGCCATATCTTTTGTTGTAGCGCATAAAAAGACAAGCCACTTTGCATGCAAACACACAACATATTGAACTTAATGGGAGTATAGTATTTGTTTACATTGGTGCTTCCATAGCAACGGAATGGTGACTCTCCGAAATTCACAAGTCGCGGAGTTTCGTTATGCCAAGAGAATTTTTTGTAAAACTCGCTAGTGTACTAATTGATTAGACCATGGGCTTCAACTGGACAAAGTTTAAAAGAAATGTATGAGAGCGTTTTTGAAATTTTTGGGTCTGAAGTTTTGGGGATTATAAATACAGTGAAAAACATACTATCGCGACATAATTGGCTAATATCTTAAGAAAACGATGCGCTTTGGGAATGCAGTTTCATCTCATAATAGTTTGATTCCATTTGAAATCGTGTGTGAAAAAATGAATGGGATTGCTTTGGCCGATTACGAGAAAGAAGGATTTGATTTAATAGCGTGTGTTCAGCTGGTCTTGTTGCCATTTTTGTGTGTAACTTGGTCTACGCCTACAAATGTCATGACAATTTTTAAACCGCTAGATAATTTTTTTTTTAATTTGACAATCTCGAGATTAATCATCATTTTATATGGCCTACAAGTTTTAAAAACATTGAAAACATGTAAGGCAATAAAATAACGCATCCAATATACCAATTTTTCCCGCAGATTTTGTGTTTACAAGTGAGCGTCCTCATTATTCACGGGTATTGTTTTCAAGTTTCATATGCACATGCACAACTTTAGCAAAAAAATTGTTTGCATCGAACAGTACGCTCGATTGCTTTCCGAAGAATTTTCCGAAATATGCTAATTACTGGCTTGAGAATTGTAATAACATTACGCACTCGATTTCGCGCTATTACGCTGTAATGCAGCCATGCCGAGGGTCTCTTTAAAATTGCAGGATTAGAAGAACATATCCCAATATGGAAATTTATAAACGAAATGCAGAAACCGTGCTTCTTATGTCACACGCAAGAACAGCATGACAATTCCATAGTTTTGCTGAGAATTCTGCTTTGCGCTTTTTTATGTCTAAACAAGAGACTAGCTGGTAGCCTGTACTCATTCGCTTGCATAAGGACGTTTTATGGTTTATTTTAACTGGGTCACGCATCCCCTCACTAGCTCCTCACTCTCAACGAATTTTGCGTGACATGTAAGTCTTGTTTTGTTTACATAATATCAGATATCATTTATTACGACTGAATTTACAACTGAATTTAAACACGTTTTATAAGCATTTCTTCAAGTAGCGACAACACAAAGAAAAATTCAATCACAAATTGATATCAACATAAATTCCCATCGAAAAATGTAATTTCTTTTCCGGTGAAGCATGAAGTCCAAATGCTAGTGGCTTGACTGACTTGACTCGGCTATTTGAAAACCGGTCAGTGTAAAAAGCAGACTGCAGACCGGGGGTAAAATGCAGACTTAGGGTAAAACTAGGGTTAGGGTTAGGGTTAGGGTTAGGGTTAGGGTTAGGGTAAGGGTTATTAATATTTTATTTTACCCTCAGTCTTCATTTTACCCCCGGTCTGCAGTCTGCGTTTGACACTGACCGATTTGAAAACAAGAACGTGATTACGGGCACGCCGAAATCACGAGGTCGCATGTCAACCAATCAGACCAGTGAAAGTCGTCCCGCGGGATACGGGAAACTTTAAAAAAACAAGGCAAAAGCGGGACGAAAAGAAACCTTACCGAAACCTTGACTCATGCCGCTAAGCGCATGAGTAATAAGGAACAAATGGTACGCCGATTGCAACAAATAACCAGAGTGAGAAATCATAAACCATTGTCAAAGCGTGTTATTTCTGCATCCCGGCACTTGATGAACGTGACGTTTCCGACGTTGTCTTCATACCATGCATGCCCGATATATTTTCTTTTGTTAAAACAATAGAATATTAGAACACAAAAGAACGACAATGCAATAGAATACAATGCCATAAAATATTTTAGGATACATAATTTTACCTAAATACAATGGAGGTGTACAAAAAATAACAATTGAGCTGAGAAAATATATCGGGCATCATATGGTTGTCATAGCTATTCGTAACATTGAACCCATTCCTTGTTGTAGCGCAATAAGCTTTAAATTTTTTGACACTAATGCCGAAGTCAGCGGAAAGTCAACACTAACAAAAATAATTGATAAAATTCGACTTGTGGTGAAGTTTTTACAGATTAAAACATTACGCTCTGTAGCGATACCCCGTTTAAGACACAAAGTGATGAAATCGATACCCCGCTCAAAACAACAAAACCCTGAAAACCATACCCTTACGGAGATATACTGTAGAAGAAACATATTTGATATTTAGTTTCCTTTTAAATTTATTTAAATTAAATTAATTTTATTTTCCTGCTGTCAATCTATGTCATCAGTCTTACGTATTTCCGTTATTGCGCAAACGCTATTTCATTGTAAATTTAACCTATTGGATTCTGGTTACCGGTTACCGATTTCCGGCGCTTTCCTAAATCCGCGATTTTATAGGCAGTTGCCTTCACAGGGAGCAGAGGAGCCAAATTTGACCTTTACGCGTTCGATCTTCGATCTGTTGTTTTCGAGTCTCGCTGGGGCAAAACCTCGAACACAACAGATCGAATAACGAAAGACACAGCGCGTGTATAAAGCTCAAAGGTCGAACGCGTAAAGATCAAATTTGGCTCCTCTGCTCCCTGTGTAGCCTCACCAGAATGAAAAAGTTACAAACTACTACGATGGACGAAATATTGAATTACAGCATAAATTGAAATACTGGAGAGATTGATCGATTGATTGATTGAATGTTTCACGATTTCGGCAGCAATTACACAAGATAATCTAAACAAGAATGATTAATGTGAAACATTTTTACCGGTTGAGACTTCTTTACTAGGAAAAAGATTTTTACAGTTTAGTATTTGCAAAAAAATTGGTTGTATTCAGTACTATGTAAAAAAAATGAGAATACGTGATTAGGCTATTATAACCCCTTCGAAAACACCAAACAGGAAAACAGAATATATGGTTGGTTTTTCCGTCTTTGGAGCGGCGAAAATATATTTTCCCTACAATGAATATATTCCATTTTCAAAACCAAAGTGAGCACCATTTCTCCAACTCGATGAAACTGCGCCGCGGGAAAGAAAACTGATCCGTCTGCGTTGGTCGGCTCCGAGCTAGAACCTCGGAATGGGAAACACCCGGGCCTCGCACAAAAAGTAAAAACCTTTCTTTGAAATGAAACTAAACATACTACACGCTTTTATGCAATGTGCTAGGTAACTTGATGCTTATTTGGATAATTCTTTTTTCCATAGACAATGACAGATAAAAGTTATCTTTTCGCCTCTAAATTACAGTGTGACGAAGTGCAACGTACGCAGTTTCTGGGTTCATTCTAAGGACATTAAATTTCCATGTTTTTGTGGCGTTCAGCTTTAAAAGGTGCAAAAAACTCAGTTACAGTTTGCTTTCAAAAATGTAAACTGCATAGGGCAATGCTTTGGCAAAGACTATACAATTAATCAATAAACCATTTTAGCTCTGTTTTTGCATTTTTTTTTTTTCCGGTATGCTCATCCGAAAATCGAGAGGGTCGCTTCTCTTTGAAATTTGAATGACTTCAAAACGCCAAATAACCGCTGAATGAAAAGAAAAACTACAATATGCAGCAAATACAGGTTAACAAAAAAGTCGGATTGGAGTGTTCTTATGAGCCGTTTGTTTTTATAATGTTATAGTTACTCATGCGCGAAGCGGCATGAGGTAAGGTTTCGGCTCCGTTTTTCTTGTTATTATTTTTTGTGTCACGATTTTGCATGCAAATTTATGCACGCATATTTTAATTTGTACACTTCCGGTTCATAGCTTTGCCACTACACTTCCTGTTTAGTGACTTCCGGCTACTCTCACTTCCGGTAAAAGAGCGTTACTCAAGTGTCACGACAGCGTCTCTTACAACCCAACTTACATTAGCAATGTTCATGTTTGGTATATATAAGACAAAGAAGAATCATTCCCTTCATTGTGGTACAACCTTCATTTCCAAAACAATCAATAGTAAACAACGTGGTTTGCAGGAACGATGACTGAATGAAAGGAGTACTCTTCGCCATGTCGGACATCTTCTTATCATCTTCTTATCTTCTTATCATCTCATCTTCTCATCTTCTTATCTTATCATCTTCTTAACTTACTTACGCATGCGCATGAGTATAGGCTGCTAGGAGCCTCTTGTTAAGTTCTGTTTCTAACTGTTTCAAGTGAGTGATCAAACCAAACTACATACAGTATATTAGCCAACTAGCTAATGAATTTCAAAGCAAGACATACCTTCAGTTTTACGATGCTGCTTACAAGATGCTTATGATTTATAGTCGTCTTGACCTTTCGTTCCCCAGTTACGGACTGAACTGAACTGAACTGGGACTTACAACTGATCTTTATTAGTGTAAATAGTAAAACAGGAAGGCTTGCGGTCCTTTTTTCGATTACGTGATTTACGTCACTATTGACTACCGGAAACTACGAGGTTGAATTGTTTTCCTTTGCGCACAAAAAACAAGACTGATACTAACGGCAAGACGCAAACGATAAGAAACAGAAGAAACAGAAATCGCCCGATATTTCGGTTTGACAAACAAACCTTCTTCGGGGCAGAAAAACAAAAAATGAGTAAATACGTTACAAGGCCGTTAAATATAAAAGTTTAAAAATATGAAATCCATGATAATGACAGGTCAAGAGCGTGTCAGATTATAAGTGTCATGAACGAAGTTCATCGCGTCTGTTTATCCCGTATTGCTCCAGTGTCTTTGCCTTGTCAATGTTAGGTGTGCCTCACGAGCCTTTCGCACAGAGTCACGGCTATTATGTATAAGTTCCAAAGGAATGAGCTGGATGTCGTTGAATGAATGTTCAGGCAGGTTGACAGTGCTGTGAGAGGATGGAGCGGCGATGTTCACCAAAGCGTTCGTGAAGATGTCGTTTATTTTTCACAGTGTATTGACATGGCAAGTAAAGTTTAGCGCATTTTTTACATTCGATTAAATAAATAAGGTTTTTAGATTTGCACGTTAAATTGTCATTAATATGTCTTTCTTCCTTTGTTGAAGAAAAGGTGAATTTTGTTTGACCTTCTTGTAAGAAAGGACACGTGAGGCAGCGTGGGTGTTTGCATCTGAATATGCCCTTGGGTGAATTCTGATAAGTAGGGTCACGTGACGTGTTGGTGCGTAGCAAGTTACGTGACCCTACTTATTGTCGATGTCACTATCAGATAACCGGGACGTGACCCTTGCTAGTTTTTATCTCGTTAATGCGCTTGCGCATTAAGCGAGATTTCGAAGTCGAGTACTAAAAAAGGGACAAAAGTTGTTAACAAAATTTTGTGGACTTTTGTCCGGGGGGGTTTCTTGTTCCTTCTTTATAGAAGCTATATTAGGGCATTGAGCAGGCGGTGTTGGACTTGCTTCGCGCTGCATGCTGGGAGAAATTTAATCTTTACGTTATTTGCATCTTGACGCCAACCAGTCAACATCTCTGCTCTCCGTGATTCAAAGACTATTAGAGGTAGATTTCTTCGCTTTCTTGGAGAAATTACTGCGCTTTTTCGTTTTATATCTTTCTCTAACCTACTGGCTATTGTAAATGTGCATTATGGATGCTTAGAACAGCTAAAAAGGACCGAATTTAGTGATGAAAGTCCCGATCGCAACGTGCGATCGCCGGCGCTCTCGCGCTCTAAAAAGAAAGATCGCTTGATCTGCCTAATCGCAGGTTAAACGTAACGAGGAAGGCAACATTACCGTCCGTCAGTCGATGCTTTTGCTACTATCTTTTGCCGAAGTTTACAACCGTCCCGTATTTCTCGTCTTTGTTTAGTGAATTCGTGCAAGGAATTTAAAAACTGGCGTGAATCTGAAGAATCGTTTGCTCTTGTTTACACGGGATGTTTCAGAAGCGCCAAGGCAAGAAAAATGAACTGCTGGTTTTGCAGAAGGCCTTATATTGCATTTTATTCTTTAGGGCAGAGTGTACTGAATACCTTGCGAGCCGTTTATACATACGAATTACAGCAGCTTACTGCCACTGGAAATAAAATGCTCTACTAATGCACCACCGAAAGTCCATCTTGCAAAATTATTGTATGGTTGGCATTTTTGAAAAGCTGGAAAGCCTTTAATTTAATATTTAGGGAACTGTATGTTGCTGCTACAACAAATTTAATTGTTTGTGTCAGCATTATTGTATACTATTTTTCTATAAAATAATGTATTTTTTGGCCAATCAGTTGTAAATTTCATAAATTAACTTTATTTCTTTATTATGAAGTTGATTCTGCCAAACTGACCAGCCTCCTGCATAGGTGCATCTTGGGATAGAGAGGAGAAAGACCAAAACAATCAAGACTTTTACTTGGTTGCACCTTTCATTTGCAACACAAATTACCCGGTATCTTCCATTGTGGCAGACACCAATAATGACTCAATACCAGCATTCACCCTCTTCTTTCCTGGCAAAGATCTACATGCATGTACAGTTAAAATGGAACTGAAAGAACTTGCCAACTAAATAATTCAACTACAAAAAATGTCAATTAAAATTTTCAAGGAAGCTGAAATTAAAGTCTCCTGGATTCCATGGCTGTATGTTTAAAACTGTTATAAAAACTAGTATGCCAGTGCCTCCTTTAAGACAGTGGTTGAATTAGTGGTTGATTAGGAGATAAACTAGAAAGAGATAACCTTTTCACTTTTTCAATGGAATTGTAAATAAACAGTGATTATTATTATTATTTTATACAATAAGACTCTTGTATGATGGTGTTATAACGAATGGCAAAATAATTCAAATTCCCCACATCTGTTGCCAGTTCCTCCTGCAAACCCCTCGGGCCTCACATTGATTTAGTGGTATGACATGTACAAAGCAAGTGACTCAAATACCATCATTCTTTTATTATTCAAGTCCTCCTATGTTCAATAATTAAGTAAATTATGTTCAGTATGTTACTTAAATTCAACACTTTTTAAAAGTGCTACTTTCCAGTCTTATATTGCAAGTAATCTCCTATTTCCTAATTGTGGATAGTCAAGTGAGGTAAACATGCGAGTGTCTATGCCGGAAAATTGGCTTGCATGTTTCCCTTGCTTGACTATCCCACCAAATAATCCCTGAGAGAAATCCCAGACTCCCTACTTTGTAGTCTATATGATTGAGTCTCTTCAGTATACACTGCTTATAGTAGTTGTTACATTTCTTGAAATATATATTCCTGAAAACAATTTGGGCTCAATAATTCAAATTTTTCAAAGTTTCAATTATTACTGATGTAAAGCAGGTTTTCACAAACCAAAAAAACTTTAGCTTCTTGAATTTTATCAGTATTGTGAACATAAGAAATATTTTTTTACATAAAACAAAATTTGGCACAGAATATTTTCAGGACCTTCATGAGAAATGTATTACAAGTTCTTTTCCAAACTGCAAATTTGAAATAGACCTCATGATTAAGGAGTCAGGGAATACTTGAAGGGCTCAGTGCAAAAAGGGGCCTACTGTATGTGCTAATGTTTGAAAGAAAATCCAACAAAACATTTTATTTTGAAGACCTGGACATGAATTTACAGTTTTAAAAGCACTTGAAATGGCAAAAATGCTTGAACGCTATGTTAGAATCAAGCTCCTTCCTAACATACCGGGATGTAATCTAACCATAAAAATGTCAACAGTCATCCCCAGACCATTACCAAAACTCCCTCAGCAAATTACTAAAATACTGAACAAAATCATGCAACATCTCCAGATCATTACTCCTGTAAGAGATTCAGAGAGATCACAACTTAAAAAATTATTGTATATTTTTTTCCCTGAATAAAGGTATGCAGGAAAAGAAAGCAGGAACATTCCATGGAAGCTGTAATCAAAACAATATATTTGTACATGGGGTGAAGAGCCTTCGGGCCGTTTAGAACCTGAAATACCTAGAAGAAAAAATATATGTATTTAAGATAAAAGGAATCAGTAAAAAAATAGTATTCTGAGTTCCAAAAAGTTTGTTCTTATCCCGATAAAGCAAGTTTGCGTGCATCAATCACGCCATCACCTCCGGTGAAATCTTACAAGATAATACGTGACAAACGCGAAAAAAGCTACAACTTCAAGTCGATTTTTCACCACTAAAACGGCGGGGCCCCAGTGGGCCCCCCAACCTTTTCTCAAAGTTTAACTATTAAACGTTAATTCTGTGCAAAAATAAATCCAAATACTGACCGAACGATGCAAAGAAAGGGCAAACTAAATACCCGTGTCACACATCAGTGGTAAACAAAGATTTTGAAGACAACATGGTTTTCATTGAACAAATTTGAAACAAAATATGCTCACCTGAAGCTACAAGTTGGGTTATAGCTTGCCACGGTATTTCTCTTTCGGCCCTCCGAAAATGATAAACTAAAACGTTCGATGAAACGAGAAATCAATCCAAGAACAGAGAGGAGACCTCAACACGAAAGAGTGAAGACGGCCGCCATTAGTATCACTAAAGTGACGCGTGATTGGACAAATGAAGTCACGTGGACCGTGTCCAACACCGCCTGGGCATTGAGGATGTGGTTGGTTAAAGCGGTTAGGATTTCAAGAAGGGCGTCACATACTGCCACTAAAATGTTTGGTGAGCACCCCCGGACCTATTGTTAATTTCCCTAGGGTATTGGGATGTCAGAACTTGTGATGAACTTGTCATATCTCACATTACGTTACCGCAAAGGTATTAGTCCTTCTTAAATTTCGATATCTCACGTTACCTATCAGTTTCAATCATTTGTCGTAAAGCCATTATAGCTACTTTAAAAGGGTAAAAATAGGTTAAATGCGTTTTCTTGGGAAACGTAGTTTGAGAATTTCACGGTGTATTTTACTAATGGAGAGGTTATAAGAAAGTTAAATGGGACAGGAAAGTTTGTGTGTTAATATGAGCGGTATGGCAGAGCAAAATAGCATGAACTTTGCGTTTTTTTCTATTGAGTTGTGGTTACACATACCTTGGGTTTGGGGCCTTCCCAAGGGTTAATGGCTTGGGTTCGGTTTATCTCAGGTTTCATCTTACCCTTGGGGATGCGGTTACACAGTAAAAGACTCCCCAGGGTAAAATATAATAAGATATGAGTTCACTGACACTGCAGTTTACGCGCGAAAACGTACAGATCGACATGGATGACACGAATCGAGATCTTGTAAGTTTAATTTCAGTCATTCTCCTGCTTATCATTTGATAAATATAACAATTCGGCATTTTTTTTTTGCGAGAAGACACCGAAGAAGACGCCTTCAACTACGCTATCTTCAAGGTTTGTCGGCGTTTTATTTACATTTAGGAGCTCGCCACGAACTTGCTCGTCGCCAAGGAGGGCTTGGGTATTTCCACGACCACAGAATTGGTTTCAGCAACTTCTAAATAACAATGCACTCGATCACTGGTGGAAAGAAAATTTTAGAGTTACAAGTAAGCGTGCAATTAACCAAGCGTATCAGAGGTCAACTCAGCAGCAGGCAATTTCCTGTATTAGCTACGTTCTGCATTATGATTGGCCAAGCGGTTTGATTGTGCAATAGTATGGTAAACATGTCATAGTTGTGTTGATTTTCGAAAAAAGGGACAAAAGTTGTTAACAAAATTTTGTGGACTTTTGTCCGGGGGGGTTTCTTCTTTCTTCTTTATAGAAGCTATATTAGGGCATTGAGGGTATGGTTGGTTAAAGCGGTTAGGATTTCAAGAAGGGCGTCACATACCGTCACTAAAATTTTTGAGGAACACCCCCGGTCCCATTGTTAATTTCCCTAGGGTATTGAAATGTCATGAACTTGTCATGTCTTACGTTACCTCACCACAAAGGTATTACAGTTCTTATTAAGTTTCGATATCTCACGTTAGGTATCAATCTTTCAAATTTGTTTTTAAGTTTATGTGTCCTAGACGTTCTACGCTGTTTGCGTTTTATGCTTTTTGTTTCCTGTGTGGATGTGTCGGAGACGTTCTACGCTCTTTGCGTCTTATGCTTTAGAAATTTCTTTGTCCGCTTTTTGAGGTTTATAGCAGAGTTGTTTTTCAACTGTTTTAGAGCTGACCTCATCGCCTGACAGATTGTACATGTTTCTTATCTAAACCACAGAAACAACAATGTTGAGGTGTCATGATTATGCAATTGTATGCAAGAGAGGTGAGATTTTGCCTATTCAGCTAACTAAAAATGTTTCGGTTTGATTACGCAAGAGTATGCATTACGGTTTGATTATGCAATAGTACGCAAAAGACGTAATAATTTTGCTGATTTTGTTAACAAAGTTTATCAAGCAAGCATTTTAAGAAGAATTTTTCGCCGTGTCTAAATGCCCGGCAGCCGGGCACGGTCTCAAATAGACTAAATGCCCGGCAGTCAGAAATTTTCACAAAATTTTCACTGAATGGCTCTTTCAAACCTTTTGAGAGTATTTGATGTTCGTTGAGAAATGTCAAGCGATTCCAAAAATTATTTTTCTTTTCCATTTGACGAAATATCCAAGCTTGACATTTCTAAACGAACATCGAATGCTCTTAAAAGGTTTGAAAGAGCCTTTCAGTGAAAATTCTATGAAAATTTCTCACTGCCGGGCATTTAGTCTATTTCAGACCGTGCCAGGTAGTCTGCAGAAATGTTCTTAGTGTCGTAATCATAGCGATCTTATAGTATACCGAAGCTTGAATATTTCGTCAACTGGAAAATCGAAATAATTTTGGGAATCGCTTGGTAATTCTAAACGAACTTTACTAAAGAGGTTTGAGTGAGACGTTCAGTCGAAATTCTGTGAAAATTTCTGACTGCGAGTCTCAGCAGAAATTTTCTAAGTGTCGAGAACATAGCGATCTTATGGTATGCCCAAGCTTGGATATTTCGTCAACTGGAAAGCAAAATAATTTTTGGAAGCGCTTGACATTTCTAAACGAACATCGAATACTCTCAAAAGGTTTGAAAGAGCCATTCATTGAAAATTTTGTGAAAATTTCTGTTTGCCGGGCATTTAGTCTATTTAAGACCGTTCCCGGCTGCCGGGTATTTAGACACGGCGCATTTTATAAGCGATTTCAGCGTGTAGATTTTTTCAAGAGAGATTTTGTCTATAACACAACAGATCGCCCTTGTTAGTGAACCCCATCATAGCTGAACCGCTTCCAAATATCCCTCTAGCAAAGAAAATGCAGACATCTCTTAATTTTCCATCAACCCTACCCGTCTGGCTTTAAAAGCCACTGTTAAACAATTTACAACATCACACAATATTATACAACAAAAGACAAACTGTAACCTCAACAAAATTAGCGATTTTCTAAAACCATACATTTTCTAGTAAACATCAATCTATTGAGATTCCTTAAATTCCTTCGAAACAAAACACTCCCATATTATGAAATGTTTTATCACAATCATTGTCACACAACAACTGATATATAATTATACCTTTAAAATTTTTCATAAGAAGAACCTTCCTTCTTTAATTTACGAAATAACTTTGTCACACCGATACCCCTACAACTTTACAAAATTAACACCCCATCAACGTACCGCCTTAGACACAAAATCTGCACATATTAAAAAAAAAGATGCAATTTCATTCGAAACGTACTCTCCGCTCCTAAAACCAAAAAATATGAACACTTTTTACAAGAATTAACTTCAAATAGCAATCAAATACAAACCAATTCATTTCTTAAACTTAAAAGGATCCATTTAATCCCTAATAGTTACATGGCAGTTAGCAAACAGATGACACCGGAAATACAAAACTCTCGACTTGAAAATAAAAAACAGACAAATAGTATATATTCGCAAATAGCCCATTCATAATTACCTTATGCAGCCATTTCTTTTTAAACCCTCCACATACCAAAAATCAATCTCCGCTTAGCTTTGCAAAAAATTCCACATCGATCTCGATACAAACACACAACAGCGTTAAATTAATCCTTCAAAAACCATTGACAAGTAGCTAATTAGTCCATCACAGACATACCGCTAATCGATACCGGAAAACGTAGATATTTCGGCCCTCCCACAACTAAACACGTTTCAACAAAATATTGCACATCACACAACATTTAATAAAGCAATCTTAAACAATTTGTCAATGTTGCTAACCCTTACATTTAAAAGCGATTTCCGACAACCCATCTTTAATTCATCTTCATTTTCTTTCAACTTACCAATTAAACGTTATATAAAAACACAGACCTAGGGATTGTCTTATCAAACATATCAATCAAAATATAAAAGGTATCTCCGCAATGCCGCAATGTTCTTACTTAAAACGATTTACACCTTTTCAGTTCAAAAACAAAAGAGAGTAATCACTAATTTTTCCGTCTAGCTGTAAATCTAATTACTGGGCTACCCCCCCGCAAGGGGAGACCAGTCTAGGTTTACGTTGGATTTCTCCGTCGACACAAAATTGTAATTATGACACTCCCCTCTACATAAAATCACAATTACGATAGCCCCCTACCATACTCTCCAATGCAAGAAGAACGTAAACATACACTGGGACGTTTCTCCTCAGCTGTCGGTGAGTTCAGTGTCTTCAATCTCAATCCTTTTTCGCAGTTATTGAAATGTTTTTTAAAAAGTATTTTGTTGTAATACAACGAACGAAGCCTGATCGTTTCGCCCACTCTCGGCACAGCACTTGCGCTTTTGAAGCGGAAAGAAACCGAAACTATAAAATTCAAATACCGTGTTCAAATGAATTTCTCAATTGTTTCGATTGATTGCCTTTCATGAATTTTTATTTCGCCAGGTTGAAGAGGGATAGAACAGCCAACAAAAACTTCAGCTGCGAAAAATTCACCACCATTATAAGATGTAAACTGCACGTGTCTTGTGATCCATTTCTCAGATTTCTTGTTGTCAAACAATCGCGTTGCTGAAAAAGACTCGAGAATATTTGAAGATTTTCCACCGAATGCTGTACTGTTTCTGAGAAACCAGTCATCATGAGTTTCGCTTGCGCTAGTGAATGTTTCTCGGGCAAAAATAACCTTAAAGCGATCACTTTTTCATTTAATTTTCTTTTCTGTGTTACAGATATAGAGGAATAAAACTTATGTTTTATGAAATGGTCACGTTGTGTTACTGAAAGGTTTCAAATTACTTTTGACATTATGCAAATTGCGAAAATTTTTTACCACAACTGAAAAAGTATATTTGATTCAAAGGGCTAAATTTGTTTTTCTCCTCCAGAATTATCAATTCTCTCGTCAACTTTATTAAATTGACAAGTTTTATTCAATTTTTTATTATGATAATGGAGGGAATATGTCAAAACTTTCAATTCGAAAAGTTGCTTTGACCCCGGGTCCGGAGCAGACAAAACTAGACGCTTTATGAGCGTAAACTGGGCTACCCGTATGTATTTATACAAATCGAAGCATATTCAGTTTTTAATTAATATACTTACCGCTCTTGATGAAAAAAAAGGCCTGTATCTGAATTTTCTGGTGGTTGTTACTAGTTTGAGTTTTCTTGTATCTAGCTAAATTTATCTTTGTAACTGGTTTGTGTTTCCGACACTTGAAGCCGTGAATCTTTTGTTTATTTTGCCTGCTCCGGACCCGGGGTCAAAGCAACTTTTCGAATTGAAAGTTTTGACATATTCCCGCCATTATCATAATAACTTGTCAATTTAATCAAAGTTAACGACAGAATTGATAATTTTGGAGGTGAAAAACAAATTTAGCCCTTTGAATCAAATATACTTTTTCAGTTGTGGTAAAAAAATTTCCGCAATTTGCATAATGTCAAAAGTAATTTGAAACCTTTCAGTAACACAACGTGACCATTTCATAAAACATCTCGCAATCAGACACAACGAAAATATTCAAGTTTTATTCCTTTATATCTGTAACACAGAAAAGACAATTAAATGAAAAAGTGATCGTATTAAGGTTATGTTCGCCCGAGAAACATTCACTAGCGCAAGCGAAACTCATGATGACTGGTTTCTCAGAAACAGTACAGCATTCGGTGGAAAATCTTCAAATATTCTCGAGTCTTTTTCAGCAACGCGATTGTTTGACAACAAGAAATCTGAGAAATGGATCACAAGACACGTGCAGTTTACATCTTATAATGGTGGTGAATTTTTCGCAGCTGAAGTTTTTGTTGGCTGTTCTATCCCTCTTCAACCTGGCGAAATAAAAATTCATGAAAGGCAATCAATCGAAACAATCGAGAAATTCATTTGAACACGGTATTTGAATTTTATAGTTTCGGTTTCTTTCCGCTTCAAAAGCGCAAGTGCAGTGCCGAGAGTGAGCGAAACGATCAGGCTTCGTTCGTTGTATTACAACAAAATACTTTTTAAAAAACATTTCAATAACTGCGAAAAAGGATTGAGATTGAAGACACTGAACTCACCGACAGCTGAGGAGAAACGTCCCAGTGTATGTTTACGTTCTTGCATTGGAGAGTATGATAGGGGGGCTATCGTAATTGTTATTTTATGAAGAGGGGGTGTCATAATTGCAATTTTGTGTCGCCGGAGAAATCCAACGTAAACCTAGACTGGTCTCCCCCTGCGGGGGGTAGTCCAGTAATAAACAAAAGATTCACGTCTTCAAGAGTCGGAAACACAAACCAGTTACAAAGAAAAATTTAGCTAGATACAAGATAACTCAAACTAATAACAACCACCAGGAAATTCAGATATAGGCCTTTTTTTTCATCAAGAGCGGTAAGTATATTAAACTGATTAGGCTTCGATTTGTATAAATACATACGGGTAGCCCAGTTTACGCTCATAAAGCGTCTAGTTTTAAGACAAATTCGCCGACAACTGCACAAAAAAGTGCTTTTCAAACACTACGAACAATGTCTGTCTTGAATACCAAAAAGTAAAACAATAAGGTAAAACCTTAATCTTTTAACAATATACACATTCTGCAATTTCTTACGACAAAAAATATTGCGAAAACGTTATTATAGTAAGCCCATTGACTAACTATAACATGCCATATGTGCAAGCTGAACCTTCATCTTTCACGCAATCGGCACACCCTTTTATCGCGCAAATAGACACATGACTAAGCAACACCACAGCTATCCTTAAAATAACAAACAAGTGGCTACAAGACCTACAAGTATAAACTCGATGAAACTTTAGCACGTTTCGAAATCTTATCATAACTTAAATGACACGCACTATTTAGAGTTTCTTAATATAGTCCTCCTTATTTTAAAGAACATTGTAATTGAATTTCGATGATGCCTCAACTGAAAAAACATTCACTTACACTCATAATAATATCACGTTATTCCGTTCTACATAAAATCTTTGTCCCGTATGTACGCTTTGAAAAAATTGAATATTCAATTTTACCCTCCCCCCCGTCACCCCCCACACTGAAAAAAGACAAGACGACCCAAAATAACATCGAACTGAAACAATTTTTTTCTAAAATCAAACAGGTGCCAGCAAAACAAAATCACATAAATTGCGCCTTTCGCGCTCCATCATAGTCCGTGATTTAATGTGAACGCCGAGGAGAGAGAGAGAGCGGGGGGGGGGGGGGGGGGGGGGGGGGTACAATTTAAGATAAGCATGTGTGCCGCCAGGGTTCTCAAGCCCTGACCCTATTAAGAGTAGAAAATCAAAAAAATCAGAACTTGTCATGAACTTGTCATATCTCACATTACGTTACCGCAAAGGCATTAAGTTCTTCTTAAGTTTCGATATCTCACGTTACCTATCAGCTTCAATCATTTATCGTAAAGCCAAAAATAGGTCAAATGCGTTTTTTTGGCAAACGCAGTTTGAGAATTTCACGGTGTATTTTTACGAATGGCGACGTTTTAAGAAAGTTAAATGGGGCGGGAAAGTTTGTGTTTTAATATGAGCGATATGGCAGAGCAAAATTTGCGTTTGTTCTAGTACGCCGGTGGCGGCTTAGAATTTTAAACATGAACGCTTATCAGCATAAGTGGAAAAGCGTTATTTCCTGAATTATTCTAGAGCTCTCACGCAATGCAAGTATGAACGTCCCAGTATGGGAATCCCGAAACGTCAAGTTGGATATCGAGTTCGAGTTCGAGTTGGACTTCGAGTTGGATTTCGAAATATGAAAAACTATAATCGATAAAAATCGACAGTCGAACCTCTCCTTACGGACACCTCTCTAATACGGATACCTCTCTATTACGGACAGTTTCCTGTGTCCCGACAAAATTCGCACATATTTTCTTTAAAAAAGACCTCTATAATACGGACCCTCTCTAATACGGACAACGGACACTAAATTCGGTCCCAGAGAGCAAATTAATATAAACTTAACCTCTTTATCACGGACACTCCGGTGATCAGGTGATGATAGTTTGAGTAAGTAATACAATTTCCTGTTTGCGGTTACAAACATGTATCGCAAGACGTTTTCAGAATAGACCTTATCACGGTTTTTCCAAAATTTTATATGGGCCTGATAGCAATAATCCATTGACACTGCTGGGAAAAGCATCTCAAAAATAGTAAAATGGCCGAGTTTAAAAGCGATATCTTTTAAAATAATGGAGATATAGCTCCGCCAAGTCGGCAAATTTCACAGACGTTTGTATCGCGCGGTCAAATATCTTGCCTACCGGTAGGCAAGAAATTTGGCCGCGCGGATCTGGATCAGTAAAATCCTGTACAAGATAAACTAGTAGTTTCCACTGGAAAGTGAAGTGCTGCGAGTAAAGCTTATTGCAGAAGAAGACTTGTTTGGAGATATCTCGTTAATTGCATGTACTTTAGATAGTGAACAGATGAGCGACTTGATCTATTTTGCCATTGGATTAACTTGGCTAATATATATGCCGTTCGAACGGCAAAACCGCACGGCTACTGAACGGATGAACGCGAAGTATGAATAAAGCCGTTTCTGATGGCTCAAAACGGGAAAGTTTGCAGAGATTAGCGACCTTTAATTCTCTCTCAATGTAATGTGCGACTCTGATGAAGATAACGAATGGAAAGCAGAACCATCGACTATGGTCTAAGTAGAATTTCGAGGCGACTGGAGGCGTTGGAGCGATTTTACCGCCGATTTCCTTCGGTGGATCCGATCGGCTCGATGAGCGGAGTGCTGTCTCTTATATAATTCAGAGGGAGGACTGAAACAGTTGAACTAAAAATCGCTGGAATCGCGAATCGACCGCAAAACCACTCACTGAGGCACAAGTAAACACACAAAGAAGTTCAGATGAACCAGTTTTATTCAAATATCGTTCCTAATTTTACGCTCAAACTCGAAGTGAATTTTCCCAATACAAATCCTTATAATTTCGCTATTACGCCATTTACCACGACGTTTATCACTTGAGCTTAGGCTACCTGTGCTGCCAGATGGTAAGTTGTGACAAAGGCAGTATCTTCTCGGTTGTATCGAAAACGAAGACCCACGAAAACGAAGACCTAAGACCTAAGACCAATATCTAAGACCCAAAACTAAGACCTAAAACTAAGACCTAAAACTAAGACCCCCTATAATTTACCTTTTTTACCAGGGTCTTAGTCTTCGTTTTTTCGAAAACTAAGACCTAAAACTAAGACCCCCTTTAAAAGACCTTTTTTTACCATGGTCTTAGTTTTCGTTTTTCGAAAACTAAGACCTAAAACTAAGACCCCCTTTAAAAGCCTTTAAATGCCTTTAAAAGCGTTTTTTCTTTTTCCAAAGCCAATTTTGTTATTTCAATCCGTTATTTACTACAAGACAATACACAAAAACCAGATGCGAAGTCTATGGCAAAAGTCATTTCATGACACTGCTTACCAGAGTCTTAGTTTTCGTTTTTTCGAAAACTAAGACCTAAAACTAAGACCCCCTTTTATTTCTTTAAAGGCCGTTTTTTCAGTTCGCCTGAAATGGAAGCGGCCACAGTCGAGGAAAACACTGCTCAAAAGAAGCGATATTCATGTCAAATGATCGCACAATAAACAGAAAACTCTGGTTAGCTTGCAGGTTGAATGCCATGAATTGTAGCGGGCGTGACATAGCGTGACATTCTTACTTGCGCAACAAGGTGTTAAGTTTCCATTGCTATAATCGTATTATTTATCTTCATCTTGACACTGCTTACCAGGGTCTTAGTTTTCGTTTTTTCGAAAACTAAGACCTAAAACTAAGACCCCCTTTTATTTCTTTAAAGGCCGTTTTTTTTTTCTTTTTCCAAAGCCAATTTTGTTATTTCAATCCGTCATTCAGTATAAGACAACAATCAAAAACCAGATCACGAGGGTCTACGCGAAGTCTATGGCAAAAGTCACTAAAGTCATTTTGACTAAGGCCTTCTATTTCTTTAAAGGCCGTTTTTTCTTTTTCCAAAGCCAATTTTGTTATTTCAATCTGTTAAAGAACGCGCGATCCTGTCAATTTTAACGGCTTCACTTCTAGGTTCAATCAGGGGTAGACCCCGAACGTTCAAAAGAAGGGGGGTTAAGAAGGGGGGGTTTTGTCCCAAAATATGGATGAAAATCAAAGGAATGAGAAGCCCAAGGAAATGTGTCAAAATTTCATGCCTCTTATAGTGAATACAATATTTTGTGATGAGATTTTTGGTGTTATTAAGACTTTAAAGTCTTTAAATTTTTGGCCGCCATGTTGGTGTCCCTAAGTGGGACACCAAGATGGCCGCTCCATACATTTCTTACTAAAAATGTCTATACTCATTCGCCTATAACTCTTGAATGAAATGCTCTTGCGCTTCAAAATTTGGCCCAGATGCGTAGTTTTAAACTCTCTACAATTCCATAAACATTTTAGAATCGAAAACTGCTTCTGAATTTTGATATGACGTCAGTGAAAACACTCTATAATCAACTAACTTTATTGAGATAAACTACGGTATTTATATGTACATGTATTGACGTGAATCACTAAAAGCTACTAAACATAGAAACATTACAAATGCTGAATAATACTGAATCATTCTTAGTCATTATGAATCATCGGCAAAATAGTAACTACAACCTACGCTTGCTTGCGTGTACGTGCAAGATAAATAAAACGATTATAGCGATGGAAACTTAACACCTTGTTGCGCAAGTAAGAATGTCACGCTATGTCACGCCCGCTACAATTCATGGCATTCAACCTGCAAGCTAACCAGAGTTTTCTGTTTATTGTGCGATCATTTGACATGAATATCGCTTCTTTTGAGCAGTGTTTTCCTCGACTGTGGCCGCTTCCATTTCAAGTGAACTGAAAAAACGGCCTTTAAAGAAATAAAAGGGGCCGGGGTAAGCAGTGTCAAAATGACTTTTGCCATAGACTTCGCATCTGGTTTTTGTTTATTGTCTTATAGTAAATAACGGATTGAAATAACAAAATTGGCTTTGGAAAAAGAAAATACGCTTTTAAAGGCTTTTAAAGGGGGTCTTAGTTTTAGGTCTTAGTTTTCGAAAAAACGAAAACTAAGACCCTGGTAAAAAAAGGTCTTTTAAAGGGGGTCTTAGTTTTAGGTCTTAGTTTTCGAAAAAACGAAAACTAAGACCCTGGTAAAAAAGGTAAATTATAGGGGGTCTTAGTTTTAGGTCTTAGTTTTAGGTCTTAGTTTTGGGTCTTAGATATTGGTCTTAGGTCTTAGGTCTTCGTTTTCGTGGGTCTTCGTTTTCGATACAACGGTATCTTCTCGTGACCTTTTTTCTTTTGTAAACAAGGCCAAACACACGACAAATTAATCTAGCACTGCTTAATGAGGGTGCTAATGGGGGTACCCAATTGTCAGTTAAGAAGAGGCTACACTGGTAGCCTATACTCATGCGCTTGTATAAAAAAAAATTATGTTTTTCTTTTTTAACTGCGTCACGCTGTCGGAAATCGGTTCATTTCAATATTTTCATTCATTGATCTTATCAAGTGATTTAGCTTGACAAGTAGGAAATTACGTATATCAGTAAGGCTTTTAAATTTGCAAAGTTAAGATAAGGTTACTTTAAAGGCCATGAGAATGACCAGAGTGAATGCGTTTTTGGGATTGGACTTAGAACAGCCGCTTTACGAAAATTATTCGACATTAGATTCTCATACAAAAACCATAATTTCTCACCTGTCAAGATAGCTTCCAAAACCGTAATAAGGATCGTCAGTATTAAAGATGTCTGTTTGATACAGGATCGTACACAGAGAGTATGGGAAGGAAAAAAAATCGAAACTCACTGATGCTTGTGTCCAATAAAATACGGTGTGTCCACTTACTTTGGAGTCTGCTTAATACAGGTTTTAGTGTAATCAGAAATCTTACTCATTTAATCTAACACTGAAAAGGGCTCGTGTGGTTAACCCCTGGGTCAACCCGCGTTCGCGTGCTAGGACAAAATGACGAAACAAAATACACACCATACCACCATCACTTGTCGCACTTCCCATTAGAAAAGGTAGCTCCATTTCCAACTGAGCCTTTGTAACAGCTTTCCCGTCGATCTTCTCTAATCGGAACAACTTTAAATCAAACTCACCGAGTCCAAACTTTCCGCTTATTGTTTGATTATATGTCCATTGAATTGTGCTTTGTCATGTCAAACGGTATGCGACTTATGTGTCATTCGAATGCCGATCCTTTGTCATCATCTCGATAAAAACTCAGAATAACTTTGACCACGCCACTCGACGCCATCACGGAGATCAAGGTCAACGCTCTACGACCCTGGTACCTTTCGCATATAATATCGGTTAATATGTCACCTGGTCACGCAGCGAGGCAGGTAAAAGTCACAAAATAGCTTTGCTGTTAGGAAAAAACTATGTTGCTTTTATTAACAACAACAATCGTTAATTTAGTATAATTAATAGAATGTCACTTAACTGTTACCGTATTTTCTCGATTAAACGCCGGGCCCCGAATAAACGCCGGGTATAATTGAGGAAGTTGTAAGTAAGCTCCTCAAACTTTTGTTTGTGGTATAATAAACTTAAGATTTAAGGGCAAGGTACAAGGCAGCCAAGAAAAACGAATAATAACCCTTTCTTAAAAAATGGCGGGCGAGAAAAAACTGCTGATACAAAAAAACGCCGGGTCCACAAGGCCAAGTTTGAAATAAACGCCGGGGGCATTTAATAGAGAAAATACGGTAACTTTTCATTTATCAGTTAACTACTATATTTTTGGGCAATTGTCAGTTAACTGTTAACCCCATCAGCACCCTCCTAAATGCACTGGTATTCTGAATTTCACTTTTGCCGGAACGCAATTGGCATGAAAACAAAACGAAAAAACTCGCGAGATAATAACGCCTTTTGTCACAACATTTCACCCACGACTGAAAAACCTTAAACAAATACTGATGAAAAATGGAGTTTCGTTCAAAACCAACCATTCCTGAAAACTATTTACAAAACGCCGCCTAACACATCATACAAGACGTAAATCACTTAACGACACGACTCATAACAGCCAAACTTTGAAAGCTAATATAAATGCATCGCAACCGCAAAACCACATAGCGGAGTCGGTGCAGGCCTGTCATGAACCTCATTTCGATCTAAGGGAAACTAAAAAAGTGACCGCCAGGAGTGGTGCCCTGTTTATCCGCTCCAGACCCAATATTTTCTATATAAGTGCGTCCATAGCAGACGTGACCGAAAAATGACCACGTGATCACCATTTTCCCGCCATTTTTCACGTCAAAATATATAAAACAGCAGACTTGATACTTTAGCTAACTACAAAACTTTCCGTTTCATTATGCAAGAGTAGGAACAGCAAAATACCATAAATTTTGACTTTCGTTCTATTTTCGAATACTGCTGGAGAGTTGAAAAAGAAATGGCTGATGGCGCGATGTCTGCTAAACACACAGGCGGCCCAAGCTCACTATATCAGATAACCGGTACGTGACCCTTGCTTTATGAGCGGTATTGTGTTACAAAGATTCGATTTATAAAGGTTTGTATGGGAACGCAACGGTTTTGTCTCAAAACTTAAAAAGTCGAATGGTATGTGAATAAAATTGACTTACCCTGTTGCTGTGTTGTATTCTTAGTTGTTTGCCTGCTCCTCGGGACGATTTAACGCGATTTCGGCGAGTTATATATAGCAACAGGGTAAGTCAATTTTATTCACATACCATTCGACTTTTTAAGTTTTGAGACAAAACCGTTGCGTTCCCATACAAACCTTTATAAATCGAATCTTTGTAACACAATACCGCTCATAAAGCAAGGGTCACGTACCGGTTATCTGATATAGTGAGCTTGGGCCGCCTGTGCTAAACATAGCTCAAATTGTCCTGGCATGGGGAAAGGCAGCTCTAGAGAAATGACATGTTGTTACGGCCTCCTTCCATTAGATTCGGCAAATGTGAAGTTCAGTGTTTGAATCGGGCCTTACTTTAAAGAATATTAAAGATTCAGTCACCATTTGTTGTGTCAATTGATATTTTGATAATTAATATTAATATCTCATCTGATCAGATATAAAGTCATTGCACGTGACGTATTATCGATGTGGGCTTTTAATTGTTTTAAAATTGCGGCAATCTATTGTATTTGATTTAGAAAGTCTTTTCCATTGTCAAATATCCCAACAGAAAATAGACAATGAATAACTGAAAATGCACTGTGTAAATTGAACCAACAACACATTTTCATCGTCAATTAGCTAGGAAGGCGGGAAAAGTCTTTCACTTTCACTTCCCTAACATCAAAATTATTTACATTCACACTCGTGATTCTTTGTTACTCATAACTTTTTTTGACTTGCACCAACATGAATTTTCAAACCAAGTTCTCTCAATCTTCTCTATCCTGCCAAGCACCATATCCAGTTGACTACTGCGCCTCGCATTTTCTACATAATGTCTGATTCTACAACGCCATCTTTACCATATTTATTTTATATTTATTTTAGATTCTTCTTTTTTTAACCTCATGTTTCAACGCATTAACGAGATGGCTTTAAGAGCCCTTTGATTGCACTAGATCTCAAGTAAATTAAACTTAACGAACGCTCAAGTAAAAGGCAAGCAAACTGAGAAGCAAGGCTGATACTACGTATAAAAACTTTGCAAGACATTAACATGACACGAGATAGAACCCAAGGACATGAGTCCAAAGTGTTATGTTAATGTCTCGCAAAGCCGAATAGGACCTTTGTAAAAATACATGGGCAAAACCATGCTAAAAAAGTAAACACAGCATATCGGATCAAAACCTACGGTCCTAAAAAATACATAAGTAACAATAGAATAACCACAGGACCGCGAACGAAAATGCTGCTAGTGAACGTAGGATCTGTAAAAGATCTAAAAAGCCAAAGATAGCAAAAGACAAACAAACTGAGAAGCAAGGCTGATACTACGTATCGTTTATATGCCGTACTGATGAGTTCTAATAAGAACGAAACAGCTGTCTACGGCTACGATCCTACTGTGTTGGGTTCTATCTCGTGTCATGTTAATGTCTTGCAAAGTTTTTATACGTAGTTCCGGCAGCCTTGCTTCTCAGTTTGTTTGCCTATTGCTATTTTTGGCTGTTTAGATCTTTTACAGATCCTACGTTCACTAGCAGCATTTTCGTTCGCGGTCCTGTGCTTATTCTATTGTTGCTCAAGTAAAGTACGATTTTCCTACTTAGCTGTTACTTAGCTCTTCATACACGGGTAAATGCAAATACTTCAGTTGACTTGAAATTATAAAGATTGACAGTTTATAATGTGTTGGTTCACATTTTGTCCGCAAATATAGACATCAATTACACGTGTGTTACTGCCGTCGCAGAACTAAATATGCTGCTGTTGTTGACATGTTTTTGCTTGCAGCGTAGACGAGCTCGTAGCCTGTTCCAGGCTCCGAGATAGTGGGGAACGCGCGAAGTTAAAAGAAAAGGAAAAAACCGCTGGGGAACTGGGGAGAGGGTGGTCGGTGGAGGGTCGCCGACCTCCATCTCCTCCCAGTTCTCCCGTGATTTTTTTTTTTTTAATTCGCGCATTCCCCACTATCTCGGAGCCTGGAATAGGCTAACGAGCTCGTGCCGGAAAGAATCAAGGACGCATTCGGCTCGATTTTCAGCCGTTTGAGGGAGTCCGGTTTTGCGGGCGCCACAATACGGCTGGTAATCGAGCCTAAGTACGCATGGGACGAAGAATTTGGGCCTGGCCAAGACCTCATCAGAACTGGTTCGATTTGTTGCTTGTTTCCTGTCGCCAGCCGAACGAAGACGCTGCTTAAAAGTAAACAAAGTTACAACGCCGCATCTTCAAAGGAGACAGCCCGTAGACGTAAAACTTTGGACGAATAAATAACATAACCAATAATTTAAGACATTTTTAAAGAAATACAAGCTGCAAATTGTAGAATTTAAATTTTGATGACGACGTCTCGCGCGAAAACACTCGACGATTTTAAAGAAACATCTCTTTAACTTTATACTCGACGATAAAGACACAAATAATTAACCTAACCGTTGTCGTATGCGTAAGGATCAAATTCGAAGGAAGGTGAATCGCGTCCTTCGTGACCATCGTTTGACATTTTGATAGTTTCGAAACAACTTGCTGCTACCAAAGGCAAAGTACCAAAGGTTACCAAACAGTCGAAACAGCGATGCCATGATGTTTGGCTTGATTGGCATGGTGATCCGCCCCACGGCACAATAAGCCAGAGGGTCGATTTTATTGCACGCATTTGGGGTTCAAATTCGCCCTGGAAATTCACGCATTTGAATAAATCTTTATCACTTTTCACACATTCCTTTTCGCACCCAATAATCCCCATCTGTCTAAAGTTAACGTTTCCTGTGGACAAAAACAGACTTAAAACACTATTTATAGGTATTGTAGTTAATATTCAGCAAAAATAAATTTGATCTCTTTGAGGCAGACTGGACATAATTTCGAAACCATGCATTGGGTAATAATATTTTGCTGCGTATCTTGAACCGGGTTAGCAATGGGTTTGTCTATGTTTATCGCGTTTTATCGCCATTCTTGGGTTCCATTTGACTTGATTTACTCTTATTGGTCACTTGTGCGTCGATCCATCCGGTGAAAGTGTCTTTGCTATGTTTCGCAAAGAAATGCAATGTGTAATGGTTAGCGATACAAACGAGGAAAACGGCGGACCGCAGTGGTAAGTGACCGACTAAGAAATAAAACCGAGGCTTCAAGGGAAGGTATGTAGATGATGCTTTACTATTTAGTGATATTCGGCAATTTAAGCAGATTTAAGGCGAAAACTCTGCCGCAGGGAATTTTATATCAGGAACAATTAATTCTGCCATGCGGGTGGACGACAGGTAAACATTACGTTAGAATACGTGTAAGCTTTTTAAAAAATTCGCACAAACATCATTGCAATGATGTTTCAAGTCCGCGAATAAGGGAAGCGAAATCCTGCAAGTTCTTAGTATTCAATTTTATATAAAGAATTATTTGAAATTATGAAAAACACGACAGAGCCTTAGAGTCAAATGAAAGCCCGCCAAATGTCCGAGAATTCCCGCCAACATGTTCACGCTCATGACGCCATTTTCGCAGATTAGTATTCTGCTCTATTTTGCACGATTCCTGGATATACTTACGCCTTACACAGTTGCTTTTAATTCGAAAATATCTGACCAAATTATTCACTGCAGCTGTGCAATACATATCTGGATATTTAGCTCTATATATTTAGCTCATTTAGCTTTCAATCGCCGTGCTTGAGCTTATGGCGTTATCAGGAGATTGGAAAAAGCGGCATTCGTGGCAGTAGACTAACTATAATTATAACCAGAAACCCATAAGTGGGTTGAAACGTGCAACTGTCTCTTGCACGCTTCAAAACAAGCTTCCAATTATTCAATTTGCTAAGAAGTTGTTACAGCCATATTTGGAAAATCAAGATAAAAACCTTAACCAATCAATCGCTAGAACAACTTGCTTCCAATCTCGAGGGACCGAGGGGTTTCCAAATATGGTACTAAGCAAAAACTGAATATTCGGAAGTTACAAGTATTAACCCACTTATGGGTTTCTGTTACAACTAAGTTTGCAGACTAGGAAAATTTTCAAAAATCGTGTACACAGCACATGACAGAATATTCAAATTTCAATCACAGCGTCACACTAACTGAATCCCTCCATGCAAAAACATAACATCGAAATATGTTTGTTAACTGAACTGAATACTTAAATAAATCAACAACAACAAAAGTCTTTATTAGTTGGTTATTATAAAATTTATAATACTGGCCTGCAGGTAGCCAGTGAAATTAATTACATGATTAGAAATCGCTACACACACTAATTTGTTAAAATAAAAAGAAAGGATCAAACAATACAAACAAAAAGGAAAAACAAGTGATCGAAATAAAAGAAAGAGAAGTGTAAAAATATTAATTAATTACTTTTTGATTTAACTTTAGAGATAATCTCGTCAATATTAATATAGGAATCTGCTTCTTTAAGTATAGTTATCCTTTTTTCTGAACAATGATACTTTCATCCAAGCACTGACTGTACTGAAAGGTAAGTTTTTGAAAAACCACAGTGTTTACACTTGCATGCACGCTTGCGTCGCGCGAGTTCGTAGCCATTTTTTGTGCTTGCTCATGCTTACGCTTCAGTAAGCTTGCGTTGCGTGTGGTTCCGCTCATCAGTATGCATTTATGAAAAGAGTATGCACGAAGTGCAACGGCTGATAACGAAAATGCGCGAAATATTCACGAACAGGCTCTGTAATGTTTCTGCATCAATGATTGAACATGCAAAGCGCTGTATGGTAAAATACACTATTTGACATCAAAACAAAATTGCATTCTACACAGTTTCTCTTTATTCCTGTTTTCTGCGCTAACGCGCAAACTCTTTAATGATGGTGCTGTACGAGCCGATGAACTCACCAACACGTTCTTTGCTATCTGAAATGAACGCTTCAATGAATCTACAGATTCCTTCGATCTGTTCCGATTGCCATTTCACTTTATCCGAACTATGACACGTTTTTGGACAGTACTGATTAGTTCGGAATGGAATAATTGTTCATAACAGGCTTTGGTATAGATTTTAAAGGCATAATTTAAAGCGAAAATGACAGAATTAAATCGCCAAAAATAGACTGTAAAAGTACTTATAAGAAAACTCGCGCGCCTTATGCCGGATTATCCATGTAGAACTATAATTTGCAAGAAATCCTGTTGTTGCTTTCCTCCGTATTTGCTTTTGTTCGATATATTTCTTGAAATGGTTCAAGTTGATGGAGAACGAGTGGTCTTTCTTCCAGATTGTGGAAATGCATTTGTTAATTATACAACTACCTAAAACTTAGGTAGCGCAAACAAGCTAGAATCGATTAGCAGGTTCTTTTGATCCCTTTCGGGTAATATCTAAATACTCTTCACTGTAGCTCCTCAATTTCGCATACCTTTCGAGTAGCACAACTTACCTTTGAATAATTGGTGTTGTAGCTGTCTTTTAATACGACTTCAGTCTTAGCTGTTAGTAAACCGCATGGTATGTCAGCAGGGATGTCAGGGGATCAGGGATGTCAGGGGTGTCACTACGTAGCTTTTCTGAACCTGTGTTTTTATTGTTCCATCATATTGAATACCTCTCTTATTATTTATCCGGGAGGCTTTACTCGTGCCAAAAATAAATTGGATACCCTTGAAACGCCGTCAGTATACAATTAAACTGTAGTCAATATCGTTGCACAAGAAGCCAGAGGCTCGATTTAAGGAACGAAACGACGCTGAACGTCGCATAATTGAAATATTTGTGGCGGCTTAGTATCGCGCTAAGCGTGAACGCATTGTTTTGAACGCAGTAAGAAGTTCGTACCCAAACAGTCGGTTTCGTGTTTTCTAGCCGTCATCACTGTTACATTTAATGAGCTTTCTGTCATCTCTGTTCCGCATCCAATTAATTCTAAACCAAATAATTGCGTTACTGAAAACCGGGAACGTATCGTAATAAGGAACTCAGTGTGAAATAGCAATAAAAAATAAAAAAGACAAATAAATGGCGACTTATTTATTTATCGTGCAAAACACCACAACAGTGGAAGAAACAACTCCGTGGAACGTTCGAAATAAAGGCAAAAAAACATGGTAAAAACACGAAAAAAAGCAAGTGACACACTCAAACACCGACCATGGAAACATGGAAACATGGATCTAAACACTTCAATATAAGATGGTCTGGGTGGGGTTACCTCGATAATACTTAGCACTTAATGTCTGGGCTCTCTCGCATAAAACAGTTAAAATTTAGGCATTTTAACACTAACAGTAAAACAATTCACTGTAACAGTAAATTTCATCCAGATAGAAACAAAAACGGCCCCAATGATTGTCTGAAACGCCTAAATCGTAACCTCTGAAAGTGTCCACGGCCGCTTACGGGAATGTCCGCTAACGGGAATCACGATCTCATCTTGGAATATGTTAGAAAAGCTATATAAATAAATGCATAACAAAGTCCATTCTACACAACTACCCGTATGCCGAAAGATAATCACATATTAACGTTGGTGCCCCGTTGTTTGGTAGCATGCAATACTTTCTTTCACACTGTTTTTATTCTCCCGAACACTATGACCCGCAACGGAGATTTCTTAGAAAATCAATGAACCCGAGAAACCAAACAACGATATTGACCACAGTTTAATTGTATACTGACGGCGTTTCAAGGGTATCCAATTTATTTTTGGCACGAGTAAAGCCTCCCGGATAAATAATAAGAGAGGTATTCAATATGATGGAACAATAAAAACACAGGTTCAGAAAAGCTACGTAGTGACACCCCTGACATCCCTGATCCCCTGACATCCCTGCTGACATACCATGCGGTTTACTAACAGCTAAGACTGAAGTCGTATTAAAAGACAGCTACAACACCAGTTATTCAAAGGTAAGTTGTGCTACTCGAAAGGTATGCGAAATTGAGGAGCTACAGTGAAGAGTATTAAGATATTACCCGAAATGGTTCAAAAGGACCTGCTAATCGATTCTAGCATGTTTGCGCTATACCGTCTACCTAAGTTTTAGGTAGTTGTATAATTAACAAATGCATTTCCACAATCTGGAAGAAAGACCACTCGTTCTCCATCAACTTGAACCATTTCAAGAAATATATCGAACAAAAGCAAATACGGAGGAAAGCAACAACAGGATTTCTTGCAAATTATAGTTCTACATGGATAATCCGGCATAAGGCGCGCGAGTTTTCTTATAAGTACTTTTACAGTCTATTTTTGGCGATTTAATTCTGTCATTTTCGCTTTAAATTATGCCTTTAAAATCTATCCCAAAGCCTGTTATGAACAATTATTCCATTCCGAACTAATCAGTACTGTCCAAAAACGTGTCATAGTTCGGATAAAGTGAAATGGCAATCGGAACAGATCGAAGGAATCTGTAGATTCATTGAAGCGTTCATTTCAGATAGCAAAGAACGTGTTGGTGAGTTCATCCGGGCTCGTACAGCACCATCATTAAAGAGTTTGCGCGTTAGCGCGGAAAACAGGAATAAAGAGAAACTGTGTAGAATGCAATTTTGTTTTGATGTCAAATAGTGTATTTTACCATACAACGCTTTGCATGTTCAATCATTGATGCAGAAACATTACACAGCCTGTTCATGAATATTTCGCGCATTTTCGGTATCAGCCGTTGCACTTCGTGCATACTCTTTTCATAAATGCATACTGATGAGCGAAACCACACGCAACGCAAGCTTACTGAAGCGTAAGCATGAGCAAGCACAAAAAAATGGCTACGAACTCGCGCGACGCAAGCGTGCATGCAAGTGGAAACACTGTGGTTTTTCAAAAACTTACCTTTCAGTACAGTCAGTGCTTGGATGAAAGTATCATTGTTCAGAATAAAGGATAACTATACTTAAAGAAGCAGATTCCTATATTAATATTGACGAGATTATCTCTAAAGTTAAATCAAAAAGTAATTAATTAATATTTTTACACTTCTCTTTCTTTTTTTTCGATCACTTGTTTTTCCTTTTTGTTTGTATTGTTTGATCCTTTCTTTTTATTTTAACAAATTAGTGTGTGTAGCGATTTCTAATCATGTAATTAATTTCACTGGCTACCTGCAGGCCAGTATTATAAATTTTGTAATAACCAACTAATAAAGACTTTTGTTGTTGTTGATTTATTTAAGTATTCAGTTCAGTTAACAAACATATTTCGATGTTATGTTTTTGCATGGAGGGATTCAGTTAGTGTGACGCTGTGATTGAAATTTGAATATTCTGTCATGTGCTGTGTACACGATTTTTGAAAATTTTCCTAGTCTGCAAACTTAGTTGTAACAGAAACCCATAAGTGGGTTAATACTTGTAACTTCCGAATATTCAGTTTTTGCTTAGTACCATATTTGGAAACCCCTCGGTCCCTCGAGATTGGAAGCAAGTTGTTCTAGCGAATTGATTGGTTAAGGTTTTTATCTTGATTTTCCAAATATGGCTGTAACAACTTCTTAGCAAATTGAATAATATATTGGAAGCTTGTTTTGAAGCATGCAAGAGACAGTTGCACGTTTCAAGCCACTTATGGGTTTCTGGTTATAATTATAGTTAGTCTACTGCCACGAATGCCGCTTTTTCTAATCTCCTGATAACGCCATAAGCTCAAGCACGGCGATTAAAAGCTAAATGAGCTAAATATATAAAGCTAAATATCCAGATATGTATTGCACAGCTACAGTGAATAATTTGGTCAGATATTTTCGAATTAAAAGCAACTGTGTAAGGCGTAAGTATATCCAGGAATCGTGCAAAATAGAGCAGAATACTAATCTGCGAAAATGGCGTCATGAGTGGAACATTTTGGCGGGAATTCTCGGACATTTGGCGGGCTTTCATTTGACTCTAAGGCCCAGTTCAATTAAACGTCGAACTTCACATGTGCCGAACCTAATGCAAATGAGCAAATTCTATTGTTCTCGCTAAGTTGCATTAGGTTCGGCACATGTGAAGTTCGACGTTTGAACTGGGCCTAAGGCTCTGTCGTGTTTTTCATAATTTCAAATAATTCTTTATATAAAATTGAATACTAAGAACTTGCAGGATTTCGCTTCCCTTATTCGCGGACTTGAAACATCATTGCAATGATGTTTGTGCGAATTTTTTAAAAAGCTTACACGTATTCTAACGTAATGTTTACCTGTCGTCCACCCGCATGGCAGATCAATTGTGCCTGATATAAAATTCCCTGCGGCAGAGTTTTCACCTTAAATCTGCTTAAATTGCCGAATATCACTAAATAGTAAAGCATCATCTACATACCTTCCCTTAAAGCCTCGGTTTTATTTCTTAGTCGGTCACTTACCACTGCGGTCCGCCGTTTTCCTCGTTTGTATCGCTAACCATTACACATTGCATTTCTTTGCGAAACATAGCAAAGACACTTTCACCGGATGGATCGACGCACAAGTGACCAATAAGAGTAAATCAAGTCAAATGGAACCCAAGAATGGCGATAAAACGCGATAAACATAGACAAACCCATTGCTAACCCGGTTCAAGATACGCAGCAAAATATTATTACCCAATGCATGGTTTCGAAATTATGTCCAGTCTGCCTCAAAGAGATCAAATTTATTTTTGCTGAATATTAACTACAATACCTATAAATAGTGTTTTAAGTCTGTTTTTGTCCACAGGGAACGATAACTTTAGACAGATGGGGATTATTGGGTGCGAAAAGGAATGTGTGAAAAGTGATAAAGATTTATTCAAATGCGTGAATTTCCAGGGCGAATTTGGACCCCTAATGCGTGCAATAAAATCGACCCTCTGGCTTATTGTGCCGTGGGACGGATCACCATGCCAATCAAGCCAAACATCATGGCATCGCTGTTTTCGACTGTTTGGTGACCTTTGGTACTTTGCCTTTGGTAGCAGCAAGTTGTTTCGAAGTTATCAAAATGTCAAACGATGGTCACGAAGGACGCGATTCACCTTCCTTCGAATTTGATCCTTACGCATACGACAACGGTTAGGTTAATTATTTGTGTCTTTATCGTCGAGTATAAAGTTAAAGAGATGTTTCTTTAAAATCGTCGAGTGTTTTCGCGCGAGACGTCGTCATCAAAATTTAAATTCTACAATTTACAGCTTGTATTTCTTTAAAAATGTCTTAAATTATTGGTTATGATATTTATTCGTCCAAAGTTTTACGTCTACGGGCTGTCTCCTTTGAAGATGCGGCATTGTAAATTTGTTTACTTTTAAGCAGCGTCTTCGTTCGGCTGGCGACAGGAAACAAGCAACAAATCGAACCAGTTCTGATGTGGTCTTGGCCAGGCCCAAATTCTTCGTCCCATGCGTCCTTAGGCTCGATTACCAGCCGTATTGTGGCGCCCGCGTTCCTTCGCGCACATCTGAAAACCGGACTCCCTCAAACGGCTGAAAATCGAGCCTAATGCGTCCTTGATTCTTTCCGGCACGAGCTCGTTAGCCTGTTCCAGGCTCCGAGATAGTGGGGAATGCGCGAATTAAAAAAAAAAAAAAACAGAAAAAATCACGGGAGAACTGGGAGGAGATGGAGGTCGGCGACCCTCCACCGACCACCCTCTCCCCAGTTCCCCCGCGATTTGTTCCTTTTCTTTTAACTTCGCGCGTTCCCCACTATCTCGGAGCCTGGAACAGGCTACGAGCTCGTCTACGCGGCAAGCAAAAACATGTCAACAACAGCAGCATATTTAGTTCTGTGACGGCAGTAACACACGTGTAATTGATGTATATATTTGCGGACAAAATGTGATCCAACACATTATAAACTGTCAATCTTTATTATTTCAAGTCAACTGAAGTATTTGCATTTACCCGTGTATGAAGAGCTAAGTAACAGCTAAGTAGGAAAATCGTACTTTACTTGAGCAACAATAGAACAAGAGGCTAGCTGGTAGCCTGTACTCATGCGCTTGCATAATAACGTTTTATGGTTTATTTTAACTGGGTCATGCACCCCTTCCCTCTCAACGAATTTTGCGTGACATGTAAGTCTTGTTTTTGTTTACATAATATCAGATATCATTTATTACGACTGATTTTACAACTGAATTTAAACACGTTTTATAAGCATTTCTCCCAAACTAGCGACAACACAAACAAAAATTAAATCACAAATTGATATCCACATAAATTTTCATCGAAAAATGTAATTTCTTTTCCGGTGAAGTCCAAATGCTAGTGGCTTGACTCGGCTATTTGAAAACAAGAACGTGATTACGGGCACACCGAAATCACGAGGTCGCGTGTCAACCAATCGGACCAGTGAAAGTCGTCCCGCGGGATACGGGAAACTTTAAAAAAACAAGGCAATTTGTGACTACAAAAAGCGGGACGAAAAGAAACCTTACCGAAACCTTGACTCATGCCGCTATGCGCATGAGTAATAAGCACAGGACCGCGAACGAAAATACTGCTAATGAACGTAGGATCTGTAAAAGATCTAAACAGCCAAAAATAGCAATAGGCAAACAAACTGAGAAGCAAGGCTGAAACTACGTATAAAAACTTTGCAAGACATTAACATGACACGAGATAGAACCCAACACAGTAGCATCGTAGCCGTAGACAGCTGTTTCGTTCTTATTAGAACTCATCAGTACGGCATATAAACGATGGACAAAAAATGACCCGTACACTCTGTTGAGCCCTAAATATGGACGCACGCCAGCCGAATCACGCCACATCGCGTGCTCCGGAAAGGACATTAGACCAAAGTGTCATGTTAATGTCTCGCAAAGCCGAATAGGATGGACACGACCAACCTTTTAAAAAACATGGGTAAAACCATGCTAAAAAAGTAAACACAGCATATCGGATCAAAAAGACCTACGGTCCTCAAAAAAATACATAAGTAACAATAGAATAACCACAGGACCGCGAACGAAAATGCTGCTAGTGAACATAGGATCTGTAAAAGATCTAAACAGCCCAATAGGCAAACAAACTGAGAAGCAAGGCTGGTACTACGTATAAAAACTTTGCAAGACATTAACGTGACACGAGATAGAACCCAACACAGTAGGATCGTAGCCGTAGACAGCTGTTTCGTTCTTATTAGAACTCATCAGTACGGCATATAAACGATACGTAGTATCAGCCTTGCTTCTCAGTTTGTTTGCCTTTTACTTGAGCGTTCGTTAAGTTTACTTGAGATCTAGTGTAAAGACTAACCATCCTCTCATAAGCAAGGGTTGTTGAAGGCACAAATGTAATAACTAGTCACAAATGTAATAAAGGTCACAAGTGTAATAACATTTGGTCACAAATGTAATAAAGGTCACAAGTGTAATAACATTTTTTATTTTTTTCTCAGAGCGCGAGCGGGCGGAATTCTGCGAATCCTGCAATATGATTGGTTCCGGGAGCGGGCGGAAATTTACGATCTTGCCCGCTCACTCAACGATTCCGCCCGGGTTGCGTAGTTGTATGATTCACGATGATTTGTGACTCCGTTGTTTTAAGCTTGTGAGCCCTGGTATTATTGAATTTTATCGTCAAATATGGACCCAGACGAAAGCTACCAAAGCGGAAGCGAATTTTATTAGCTAGATAAAATATTTAACGACATAAATGAAGAAAACAATGAAGAAAACCAGCAAAGTTTCACCATGCATGGCTGACATTGGCTGACAAAGATCCGAAAACACGCTAAAGATCTTAATCGCTTCAACGAGGTATCAAAAAGACTCAATGAAGAAAGAAAAATTAAACTAAGTGGCTAGAGAAATCAGCCGTAAAATTAAAGGCCAATGTTATTCCTCGAAAAGGCGAGTACAAGTTTGGATTTTATGATTTGTTGAATATAGTTCGTTCGGAGTTTGTTGTTGTTTTTTTGCAAAGCGACATTTGTGGCTTAAAAATTACCGTGATTAGACAATCTAGCGCTTGTTTACAAAGGTTTTGACTACATTTGATTTAAGTGTTCTTATTTTTCCGTTTTTCTTTTTCTTCTAATCGATATTCTGTGAAATTTCATTAAAAAGTGTTGCTTAAATTTGTCATTCTAGTTTTGTACGGGTTGTTTTCAGTTAATTTATACGCATTTTCGCGATCGGATTTTACGAGATAATTCGTACTTTAACTACATTGCTCGGTTAGTATGCTTATATTCCACAGTTTCCTTCTTTTATCTAAATTCTGTAAGTTTTCATTCAAGAAGATATGATTTTTAAATAAGAATAGCTCAGTTTAAGCTTTCGCACTGCTATGAATGAATTACGCTCGACTTTCATTTGTAGAAAAAATTGAAAAGTTTTTAAAGTTAATCTTCAGCTTTCCACGGCTTCGCTGTAGGCAAGAACATTTCTCTATCCTCACCGCAGGCAAACGCAACAGCCGTTTATTCTACCGAGAGAAATAAACTGATAGAAATTAGTTCACTTTGCGAAGTAAGTTTTTTGTTTCCGAATGAAGAAGTTGTGAAGATTACCGAGTTACTTTTTGCACGCGTTGTGTCAGTTTTGCTTTACGCGGCGCGTAAGGACATTTCTTGAAAAAGCTGTACAAGTATATCAAGATTTTCTCGGCAAATCGTAGAATTGAAGTCGGAAAAAAATAAATAAGTTATTTACCGGCCTTGGTCGGTCCGTATAGGAAAAAACTGTGCCCTCGGTCTCGAGTACGGCCCTCGGCCTGCGGCCTCGGGCCGTACTCGAGACCTCTGGCACAGTTTTTTCCTATACGGACCTCCCGGCCGGTAAATAACATATATGTCACAAATGTAATAAAGGTCACAAGTGTAATAACATTTCGTCACAAATGTAATAAGGGTCACAAGTGACAAAACAAGTGTAACAATTGTAACAAACATCTTCACGAGGATAAGAAAGCAAATCACAACGAAATCACTCCTACTTTTTCTTTATAACGGGTAGATTATACTTTGTAGGATTCTTAGTGTTAACTGAACACATGTTTATTTGTGCCGCTTGTCTTTCATTGGGCGGTCTAAAGCTGGTCTGTTTTCCGTATATTGATTTCCTGTTGATTTTGGTCTTAACAGAATTTGACCTATAAAATATTGTAGCATTTCCTTTGATCTCTTCCAAGGTGTTATGCTTTTTATTGCCCGCGGCGTATTTACCTTCTACAAAGGTTTTAAAGTTGCTCTAGTTTTAATACTCCGAAGTGTCTGGATCAGAATAACTAGTTATTTTGACTGCTGTTTTCCCTCTCCCAAAATATCGAAAAACAATTCACCGCAAGACTGACCATGGCCGGTGTCTTTTATTAGAATTATATTAGTTGGTTTTTGGACTTGCCAGTAATGCGCTCACTAAAATTTACGTAGAACTGTAAAACGATACGTGGACAATGGACAATGTTCCATTGTTTAAATACTGTTCCCTGGTTCAGTGGTTGTCGTAGCACGTACCAAAGAAATAGGCCATTTCCGAGTTGCCTTTAACCTCTCTATCAAAGCGAGGCTAGGTGCGAAACCTTTCATATGAAAATGAGTTTTCATTCACATGCAAATAAACCCTATTTGCATGTGAATGGAAACTCATTTTCATATGAAAGGTTTCGCACCTAGCCTCGTTTTGATAGAGAGGCTAAAGGCAACTCGGAAATGGCCTATTTGAAAGTGGGATTTCTTAGTGCCTTGAGTCGTAAATCGAATTTCAACTCAGAGACAATCTCGAAATAGAACTTGGTCAGTCTGTCCAGAATAGGTCTTTTTTCCGCTATCAAGTCTGGTCAGTGTCTAGACACAGCATTCCAGTTTGGAATACACGTGCATCGTTGTTGTTGTTTTGCATCGTTGGTGAATAGCGCTGCGCCCTGTTACTAAAAATAGATAGACCCTCCTGCGTGACTGGGAACCTCTCGAAAGTGGAATCTTTCAGACAATAACATTGCCGGTTTTTGTAAATTCTTTGCATTTTCACCAAAGTTTGAGATGTTCCAAGAATAATTTTTAGGTTTTCTATTCAACATTGAGCCGGGTGTCCGATTTTCTTGCGAAAATATCAATAAAAGTCGCATCAAAGTGCTCGCCAACACCACTTTGTCATACAAAATTCTTATGCAAGAGTTGTTTGTCTGAGTCACAGCGGGGGACAAAAGTCTGTGACGTCATTAGTGCGCAGCGCCATTCAGGAACAAGATGAAGACTGTATGTGCAGTGCTTTTGGCTCTCTTTTTCTGCTTGTTAGCTCTCCGTAACTCCGTGGCCAAGGAGATAAAAGGCAAAGGACGCGGAAATCGAGATAAATCAGCCATTCCCGATGAGATTTATGACGCTCTGGTCAGGATAATTGAAGGCGAACGGCTACCAGCTGTAAAGGAACGAACAAGAGCGCAGCGATCAGCAGCGGTGCGCTACTGGAGAGCCCAGGGAGATTTAACAGTTAGGGAGGAAGGCAGCTGTAAATCTATCCACTCCAAAGCGAAAGGGCGTCGGATACTAAGAGTTTCAGAAGTGAGGAAGGTTGTTGCGGATGAATATGAACGGTTAAAAGGATCGGGGGCTTCAAAGTTAGTGTCCTCTCTCAAGCAGAAGTTCGCGGGTCTTAGTAGGGTAAAAGTGCAAGAATTTCTTAACACTGACAAACAGCATTACAAAAGGAATGCAAAGTTTTTTAATAAGGCGAGATTGAAGCCAATTCGGGCTAGAGACGTGCAAATAAGACACCAGATTGACTTAATGGATATGGGACAGAAAGGTGCTGTCAAGCTCAGTGGCGTGTCATACAGATATGTTTTGTCAGTTATGGACGTTTTCAGTCGATTTGTTTGGCTTCGTCCTGTTAGCAAGAAAAGCAGTAAGAACATCGCGGATGAATTGCAAATCATATATCTGGAACACGGACCTCCTCGTGTCATTCAGTGTGATCAAGGGAGCGAGTTCAAAGGAGCTGTCAAGGAGCTTTGCCGCCAGTTGCAAATCAAAATAATTTGTAGTAGTCCGTACCACCCACAATCTCAGGGAAAAGTTGAACGTAGCCATAGGGCTTTACGATCCAAGATGGAATACGACTTTATTCAAATGGGTGCGAAAGGTGTAAATTGGGCACAGAGTCTGCGAAACTACCAGCGCATCTTAAATGAAGACCCAAAAGAAGTTCTATCCTACAAAACACCCTTTGAAGTGTACTTTGCACGCAAATGTAATTCATACAACACAGCCATGACAGATGAAGAGGTGGTCGAAAATGCTGGTAAGTGTAACCCATCAGAAGGCGACCGCAGACGGCGCTCTAAACATGCCTCAATCACCAGGAAGCAGGCTGCAAAAGCAAGTGACCGATGCAGCGAGAGAATGGTGAGAGGACATTTGCGATCCCATCCACCCTCGAAATATAATGTTGGAGAAAAGGTATACGTGCGCTTGCCAAGGAAAGGAGGCATTAAAAGTGCACAAAAGAGGCGTTATGTCATTGAGGCCGCAATAATAAAACGGAACATTCATCGCCACGCATATAAAGTTGCCTACACCTCCCCTGTCACTGGCAAAAAGGAAGAGAAATGGCTGCCGGCCGACGACATTACAAGCCTTACCCTCGGAGAAGAGAAAAGGAAACAAAGAGCGGCAAGGCTATCAAAGAAAAGACAAAAAGCGCATCATAGTAGGTATTATATCCCAATGGAACCAGATGATTACAAGAAAATAATTGAGGATCAGGGTTTCGATATTGAATACAATCCACCGGGCGATGGATCCTGCCAATTTGCTGCTTTAGCGAATCAGCTATCTGCTTTGGGGATTTTCAGATCCCCTGAAACGATGCGTGAGGAAATAGTAAGTTATTTGGAGAACAATGCAGTCGATGACGAGGGTTTTCCGCTTTTGGAGTTTCTTCCAGAGTTTACTTCTTGGGGAGAATATTTAGAATACATGGCCAGATGTAACACTTTTGGGGATCAAATAACTCTATTTGCAGCAGCAAATCTATATAATATTAACATTCAAGTCATATCTACGCTTGGACCTGGTGCACAGCACTTATTTCAACCCTCATCAAGCACCCCACTGGCCACTGTGTACCTCGGTCATTTCGCTCTGGGTGAGCATTACGTGAGTCTTATGCCATGGTTTTGTGATAGTCAAAATGATGGGCCTGAATGCGATGGCGGAAGTGGGCGGGGCACAGGTGGCGATAGCGGAAGTAGTGTGGACAAAGATGTTGATGGCGAAAGTAGAGGGGATACAGGTGGTGACGCAGAAGTGACGGGGACATGGAAGGTGATGGCGGAAGTAGAGGGACCACAAGTGGTGTTGGCGGAAGTGGCGGGGGACACAGGTGGTGATGGCGAAATTAGAGGGGATATAAGTGGTGACGGCAGAAGTGACGGGGACACGGAAGATGATGGCGAAAGTAGAGGGATCACAAGTGGTGTTGGCAAAGGGGATACAGGTGGTGAAGGTGGAAGTGGCGGGGACGCAGACGACCGGAATGGAGTAGAATCAGGCTACACACAGCATTTTTTAAACAACGATGTGCTGGAAAATATGATCAAGATTACATTGAAGGCCTTCCCGTTCATGAGAGCATCCTTAAGAGCTGTGAATACATTCTTCAGAGAAACCGTGGATAAGATGCCTTGCCCCAGAGTGTACATTCCCGAACTTGCCGAAGCAACTATCGTTATAAGCATACGAAAACTAATAATGCTGAAGGGGAAATGCAGTAGTGCTGTTGAACGTCTTCGAGAAGTAATTAATTCCCCTAAATGGTATCACGCATGGGTGAGATTAGTTCCACTAGAATATGGTTGGTTTGCAATATCTGGTATTTTTTGGAGGAATAATGCAAACACCCGCATATAAAACTGTATTAAAACCATTTTACCAACCATAATTATACATTTTGTTTACTTGTTTAGTGCCTATTGAGGAAGCTTTTTGCTGGTTTGCAAAAACATTCATTATAGGTTCGTTCTATTGCTCTTTTGCCTTGACAACTTTATTAGAGTCTGACAATATATAATGGACACTGTCATACTTTGGTTTTGAGCCTTAGTCTGTGTTATTTTTACTACCGGTAATTTAAACTGGCGTTTCCGACTAGAAATCTGTTTCAGTTTTCAGGCCATTATGGGTTAACCGCGTGTTGGTTTCAGTTATACGCAGATTTTTACTGTTAGTAATTATATTTAATGATCTTTATTTCCCTTGATATTTGATAGTTTGTTTGTTTGTTTGTTTGAGATAAAATACACAAAGCACATAAACTTTATTGACTACCGATAATATAGTCATTGACTACAGATTGATTATACTGTGTGTTTGCAAGAGGGAAGTCGTGCTTGGTGTAAGGTTTGATGTTCCGGTTCACAGTTCCTGTTTTGTGTGCAAAATTGCACAACTGTAGTTTCCCGGCCATGTATAGCAGGACCACAATGAGGAACTTGTCACTTTAATAAATGAATGTTAGTTATATTGTACAGTTGTAAGTGAAAGTTCGTTTAAGCAGTGCAACGAATCAAATTGTTGAAATTCCAGGCGATTAAACCATTGTTTTGACGTCATAGGTCCTCTAAATCTTTCACTAGATTGCAACAATAAAACGTGTCCCAGAACTGTGATGGATAAGTGACACTGTATGCTTCACGCTGCTCCATGACGTCATGACGTCATGTCCAGTCCGCCTAATGTTTCATTCCATTTGGTTTTTCTTTTTTAAAAAAAATATATATTACAATTCGATTGACAGGTGATTAACTTTGTGTCTGGATGTGATTTGCTTTTTTATCTTCGTCAAAATGTTTATTACATTTGTGACCAAATGGTATTACACTTGTGACCTTTATTACATTTGTGACCAGTTATTACATTTGTGGTCACGTCCCGGTTATCTGATAGTGACATCGACAATAGACCCCACAATAAGTAAGGTCACGTAACTTGCTACGCACCAACAGGTCACGTGACCCTACTTATCGGAAACCACCCAAGGGCATATTCAGATGCAAACACCCACGCTGCCTCACGTGTCCTTTCTTACAAGAAGGTCAAACAAAATTCACCTTTTCTTCAACAAAGGAAGAAAGACATATTAATGACAATTTAACGTGCAAATCTAAAAACCTTATTTATTTAATCGAATGTAAAAAATGCGCTAAACTTTACTTGCCATGTCAATACACTGTGGAAAATAAACGACATCTTCACGAACGCTTTGGTGAACATCGCCGCTCCATCCTCTCACAGCACTGTCAACCTGCCTGAACATTCATTCAACAACATCCAGCTCATTCCTTTGGAACTTATACATAATAGCCGTGACTCTGTGCAAAAGGCTCGTGAGGCACACCTAATATTGACGAGGCAAAGACACTGGAGCAATACGGGATAAACAGACGCGATGAACTTCGTTCATGACACTTAACTACACTTATAATCTGACACGCTCTTGACCTGTCATAATCATGGATTTCATATTTTTGAACTTTTATATTTAACGGCCTTGTAACGTATTTACTCATTTTTTGTTTTTCTGCCCCGAAGAAGGTTTGTTTGTCAAACCGAAATATCGGGCGATTTCTGTTTCTTCTGTTTCTTATCGTTTGCGTCTTGCCGTTAGGATCAGTCTTGTTTTTTTGTGCTCAAAGGAAAACAATTCAACCTCGTAGTTTCCGGTAGTCAATAGTGACGTAAATCACGTAATCGAAAAAGGACCGCAAGCCTTCCTGTTTTACTATTTACACTAATAAAGATCAGTTGTAAGTCCCAGTTCAGTTCAGTTCAGTCCGTAACTGGGGGACGAAAGGTCAAGACGACTATAAATCATAAGCATCTTGTAAGCAGCATCGTAAAACTGAAGGTATGTCTTGCTTTGAAATTCATTAGCTAGTTGGCTAATATACTGTATGTAGTTTAGTTTGATCACTCACTTGAAACAGTTAGAAACCGAATAACTATAACATTATAAAAACAAACGGCTCATAAGAACATCCAATCCGACTTTTTTTGTTAACCTGTATTTGCTACATATTGTAGTTTTTCTTTTCATTCAACGGTTATTTGGCGTTTTGAAGTCATTCAAAGTTCAAAGAGAAACGACCCTCTCCATTTTCGGATGAGCATACCGGAAAAAAATGCAAAAACAGAGCTAAAATGGTTTATCAGATTAATTGTATAGTTTTTGCCAAAGCATTGCCCTATACAGTTTACATTTTTGAAAGCAAACTGTAACTGAGTTATTTGCATCTTTTAAAGCTGAACGCCACAAAAACATGGAAATTCAATGTCCTTAGATTGAACTCAGAAACTACCTAAAGGCGTTGCACGTACATCGTCATACTGACGATAAATTTTATCTGTCATTGTCTATGGAAGAAAGAATTATCCAAATAAACATCAAGTTACCTAGCACATTGCATAAAAGCTTGTAGTATGTTTGGTTTCATTTCAAAGAAAGGTTTTTACTTTTTGTGCGAGGCCGGGGTGTTTCCCATTCCGAGGTTCTAGCTCGGAGCCGACCAACGCAGGCGGATCAGATTTCTTTCCCGCGGCGCAGTTTCATCGAGTTGGAGAAATGGTGCTCACTTTGGTTTTGAAAATGGAATATATTCATTGTAGAGAAAATATTTTTTCGCCGCTCCAAAGACGGAAAAACCAACCATATATTCTGTTTTCCTGTTTGGTGTATTCAAAGTGGTTATAATAGCCTAATCACGTATTCTCATTTTTTTTTACATAGTACTGAATACAACCAATGGTGTGGTTTTTGCAAATACTAAACTGTAAAAATCTTTTTCCTAGTAAAGAAGCCTCAACCAGTAAAAATGTTTTACATTATTCATTCTTGTTTAGATTATCTTGTGTAATTGCTGCCGAAATCGTGAAACATTCAATCAATCAATCAATCAATCAATCAATCAAATAATCTCTCCAGTATTTCAATTTATGCTGTAATTCAATATTCGTCCATCATAGTAGTTTGTAACTTTTTCATTCTGGTGAGGCTACACAGGGAGCAGAGGAGCCAAATTTGATCTTTACGCGTTCGACCTTTGAGCTTTATACACGCGCTGTGTCTTTCGTTATTCGATCTGTTGTGTTCGAGTTTTTGCCCCAGCGAGACTCGAAAACAACAGATCGAAGATCGAACGCGTAAAGGTCAAATTTGGCTCTTCTGCTCCCTGTGAAGGCTATCTTGCGTTATTGCTGCCTATATCGCGGATTTAGGAAAGCGCCGGAAATCGGTAACCGGTAACCAGAATCCAATTGGTTAAATTTACAATGGTATACGTGATGTATATAGTAGAGAAATGGCGTTTGCGCAATAACGGAAATACGTAAGACTGATGACATAGATTGACAGCAGGAAAATAAAATTAATTTAATTTAAATAAATTTAAAAGGAAACTAAATATCAAATATGTTTCTTCTACAGTATATCTCCGAAAGGGTATGGTTTTCAGGGTTTTGTTGTTTTGAGCGGGGTATCGATTTCATCACTTTGTGTCTTAAACGGGGTATCTGTACAGAGCCTAATGTTTTAATCTGTAAAAACTTCACCACAAGTCGAATTTTATCAGTTATTTTTGTTAGTGTTGACTTTCCGCTGACTTCGGCATTAGTGTCAAAAAATTTAAAGCTTATTGCGCTACAACAAGGAATGGGTTCAATGTTACGAATAGCTATGACAACCATATGATGCCCGATATATTTTCTCAGCTCAATTGTTATTTTTTGTACACCTCCATTGTATTTAGGTAAAATTATGTATTCTAAAATATTTTATGGCATTGTATTCTATTGCATTGTCGTTCTTTTGTGTTCTAATATTCTATTGTTTTCACTACCCGTAACAGTAAATAAAAGCTAACCATTTTAAAATGAGTTTTTAGGATCCCTATATGATAGGATCCCTATATGGTGTGTTACAATGAAGTATATACCCATATACCATATACTCTGGTATATACCGAAATAACACGCTTTGACAATGGTTTATGATTTCTCACTCTGGTTATTTGTTGCAATCGGCGTACCATTTGTTCCTTATTACTCATGCGCTTAGCGGCATGAGTCAAGGTTTCGGTAAGGTTTCTTTTCGTCCCGCTTTTGCCTTTTTTTTTTTTTAAAGTTTCCCGTATCCCGCGGGACGACTTTCACTGGTCTGATTGGTTGACATGCGACCTCGTGATTTCGGCGTGCCCGTAATCACGTTCTTGTTTTCAAATCGGTCAGTGTCAAACGCAGACTGCAGACCGGGGGTAAAATGAAGACTGAGGGTAAAATAAAATATTAATAACCCTTACCCTAACCCTAACCCTAACCCTAACCCTAACCCTAACCCTAGTCTGCAGTCTGCATTTTACCCTCAGTCTGCATTTTACCCCCGGTCTGCAGTCTGCTTTTTACACTGACCGGTTTTCAAATAGCCGAGTCAAGTCAGTCAAGCCACTAGCATTTGGACTCCATGCTTCACCGGAAAAGAAATTACATTTTTCGATGGGAATTTATGTTGATATCAATTTGTGATTGAATTTTTCTTTGTGTTGTCGCTACTTGAAGAAATGCTTATAAAACGTGTTTAAATTCAGTTGTAAATTCAGTCGTAATAAATGATATCTGATATTATGTAAACAAGACTTACATGTCACGCAAAATTCGTTGAGAGTGAGGGGGTGCGTGACCCAGTTATAATAAACCATAAAACGTCCTTATGCAAGCGAATGAGTACAGGCTACCAGCTAGCCTCTTGTTTAGATATAAAAAAGCGCAAAGCAGAATTCTCAGCAAAACTATGAAATTGTCATGCTGTTCTTGCGTGTGACATAAGAAGCACGGTTTCTGCATTTTGTTTATAAATTTCCATATTGGGATATGTTCTTCTAATCCTGCAATTTTAAAGAGACCCTCGGCATGGCTGCATTACAGCGTAATAGCGCGAAATCGAGTGCGTAATGTTATTACAATTCTCAAGCCAGTAATTAGCATATTTCGGAAAATTCTTCGGAAAGCAATCGAGCGTACTGTTCGATGCAAACAATTTTTTTGCTAAAGTTGTGCATGTGCACTTGAAACTTGAAAACAATACCCGTGAATAATGAGGACGCTCACTTGTAAACACAAAATCTGCGGGAAAAATTGGTACATTGGATGCGTTATTTTATTGCCTTACATGTTTTCAATGTTCTTGAAAGTTGTAGGCCATATAAAATGATGATTAATCTCGAGATTGTCAAATTAAAAAAAAAATTATCTAGCGGTTTAAAAATTGTCATGACATTTGTAGGCGTAGACCAAGTTACACACAAAAATGGCAACAAGACCAGCTGAACACACGCTATTAAATCAAATCCTTCTTTCTCGTAATCGGCCAAAGCAATCCCATTCATTTTTTCACACACGATTTCAAATGGAATCAAACTATTATGAGATGAAACTGCATTCCCAAAGCGCATCGTTTTCTTAAGATATTAGCCAATTATGTCGCGATAGTATGTTTTTCACTGTATTTATAATCCCCAAAACTTCAGAACCAAAAATTTCAAAAACGCTCTCATACATTTCTTTTAAACTTTGTCCAGTTGAAGCCCATGGTCTAATCAATTAGTACACTAGCGGGTTTTACAAAAAATTCTCTTGGCATAACGAAACTCCGCGACTTTCGGAGGGTCACCATTCCGTTGCTATGGAAGCACCAATGTAAACAAATACTATACTCCCATTAAGTTCAATATGTTGTGTGTTTGCATGCAAAGTGGCTTGTCTTTTTATGCGCTACAACAAAAGATATGGCCCATTAAAATTGAAAGGGTGTGGCCTTGAGAAATGGGTACGAGCCTCCTTAACTAGGTACAGGAAGCTCCTGCTACGTATACCCTGGTGACCAGAAGCAATAAAAACCACTGAAACGAAGACTACAATTCTTTTAATTGCTTCATAGCCAACCGATAGGAGATTCTACTCAATTTTGTTAGGAATTATTGTCTCTAGATAACATTGCATTACTCGGCAGAACGTATTTAAAACGAGCGTTCCTGGTTCTCTTGCCGTAGCGCAACTTTACTAATATTGATGTGCTGAATTTGATACTGGACTCTTTTCCCCATTAAATTAAATATATTTTCATGCCACGCTAGCGTGCTTTGGACTATTGGCAAAATAAAACTCCCTCTTTTTCTAAAAACCGCTCCTACATTTTTTATCTAACTGACCTGAAATTTTCTTTTTGAAATTACAGCGACGATGTCGAGAATAACTACGCTGAAAAACTTTCTCAAGCCACGGATCCTGTCGCCGATTCACAGACGACTGGAATCCCAGCTGCTAAAACCAGAGCCAGTTGCAACTCGCCCAGAGCTGACAAAGAAGCTCAACATCTTGTTTTTCTCAAACAAGCATAACAGCCTCAGCCAAAGGATGGCTCTGGAATTAACGAAAAGGCAACACAACGTCAGTGTGAATGAAATCAACGACCCAGCAGAGATGATCCAGTTAGCTGAGCATGCCCAGCCTGATTTAATCCTCTGTCCGTTCCTCACCAAACGAATCCCAAAGGAAGTATTTTCTAATCCCAGAACCCCTTGCTGGATCGTCCATCCTGGAATCGAGGGTGACCGCGGTGCAAGTTCGATCGACTGGGCACTGTATGACAAAGAAGATGAATGGGGAGTAAGCGTACTAAAAGCTGCTGAGGAAATGGATATGGGAGACATTTGGAGCACCAAGAACTTTGCAATCAGGCGACGGGATATCAACACTCTGACCAAGTCCAGCTTGTATGTGAATGAAGTCACTCAAACAGCTGTCAAAACTGTGCTTGAGGCTATCGAGAATCTCTCAGAAGGAAGAGCACCTAGGCCTCTTGACTACAGCAATTCACATGTGCGTGGCACAGTCCGCCCAAACATGATCAAGGCTGACCGCACTATCACCTGGGAAAAGCCAGCGGACGAGGTAGCCTGTCAGATTCGCATGTCAGATTCATCACCAGGAGCTCTTGGCTACTTTCGCACCAATGAATGGGAATGGACCAAGGCATTTCGTGTCTTTGGAGCGCACTTGGAAAAAGGAAGACTCCGATTTTTGCCTGGAAAGCCTGGAGAGATACTGGGCCAACGTCACGAATCTCTCCTGGTGAAGTGTGGCAGAGGAGCTGTTTGGGTGTCACACCTCAAGAAGGACAAACTCAAACTCCCGGCCACCATGTGGTTAAAAACCAACGCACCGACCATTCAAGATGAAGCAACCCTCCCAATGCCGTATGGCTCTCATCCTAACACATTCCAAGACATCTGGACAAGCATGACTCCGGATGGCGTCTGCTTCGTGCACTTCGACTTCTACAACGGAGCCATGAGCACCAATCAATGTAAACGCTTAATCTCTGTACTGCAGCAAGTGGAAGAGAATGACTCTTGCAAGGTAATAGTCCTGATGGGCGGCAATGATGTGTTCAGTAACGGCATCCACTTGAACGTCATCGAGGCAGCTCAAGACCCGGCGGACGAATCGTGGAACAACATCAACACCATTAACGATGTTGTGCGCTGCATCTTCACCAGCAAAAAGATCACGTTTTCGGCTCTGCGCGGAAATGCTGGCGCTGGTGGAGTAATGATGGCCATAGCTAGCGACTTTGCATTTGCGCGTGAAGGGGCTGTTTTGAACCCACACTACAAGAAGATGAAGCTGTACGGATCAGAGTATCACACCCACTTCCTTCCAAAGCGTGTGGGAGAGGTAAAGGCCAGCGAGCTGCTGTCCAATGCTGAACCCATCATGGCCTGCGAAGCTGCAGAAAACGGCCTCTTGGATGGCTGCGTCGGAGATAGTACAGAAGAGTTTGAAAACTGGGTCAAGCATCATGCATCGTTTCTTGCCCGCTCGCCTTTACAGATGCACTTTGTTCGGGAAAAGAACAGAAAAGCAAGCAAAGAGGTGATGGAGAAGATTGAAGCGTGCCGCACAAACGAACTGTTAATGATGGCTAAAAACTTTCAGGATCCAGAGTACCATCAGGCCAGAAAGAACTTTGTGTATCATTAATAATCTGTTATCTCCTTGGAGAACCAAAGTGTGAACGTTTCTTTTACAATTTTATTTGACTGATCATAACTTATGAAGAAAAGTAGAAGTTTGACGCCTCATTAACATTAACTGTTCATATATTTTACACGATAAATTAACTCTCCCGTGTCAATTTGATTTTTAACGTGATATTTCATGGTTGTACCCAGACCACAACTAACTAGAGATCAAGTCAGCAAAAGACGGAGTAAAACTGCTATAAATTTCACGATTTAAACCTTGAAAAATCCCGTTGAAAAGCAAAGAGAGGATTTACTGCCATTGGTTGTATATAAAAACTTAATTTGAAATCGTTTTAGCTACATAACTCGTTACGGATAGGAACATTAGGATCGGGGGGGGGGGGGTCGCATTGGGGGATCTATGGGAGAGATATCCGGGTAGCCCCCTTTATTTTCCCAAAAAAATAAGGCCTGAAAGGCAGAAAATTTGTTCCGTCGCTAACATTCAACGCCACTGGGTCGTGTGTGTGCGCGTGTGTGAGACGGAGGGAGTAGTCTTAACCCTATTCAGCCTGGGCTTTTTTTGAGTTTCTGAGCCTCGGGGGGGGGGGGGGGGGGGGGGGGCACATCAAGTCACGTGATCAAAAAATTGTCTTATGAAATTGTTGCCAGATAAATTTTAGGAAAAGTCACGAAGTTTGATGGCGTTTGAATACATATTAAAGAAGTTATGAATGTTGAAAGTTAGCGCGGGCACTTTGTGCCCCCCCCCCCCCCCCAGGCCGAATAGGGTTAACGACAAATGTATTTCCCATTTAGAAGAGTTTACTCAGCTACATGTTTTATTGACCAAGTACCGAAATCTTACATTGGATTATTAGGGGAGGTCAGTGTTGTGTGTGAGCTATTCGAGTTACTGGAGTTATGGATGTGAGAAGTGAAAATTTACTCACAGCAGTTTGTACTTATATTTTTTTAGAAACGTGTGGTATTATGTGTAAATAAGTCTAAATAACTTATTGCAGTAACAATGACCATTTATTTAGATATGTCTTGGAATGTGTTTTTTCAGCGTGCTCCAGTGTTGTTTTGTGGTGTTTGCAACGTTCGGGCTTGAAATTTTTGTGTCGACGGCAACAAAGCGGTCGAATGTCCCTAACTTGATTTCGACCACGGCCAGCCGGTAGAAGCGACAGTGCTCTACATGACAACAAATCGCGAGTAAAAATATATATATTTATGCTTAGTTGATGAAAAGAACACCACAGTCGCAGGACAATTTTTCCCTGGGAATAAAACAGGTTAACAGGGGGTCGCAGGGGAGGCCGCGGGTAACCCTAACCCCAGCCCCCTCCCAACCCCTCCTCTTGCTACGCCCCTGGAATGACGGGTGACATTAGAATGTCTCAAGGGATACATTTGGGACTGCTGGTCGAGATGTACCGTTTTTTCCTGTGAATTTTTCAACCAAATTTTGGCTTAAATGGTCAAAACCAATTGTCTTGTTGTATCAAACTTTTAAAGTGGAGTTACACATTAATGCCATTTTCCTGCTACTTAACTTGAGATCGATTTTGTGGAATTATCTCGTTAAGGCGGAGTTTTACCTGAATTTGAATGAAATTTTAAGAGCCGTTTAAAGAAGGGATAAAAAAGGAAAATGATTTTTGTAACACTAACAGACAGTTGATACCCATGCAAGAGCACTCCAGGTTGCTAGTGGACTAGTTTGGTGTCCATCTATTAATTATTAACTGGAAATAGCTGAGAGCCAGTGAAGTGCTTCGATGTTACTCATCAAATAGTGTCAATACTCATAATGATTGTCGATAGGCTCTTTGATGATTACTGTTTTTTTTTTTTGTATATATTTTTCCCAAAAATGTAAGTGATTGTTTGAATAATAAGCATGAATTTGTGTTAAATAGAAATAAAGTACTAAATAGTACAGAATTCGTCGTTTTACATTGCTTAGCTTGTAATGTTTTATACCTCCGGGCATACGACGAGAAGAGGATAGCTCCGCATAGTCATAGTCCAATGCAGACATCCTGAGGGCTTTTCACGCAATCTTTCCTCCCTCGTGCTACATAGTGGGAAATTTGACGCGAAATAAGACGAGGCCCGGACGGGGCGATTGACTTCAACAAAAAACATTGGTCAGCGGTCGCAAGCTAAAGGATTTCGTAATCCATATTTTCCGGTATTTTCCATACTTCCAGCGATTGATAAAATTGTGTTTGACATGATAACTCTGCGTAATAAGTAAACAGCTTTGGTTACCTTTAGGGTGCCGCGCTATATAGCGAAAAACCAACTGTATTAGCGCGCGCTGAAATATATAGCGCATTTAATGTCGTCAAATTGCGTCAGCAAAGTACTAATTAAAGTTCAAAAATGAAAACAATTCAAATTTGACAGGTTAAAAAAAAAACGAAATGTCACTCAAAAATTGCTCAAACGCAAAGTGTCACACTCCGGACGTGTGTGTGTCAAAATGACCATTTTACTCGCTATATGATGGCGAGATTAATTCGCTATTTTAGCGCGTGCTAATACAGTTGATTTTACAGTTACAAATCACACAGTTGTACATGTTCACACCTATCCTGACCACGCAGAATTGTACAACTACTGCCGCTGATGATACATACTGCATCCTCACTCAAAATCATAGTCCACGAAATCCTCAAAACGATCTGTTGCGCCGTATATAAAGCGCCCAGACCTCACTCGGCCAAATGAAACACAGGGAGCCTGTCACGATTAGTGTGCTGCTCGCCTAAGGGCTCGCAGCAACAATTATTGTTATTTGTTTTGTGGGTGCGGGGGGGGGGGGGGGGGGGGGGGGGATGGATTTGTGAAATATAAAAAAATGGAAATATTAAAGAAGTCATGTTGTTTTAAAATCAGAATATGAACAGAAGTTAATAATTAGAAGATGGACATCAAAATAGTCCGCTATTAACCGGGGGTGCGTGGGTATTCCCTGTTTGTTACAGTTCAAAAATAGTTTCCTTTTTTTCTATCCCATCTTTAATCCATTATTAATAATTTTATTCAAATTCAGGTGTAACTTTTAAGTCTATCGATGAAATCCTATGGTGTGAACATTCAGCACTATAAAGCTATAAATGTCGCACACGAGTCACAGGTGACCCACTCCGCTGGAGCTTAATAGGCCATTTCCGAGTTGCCTTTAGCCTCTATATCACAGCGAGGCTAGGTGCGAAACCTTTCATATGAAAATGAGCTTTCATTCACATGCAAACAATTTGCATGTGAATGAAAACTCATTTTCATATGAAAGGTTTCGCATCTAGCCTCGCTTTGATAGAGAGGCTAAAGGCAACTCGGAAATGGCCTATCCGGTTTCTGTAGCACGGAGCAACTGGGAGTACCGCTGCCCCCCCTGGATAGCATGCTAGTCCATCACAGGGTTACTTTGTAAACACATACTTTTACTCGTGTGACATAAAATAACAAAATAAGAAAAATGGGGGTTACTGGGTAAACTTTCATACCGTAAGCCCCAGAAGGTAATAAGTCAGTCTCACTGATTTGGCTACTGTTGCTATGGTAACAGTTAATAGCATCATGTAAAACATTTTTTGGTTCAATGGAAGTTGGACATGAATGTTATCAATCAAGGCCCAGTTATCAAAATTGCCTACTCCCATTTGCCTACAATATGTGGATGCCTGTTACCAGAAAATAGAGTCAACTCTCTCTAAGACAGACACCGTCTGGACTGGCCCCAACTGTCCACCTTAAAGAGGTGTTCATCTTATAGAGAGTTTAGTTGCAGTGAAATGACTGAAAAACCAAATGGCATGGACCAACACCAGGCGTCCATCTTATAGAGGTGTCCATTAAGAGAGAGTTGACTGTATACCCAAACAAATTTTCATCAAAAAACATAGTTATAAGCATCCAGTGGTGTGAAACTGGAAACCTGATGTGAGCCACCTAACATAGCCTGTGTACATAGAAAAGATTGTTACTGCTACATTATACATGTTGGTGCAAGGCAAGAAAACAACTTATTGCAAATTGTTGTTGTCTTGCAAATTTATTTTCTCATTGATAACTGTACTTATAATTCACATCTGGATATAATGAATTCAATGTAATTGATAAAATCTTTGATTTGAAGGTCAAAGAATTTTTTTTTTGGAAAATTTAGTCCTCTTCCTCTTCATAGCCTGCATAGTCCTCATCAGAATTTGGCAAGGTTTGCCTGACGCACAGATTGACAATACGCCACAGATCTCAGGAACCTAAAGAAATAAAAATTACAGAGGATGATTTTGGGTGAACACAAATGTGGTTATTTGGACTTGTTGTTTGACCTTGCCATATCAGATTTTGTGTTGAGTCCTGACACTGCCTGCATGGCTGGTGTTTGCAGGAGGACATAGTTTGAGTGGTGAAGCTACATGTATTCAAAAGAGATTAGGAAAAGGCAAGCTAAGTTGGTATTTTCCACCTTTATTAATGCCAACAATACTGCAACCTGTGCAAGCAATCATCTCCATTATAAATGTCACTTTTAAGAGCATCGAATACAAACACTTAAAAAAGCCTAAGCAAACCATTTGGGTAGGTTCAAATGCCTTGACAAAATGCCGCCATTAGAATTCTGAACGAAATTGATCAGGAGAGGCGACACCGACTGAAGTGTTGGACAAAATGATTCTGTTTATAGACGCAACGAGAGGCAACAAGAATTACACAATCAGCTAAATACTTGTGGTGAATATCTTTCATACAATAGGGAAAAGCAAACACGGATTGCAGGAAAGGCTCAGAGAGGAAGAATGATTAAGAAATCTAGCTGAAATCTGACTGCACTTTAATCACCCTCGAATGCTCTCCAATTGAAACAACCTACATTTAAAGGCAAGTACACATTCCTCCATAAATTATTCTGTCATCTACCTTTTGCAAAAAAAAAAAAAAAGCCTAATAAGTTGCTAAACAACTGACAGGTAGATGATAAGAGGAAATTTTTTTTCAATATTAAATAATATATTGGTACCCAAACACTGGAAACTATTCTCTATTTATTACATACTGTAAATTGATGTTTATTGATATTCTCACTAAGGAACTTTGATATAAGCTTAAATGACATGGAAAGTTGGAAGAAAACTGGTCTGATCTTATGGAAGCCAAAACTTTTTCCAGCACAGATATATGGTTGTACAAAATGTATCCATGGTGTCAACATGTAATTTCTTTTTTCAAGTATGATCAAAACTACAGATCACACAGGTGGAAATTATTTCACAAATATACAACATTTACATAATGTATTATTGTTTGTGAATGAGCAGTGAGCAAAATATACTTTGTATATGGTATATTATAAAATAGTTCACTAAGAAATAATATTTGAATAGAAAATTAAGTTTAGTAAGGAGAATTTCTGTTTACAATTTGGATAAAAACATTTTGTAAGGAAAAAAATTCTGTTAGCAATCGTGATCAGTTAATGTGTAGCAACTGTATAGGTAAACACATGACACATCAACATTACTGCTTCACCTTTATTATTGGAACAGTGATAAGTTTCTTAAATCTCCTCACAATATCAGTGTACGAGCAAGTACATAGATCATGCAAATTGAGAAGTCACCTGATCACCTTCAACATGAGTTGTCTGTGGAAATTGAATACAAATTCACTGTAGTTATATGGAGCCTATGTGAACTGTATTGACACCAGTAAGAAGAATGTACATCTACAAATTAATAAATTATTTTGATTATGAGATTTTTAAAGGGGCTTACTGGTCATGAAGGCCTATGTCCTGGTCTTAACCTATGAATTCTCCATCCTGGTCTCTATACATTGCTTATGGTATTTGCAGAGGATCTGTTGCTTCATCTTGAATATTTATGTTTTGTAATCAATTTTGTAATTCCCATGACCTGTATCCAAAATAATATAGTATTGTTACTGCTGGGAGAATATCATGCCACTTTATTAACCAATCAAAAATAAAACCAAAACCAATCATGACTTGCTCGCATGCATTTTCCCAGGCTTGGCACTGGCTTCGTGTAATTTCTCCAAGCTCTGATTAGTTCACTCGATTGATGGGTATGTTGTGATTGGCCAAAGTAATAACTTTGGTTTTGCTTTTATGACACTTGATTGAAAACCAATGTACATGTATGACAATGTTACATTTAATTACTATTATCTATGGTATGTTAGAATGTTTTACTATTCTATGTTACTGTAGTCTCATTGCTAAGATTAAATTATTATTTTTACTGCAACTGTACCACCATTGAGTTGTTGTTTTTTGTACATCGCTCTTCAGCAGCAGTAAACGCCTGCGATCTCAACCATTATTTGATACCGAGTGTATAGAACAAAAGCTACAGCAGTATCTAAAGGGAACAGGTTAATTTGGGAGATAGCACTCACCATGCAGCTTCAAAAATGGAATTTATTGAGACAACAGGAGTTTTAATTAGCTGTATATTCCTGATCCTCTCACCCAATCAAAATAAACAGAACACCACTGCATATTGTTCTGGACCCATGTCCACAACAGTACTATACATCCACTTTCAGTCCAATTTTCCTTCTGACAAAAATTAATGAAGATAGGTTGGGGGGGGTGGAGGGGCTTTGGTTCTTTTGGTACCCAGTCCCATAGCAGTTACAGCAAACCACAGCTCAAAACCTGACTCGTCCCCAGTCATCTCTCATTATTAGTATTTGGCGTGGAAGACTAGAACGGGCTCTTTAACGAAGGGGATGACGGGAAGGAAGAAGGGAGAAGGGAGAGACGACTGGCAGATCGTGAGTCGAAAAGTTGGCAAAGCAGTCGAAAAGTTGGTATTGGCTTTTCTGGCGTTTTTTTTGTACTTGTACATGTGAAGAATTGTAATACGAGTAGATCAGTATAATTTCTGCGGTGTTGGAAATTAAGAGAAGCTTTTTCTTCGAGTAGCCTTTTGGATTTCCAAAATGGCGTCCGGCGGAGCCGGTGGAAGTGACAAAAATCCTCAAGATAAGGACCTGAATATATCTTTCGATGAGCTGAGCATTTGCGGTAAGTGAAAAATCTTGTCTTTTTGATAATGTTACACTGTCAGATCTCGCATATTTGTGAATGCTTTGCAGAATAAGTTTATCATGGTACGAGTTTTGATTTCTTCAACAGATATAGGTGATGAAGACGAAGCCAATGAAGCGAGAAAAGCAGCGCTTACCAGTACACCGGTAAAGTCAAAGGCTCGCCGAAGGATATGGTTCGACGTTTCGGCCTTCGGCCTTTGGCCTTCTTCAGGTGGAACTATATACAGATAAAAATTTTAAAAAGCTAAAAATCCTAACAAGCTTACAGAGTCACAAATATTTATACTATAACTGGAAAATGTAAAAAAAGTTATGTAATATGATAAAATGCAAAACAAAAGGTTATATAACAAGTAAATGGCAACAGACAAGAAGGCGCAAACAGCGAAAATACATCAATTTGTAGAAAAAAAACTGTATGTTATATATATGTTAATGTTAATCCTCAGTCTGTTTAGGACAACAAAACAAAAAGACAAAAAAAGAGGAAAGGAAAAAGATGCACTATCAAGAAAAAGAAGAATTCCAAAAATATTAACCCTGTTCTACAGTACAGGAAATGATCAAAGCCAAACAGTTTGCAATGCAACTAACATGTAATTCAAGAAGATTTATCCAAATCATCAAAAATATTGAAAAGATAATATAAATCTAATATTGAATGTACCTTTTGAAGCTGTGTTTTAAAGAAATGTATGAGTAAAATTAAGCCACTCAGGTTTATTATTTTTTTTTTTGTACGAATTAGGTTATTAAAAGGGGAATTCAATCTATGAGAGAAAATTGAAAGAAATAAAATACATGCATGCGGCTAAAAAATTGTTAAAATTGTTAATTTTGGTTTACTCAGTACAAAGTTCCACTGATATTGTAATTGATATCCCTTTTTTTGCTCACAGACAGTAAATTAATACAGGAAATAAAAAAATTGCTTTTTCTCCCTACCATCTTGTAGTTTCTTTCAGTTTCTATACTTTAACTCTATAAAGATACTTTCAGTGGGTTTCATTAAAAGATGCTGGAAGGGATAGTCAGGTTTTTTTTTTCCTTTTTCAAATCCTCTTCTTGCATTTTTTCATGTCTCCCTGGTTTCATTTGGGTCCTCTGTTATGGGTTCTGCCTAGGGTTTGTGGAACTGCATTTTGTTCTTATATGCGGAGCTGTTGGGTGGCGTTTTTGTGGGGCTTGTTTCATGGGGCTCTTTCTGTGACCTTGGGATCATAAATTGATGCCATTTTCCCACTCTTTCCCCCCTTTTTTCCATGCACTGTATATCTCCCCAGTCCTTCAGCCATATTGTCTTGCTGAGCTCTGTTTCCTCATCTCCATTGTTTACGGGACTGCATGTTTCTGTTTATTAACAGATTACGTTTGCCGGGACTTTGGTTTTGTGTGTCTTATCTTGATTTGACTTGGACTGTGGTCTTGGGGACCTTTATTTTGCATTTAGTCCCTAATACAAATTCTATATAAGAGAGTCAGGTAGATTTGAAAACCACAAAATAAGAGGGTAAGGGTATAAGGTGACAAAAACAAAACAAAACAAAAACAATAAATATGAAGGCAGAGAGAAATAATATTTTTTTTGTAAGGGTTTGTTCTTCTATTTGAAATTTTATAACAACTGGAGGGCAAAATAGTTACCGGTATGTGGACTAGCAATGTGGACATGCGTTATGGTGCATTGATTGAGGGTGTCTGTAATGCTGTCTGGACATGAAAACTGAGTATGAGTTTTGTTTTATTGTTTTATTTGGTTGAAGCGAAATATACTTGTTATCCTTTGTTTTGTTATTCTGTAAAAATGTCCTCATTGGATGAAAATGTTGAAAAAATAATAAGCACTAACCCTCAAATAACCATCCACCTTGAATATGGAGAGCACCCAACCTCAAGGTCCCAAAATGAAATAAGCACCCAGGGCACTTATTGCAGTAAGTATGGTATAAGAGAGTAACCACAAAATAAGAGGGTAGGGGGCAAGGGCATGAGGTGAAGAAAACAAAACAAAATATGTGAAAAAATAAAATAGGGTTTGTCCTTATAATAGTTACAGTATTTAACATCTGAAAGGCAAAATAGTAATGATGACTAGAAAAAACTTTTTCAGGCAGATGAGGGACATACAACACAGTACAAAAAAGCAGTGTATAAGATAAAATATGAAATACAGTTCAGTGTTGCATTGAGGGTGTCTGTATTGTTGTCAGGATACCAAAACTGTGATTTTGTTTAACCTGTATATAAATCAGCCACAAAACCACAAACAAGAGGGCAAGGGCATAAGGTAAATAGAATCAAATCAAAAACAAAGTATTTGAGACAGAGAGAAAAATGTATAGGGTTTGCCTTAATATTTAAAAAGATTTCAACATCTGAAGGACAAAATAGCAATGTTGACATGGTTTTGTTTTTTAAAAGCTTTTTTAGGCAGATGAGGGACATACAACCCACTACATCAAAGCAGTGTACAAGGCAACATATGAAATACGGAAATCAGTCTTGGATTAGCTTGTATTTAATGAAAAATAAAATAACACGAGATACTGTGCAGTTGATTTGCTTTCTTTGAGAAAGATGGACCTCTTAAAAAATATTAAACTACATTTACTATGTTCGAGTTCCTTATTATTAAGTTCACCCTTTTGGCTTCGATGGCAGTTAATTTCATGTGCTTTACTTCTCTCCCCCAACATCCCCACACGTACAACTGTAGCGTTGTCTTCTTTCTTTCACAACCATAGTATATGTATGTATGTTCTGGTGAGAGCTGAAAGGACGCGAAGGCATGCACACTCCATTGTATCTTTAGCGAGCATTTTAAGGCCAGCACATTACGCAACTGTTAAACATTCGTAGCCCTGAGTATATATGAAAGAAACGAACTGATATTAAAAGTGGACAGCCACGCTGTCCACTGTAGGTGATTTTTGGTCTCCCTGCCGATCGCCACGCTTCTCGTTCGAATTTTTCATCATTTTGGTCCAGCCCTGTTTCCTCTTAAAATGCTCAACCGAGCTCGGCTCTACATAGAATATGAGGGCAAGGTAATTTTCTACTTAAAAAGGCCCGATGGAACGGCCTATTTTCCACATTTAAAATTTCACCACCGTCCGCCATTATTTTGTCCGCCATCTTGAAAACAGGATCTGCCAGTCGTCTCCCTTCTTTCCTCCTTCCCATCACACCTCGCGCTCCTCTCGTGAATTGAGAGACGACTGGGGACGAGTCAGGCTCAAAACCCAAAACTAACCAGTACCAACTCCCATTTATTTTATTTTAGGAAGACAGCGCACTAAGTACAAGTTAAATGGAGGCGACTGGGAACGAAAATGTCTTAACTTTAAATTTCGGGGCCATTGGCGGCGTGCAACCCAACCCCTCCAGTCAAATCTCTCCCTCTCACAACGCCAAAATTTTGCAGTGCATCCACCCCCGAGCTTCGCCAGGTTCTGTGAGACACGTATTTCTAGTATAGTTCTGGTTTGTGGATTTGTTGTGTTAAAGTTCTTTTATCTTAGTTGGGAAATGGCATTTTTATTATTCTTGTTTACATGTACAGCAACCGCTTCTGGTAAGCAAAACTCAGAAGGAACACTAACATGGATAGTTGTTATAAATTTAGTTTTGCACAATAATTGAATAAATACAGTTTGTAGTAATCTTTTTTTTTAATAACAATGAACTGGAAATAACCCAGGATTAGACAGCGTTATTCTAAACCCCCTTGACAGGAAATGATATCAGGTTTGATAAATTTGTGCCTACATGAAATGGAGAGGAAACTTAGCATCAATTAGAACAGAACGAGCAACTGAAATTGACGCCATTGTGCAGAGCTTTCATTTAGATTCTCACTTATGAACAGCAGTGCATTTTCGATGGTAAAACATAAAGAACAATAAGCTCATTCGGACTGAAACTAAACTGTACGCACTCCTTATTGTGCCACTGTGAACTTATAAAACACCAAGAGCCGTCTGAACTAAACCTGAAGCTAAACTTGGCTTCGGCTTCAATGAGTCTCCGAGGAATGTATTGCCTTGCCTGAACACAGAACACAGAAAACAATACATCTACATACCAATTTCTGATGTTTTCCTCGCCAGAAAAACGAATCAGCAAAGCCTGCTTCCTCGTCGGCCTCTAAGACTCCTAGTAGAGCTTCAATAGCTGTTCCAAGCTTATATTTCGGCTGCCTCTTCTTCAGTTGGAACTGGCTCTACAGAGTCATCGTAATTTACGATTTCTTGTTTTTTATTGCCTCTATTGTACGAAGACGATCCAGGCAAGCTTTTTTTGAATCACTGTTGTCACAACAGCTTTGAAATTCGTCGCTAGAAGGATTTCTACAAGTCGAACTGGACATAAATACATACATATCGGTACAATGTACATAAGCTGAGTGAACGAAGCCCTTGCGTGATCATCAGCGACTTGAGGAAATGACGTCACAACATAAAAACAATATATGTTTCAATGAAATACCGCAACTCCAAACCCCGTTATAACGCGGGCTCACTGGAACTTAAATCCATATTAAAAGCGCTACTTTCTGCTTAAAGTTCAATATTTTCACTTTTCGGGGCCCTAACTTAATTTAATTGACCTAGACAGGTATAGTGACATCTCATAAGCTGTAAGGAACGCGTTTTTGTTGCATACGTGACTTTGAGTTTTGATCGTAGTAGCACGTTAAGTTTGCGTGCAGTTTGTAAAGTTTGCACACTCATTGTTTTTTAAGTTTGCGTGCATTTCATAAAGCTTGCATACACTATTATTTTTTTAAGTTTGCGTGCATTTCATAAGGTTTGCGTGTATTTTATAAAGTTTGCGTGCATTTCATAAAGTTTGTAGCCATTTTATTGACTTTGCGTGCACGATTTTTTTTAAGTATGCGTGCACTGTTTCATAAGGTTTGCATGTATTTTGCTATGTTTCTATCCATTTTATTAAGTTTGCGTGGATTTTATAAAGTTTGCGTGCATTTTTTTAATGACTTCCTGTGTTATTTACACTAATAAAGATCAGTTGTAAGTCCCAGTTCAGTTCAGTTCAGTCCCGTAACTGGGGAACGAAAGGCGAGGACGACTATAAATCATAAGCATCTTGTAAGCAGCATCGTAAAACTGAAGGTATGTCTTGCTTTGAAATTCATTAGCTTGTTGGCTAATATACTGTATGTAGTTTGGTTTGATCACTCACTTGAAACAGTGAGAAACTGAACTTAACTATAACACATTATAAAAACAAACGGCTCATAAGAACACTCCAATCCGACTTTCTTGTTAACCTGTAATTGCTACATATTGTAGTTTTTCATGATTTTCATTTAGCAAAAACAGAGGTAAAATGGTATATTGATTAATTGTATAGTCTTTGCCAAAGCATTGTCCTATACAGTTAATTTACATTTTTGAAAGCAAACTGTAAGTGAGTTATTTCAACCTTTTAAAGCCGAACGCCACAAAAATCATGAAAATTTCTTTTGTGATTTATCCCTGCGTACGTTGCACATCGTCACACTGTAATTTAGAGACGAATAGATAAATTTTATCTGTCATTGTCTAAGAAAGAATCATCCAAATAAGCATCAAGCCGAGCACATTGCATAAAAGCTTATAGTATGTTTGGTTTCATATCCCAGTTGCTGTTAAAAAGAATTTATTTTTTTTCTCAACTGGTAACAATGTGTTTAATTATTCATTCTTTTAGATTATTTTGTGTGATTGCTCAGCCAAATCGTGAAACATTCCTATTTTAGTAACTGAAATTTCTCCAGTATTTCAATTCATGCTGTATTTCAACAATTCGTCCATCATAGTAGTGTGTAACTTTTTTCATTCTGGTAAGGCTATCTTGCGTTATTGCTGCCTAAATCGCGGATTTAGGAAATCGGTAACCGGTTTTTCATTATTTTATACTTGGGCGTGGCGGCCAAGTATAAAATTGCAGTTTCGTTGCGCACAAATTTGCAATCGCGCTCTAATGCGCATTCGCAACTCTGGGGATAACCTGCACAGGGAGCAGAGGAGCCAAATTGACCTAATACGCGTTCGATCTTTGAGCTTAAAATGCGCGCTGTGTCTTGTCTTTTGTGGCGCCCACGCCCACAGTCAGCAATTTGCGGTTACCCAACGGAAAGCTCCGATTACGCTTGGGGTCCCGCTGGGGCGAAAAACAGACTCGTAAACAACAGATCAAAGATCGAACCCGTAAAGGTCAAATTTGGCTCCTCTGCTCCCTGTGAACCTGTTGTTTGTCGATGCTTCCGGTTGAGGCGTCACATATTCAGGTCACGCCAATCGGAACGGACATGTTGAATTTATTTCGGTCGGCTTGAAAGGGGCCCCTTATTACGAGAAAGTCTCACTGGAAAATATTAATCTTCAACTCCATTGTAGTTACAGTGCGATCAACTGGTTGCACTGGTGAAATGTCAGTCAAAACAAGAGGCTGGGGGGGGGGGGGGGGGGGTGGGGTTACGATCCCCTTTCACGCACCTTTTTTATGCAATGCACGCGTCACATATTTGATAAATTCCTTACTCTGGTTCCTTACAAGGATATTAGTTCCTAAATTCACGAAACACGTTTCCATTTTACTAACTTTCACGTTTCACGCACTAATTTTTGCCCTGATCACGCGTCACGCATAAACCCTTTGCCAACATGAAATGAGTAATGGGTGTTACGAAACTAAGACCTAAGACCTAAGACCAATCTTAGTTTCCTAAGAAGTTTACTAACTTCCTAAGAAGTTTACTAAGACTCCCAGATTTATAAGTTGGCGGCGCTTATAATGATAATGTCAACCAGTTGATCGCACTGAAACTACAATGATTTAATGATTGCCATACAATAAAGCTCAGAATAACAACAATGAATCTGAAACTAGCAAACCGTATCATACTTTCATTTGCATAGGCCGGGCATAGGCTACGTTATCGTTCATTTGGTCTTAAGGTTACAATGCATATGTATAAATTCATATTATTTTCCGTATCATCCGTCCGGTCCATTTCTTTGAATGTTAAGTTATATTTACGGGTAAATTTACGGGGTCTTAGTTTACTAAGACCCACGGTCTTAGGGACTGTGCAATAATTATCGGGGAAGGGGGTTGGAAAACCAGAAAGGGGGGGGGGGGGCATGAAGTAAAATCAAAGCAAGGATAGGGGGGCTCAAAGTAAAATAAGTCACTCAAGAGGAGGGGGCTTAACATTTTATTTCAAGCGTTTATAGTTCTCACTAAAAGACATGATGATCTGTTCTGTGGCTGAACTGCAATTTCAATCTGTTGCAATACGATTATCTATTCTTCTCTATCTCTATAATATAGAGACGAATATTGTGATAAAACGTTCTGGCTTTTTAAATTTGAATAGCCCAATTTCGATATATTAAAATTCAACTTGAAACAAGACCACTGCGAGGCTTAGGGAATGATAGTAAGGATTTATATGGTTTATTTCCCTAAGCCTCGTAGTGTTGTCTTTTGTTTCAAGTTGAATTTTAATACATCGAAATTGTGCTATTGTCAACAACATTTGAACAGTAGAATATAGTTATATACCAGTGCAAATATTTTGCCCTGGTGAAAATATTTTGCTCCAATTCAAATATTTTGCACTGGTTCAAAATAAATTTGAACCAGTGCAGACAAAATTGTACCAAAATCATAATTTCACTACAACATAGATAATTGTATTGCAACAGATTGAAGATGTACCTCAACCAGCATGGTCTTAAGGTGGTCAGACATGAGGGGTCATGTAGCAGGGACATGTCGCAGTGACATGTAGCAGCGACAAAAATTTGTGTAGTACACATTGAGGGACATGTAGCAGGGAGTGTAGCGGAGACATGTAACAGGGAAAATTCATAGCGCGTGCACACCACATGAAAATGTCACGGGGACATGTCTCAGGGACATGTTGCAGCGACACGTCCCCTCGTTTGAACTGATGCTATCATAATTGTGCAACACCAATTTTGGGGACATTTTGTCACCCGCGACGTGTCCCATGAAGTTCAACAAGTTGAACACCGTGAGACATGTCGCGGGGACAAAATGTCCCTGAGACATGTCCCCGCGACATTTTCATGCGGTGTGCAAGCGCTATCATTTTTTCCCTGCTACATGTCCCCGCTACACTCCCTGCTACATGTCCCTCAGAGTGTACTACACAAACGTTTGTCGCTGCTACATGTCGCTGCGACATGTCCCTGCTACATGACCCCTCATGTCTGACCACCTTTAAGATCAGTGGAGGTAAAATGGCACTGGTTGCACGAGTTCTCCAGTACGCTCGTGGTGATCATGCTTGCATCCCGCGAGAAACCCAAGAGCAGGTTAACGAGGAAATGAGTTCCAGTGCAAGCAACTCGGATTTGCAATGAAGTGATTCAGAAATGGAATCAGATGGCTTTGTCGAACACTGCTTCGAGGCCATGTTTGTTCCAGATATGGATGTCCAACAAGTAAAGATGTAGTATTGCTGTATATCCACGTCTGGAACAAACATTACCTCGTAGCAATAACAGGTGGGTGTATATTAAGAAAATGCTGGGTATTTGTATACAAAAGGTGTTTGAAGGGGGGGGGGGGGTCATACAAAATTTCTGACTGATCAGAGGGTGGGGGGGGGGAGCAATAACTAAATTCAGTTCTTTTGAAGGGGGGGTATTACCTAATATTTTCCTACTTGAAGCCCAATTTCCGGCCTCCTCCCCCCCCCCCCCCCCCCCCCCCCCCCCCCCCCCCCCCCCCCCCCCTCCTGATAATTATTGCACAGTCCCTTAGTCTTCGTGATTACGAAAACTGAGGCCCGGTTCCGACGGCGACCTTTGCATAAGCCGAACTTAATTTGAATTTGGACCGACCCAAATTAACAAAAGTACGCCTGTTGATTCAGACGCCGAACTTAATTAGCCGAACTTAATTCAGTTTGAAGAGAAACAAATCGAAAGGTCAGCGATTTTCAGGCAAAGATGTCAGAACACGCACCAGTCGTTATAATAATTTATGCATTAAGTTCGGCTCATGAAAAGTTCGGAGTCTGAATCAAAGTCGTTCCAAAGCCGAAATTCCCGGCTGAGCCAGGCGGAAAGAACGGCTGAGCCGTTCCAAATTCAAATAGCATTCAGACGCCGAACTTTTCATGTATTTGTAAATATACATTCTTATTTAAAGGATACTTGTGTACTACATGGTGTACTACATGGTGGAGTGAAGGTCCAAGCAGCCATGTAATATTTTATTGTATAAACCGGAGACTAATTACGAAGTTTTAACCAATTTTCCGAAGATTCAGCGAAGATTTAGGTTGTAGGAACTGGTTTCCAATCATTTTTTTGAAATTTTATATGAATCTTCACTCTTTACAGTGAAGACAAAATTGGTACCTTCACATTTGTCGATAAATGATTTTTTCGCAGTATGGAGAAATCTTTGTATTTCACTGAATTTAATATCATAAATGAATTTTATGTTTTCTCACACGTGAGATATTTTTCTTTCCACTTTACCCTTTAAGAACCCCCTGCAGAGATTTTAAAGAGTCCCATTCTTTCTTGAATATAATTACTTTCCTCGCTCATGGAGTTTAAGAGAATAAATAGTCGACTTGTTTGATCTAACGAAAGTCTTATCAACCGTCACGTGATATTTCGTGATTGATGACGTCACAAAACACGTTTTTTTCATTAAAAAGGGGTACGTTTGCAATCGAAATGTTTGAAAACTTTCGCCTTCAAATGCAAATTGTCCTAAAGGTCCTTTCCAATGTAACTTCGCCCTTTTAAGGCGGTATCTATCAGTCTTGTCAGATATTTTGACATCTGTTATGTCACGTGATCTATATTCCTTAACTGGCGGGTTCCGTTGACATATGGACACGATTAAAAGGCGGCATTGTTAAACCCTTACTACGAGTCATAGAAAAAGGAATAAAAAAAGATGAATATAATGTGACTATCTATTCCCTATTTTCGTTGGTGTGTTTTAAGCGTGATAAGGTGAACGCAAGTCACGTGACCCCAACTTGACAAGAAAAAGTTTATCAAATGGATACAAACGAGAATAACCAAATGGTTGCCAAGTTTCATAAAGATTAGAGAAATGCATTTACTAGAAATAAAAATCCACCAAATTATTGGTTGAGTCAAGCCTTAACACACACCAGCACGAGAATACAAAATTCATATGTTTGAGCTAACATGAAATGCTCATGTCCGCGGCATCTCTTCATTGAATTGAACTCAACGGAGCGGTCTTCCAGCAAATCTGGCTTCAGCTTACCGAATAAGAACAAGAGAACGCGAGCATATTACACTGTAGCATACCGGTGTGACAGGTTAGGAGCAGATCGAAGTTAAACGAATATTGTCAGCGCCCACACTAAGGACGAGAGTGAAACACTCAGAATACTGGACAAAACGTGATGACCGAGTAAATTGTGAAGTTACTAAGAACAAGCTTCTGGAAAATTGGAAAATTAAGCGATCGTATAATAATTCCCTTATTTAATGGTTTGAGAGGTGACGCGCGCGGATGTTTTACTCATTGCCCGCATTTTTACTCGTCCCGGCCCGCGGGGCTCGAATAAATGCTATTGACTAAACTCGTAAAATATCCGCGCGTATTACCTGTCAAACCACTAAATAAGGAGTGTGTATTTCTAAATGTGAAAAAATATCAAGTTCACCATTTCATCATGTCAATATATATTTTATTAATACAAACCTTCTTAAGTATGAATCCATCTAAACACTGTTCAGGAGCACGCTAAATTAATTACAAGAAGCACAAAAGCGATCGCGCTCTTAGGTTAGTTTTCGAAACGCTAAATTCGTTACAAGAAGCCTGACAGAAGTGATTCACTCTGACGAAGGACTAGCTTTCGAAACGCCATGTTTTGAAGCTGTTTTACGATAACCAATTTAATAACCTTATTAACTCGCTTGATAGAACCCAATTAACGATGGCAAAGGGCTAGCCGAAATAACGAATTTAATAACTTCCAGGCATAACTAATCAATGATCAATGACATCAATGAGTAATCAATGGGTAATCAATTGATTAATCATTGAGTATTGCCAATACTCAATGAGTAATCAATGATTAATCGAACCCAAAAAATTTTGTGGGTCATTGATTACTCATTGATGTCATTGATTACTAATTTTACACCAACACTTGTCACCCACAAGTGGTCAGAAAAGGGCTCATAAAAGGTGAAGCCCTGAGACTTTTAAGAACAAATTCCTCAGCGAAATCATTCACTGAGAATATCAACAACTTCAAAGTATGCCCCCGTGCTAGAGGCTACACTCACAATCTCATTGAGAAAATAATTTCCGAGGTAAAATTCAATGAACAGAAGTCATCTTTGCAGCAGAAAAAAAGAGCGTGAGAAAAAGAATACTGCTTTTCGTAACAACGTACCACCCGGCGTTGCCTAATCTTAAAAACATCTTAATGAGCAAATGGCTTTTAATTCAGAACCAACCATTGCTAAGAGAAATATACAAAGAGCCTCCCCTTATCTCATACAAAAACGAAAAATCCTTGGGGGATATACTTGCTAGAGCATGCAAAACTCTAAAGGTCACATTCCACGTTATCACGAGCTTAAGAGTCGTGTCTGGCCTGTCAACATCTCTTTTCATGCAAATTAATGACTAATCAATGACATCAATGACTAATCAATGACCCGGCAAAAATTTTGTGGGTCATTGATTAGTCATTGAGTACTCATTGAGTATTGGCAATACTCGATGAGTAATCAATTGATTACTCATTGATTACCAATTGATTACCCATTGATTACATTGATATCATTGATGTCATTGATTAGTTAGGCCTGGTAACTTAAATGAAAAGCGTCACGCTAATTATTTAAGTTTCGACTTCTTGATGTGGCGCTTTTTCGAGGGTGATAAACGAAGAAAAGCAAGGCTGATTCGACAGTGAAGGAATATAATGAAATTTATCCAATATTTCGAAAGGCACGGCCTTCTTCTTCATGGTATTACAAATAACGACTATGGGTAACTAGGACGTTACAATTTAAATTTAAGTATAGCGTGCAACATGATGCTATGATAACATATAATACAATGAAAAAGTAACTGTTGAAGATATAAAGCTTAAAAATAACCGTTGGCAAAATATAACTCCCTCTATTTCTAAACACCGCAATTACATTTTCTATCTAACTGACCTGAAATTTTCTTTTTGAAATTACAGCGACGATGTCGAGAATAACTACGCTGAAAAACTTTCTCAAGCCACGGATCCTGTCGCCGATTCACAGACGACTGGAATCCCAGTTGCTAAAACCAGAGCCAGTTGCAACTCGCCCAGAGCTGACGAAGAAGCTCAACATCTTGTTTTTCTCAAACAAGCACAACAGCCTCAGCCAAAGGATGGCTCTGGAATTAACGAAAAGGCAACACAACGTCAGTGTGAATGAAATCAACGACCCAGCTGAGATGATCCAGTTAGCTGAGCATGCACAGCCTGATTTAATCCTCTGTCCGTTCCTCACCAAACGAATCCCAAAGGAAGTATTTTCTAATCCCAGAACCCCTTGCTGGATCGTCCATCCTGGAATTGAGGGTGACCGCGGTGCGAGTTCGATCGACTGGGCACTATATGACAAAGAAGATGAGTGGGGAGTGAGCGTACTGCAAGCTGCTGAGGAAATGGATATGGGAGACATCTGGAGCACCAAGAACTTTGCAATCAGGCGACGGGATATCAACACTCTGACCAAGTCCAGCTTGTATGTGAATGAAGTCACTCAAACAGCTGTCAAGGCTGTTCTTGAGGCTATCGAGAATCTCTCAGAAGGAAGAGCACCTAGGCCTCTTGACTACAGCAATCCACATGTGCGTGGCACAGTCCGCCCAAACATGATCAAGGCTGACCGCACTATCACCTGGGAAATGCCAGCAGACGAGGTAGCCACTCAGATTCGCATGTCCGATTCATCACCAGGAGCTCTTGGCTACTTTCGCGCCAACGAAGGAGCCGACGACTTGAAATGGACCAAGGCATTTCGTGTCTTTGGAGCGCACTTGGAAAAAGGAAGACTCCGATTGTTGCCTGGAAAGCCTGGAGAAATACTAGGCCAACGTCACGAATCTCTCCTGGTGAAGTGTGGTAGAGGAGCTGTTTGGGTGTCACACCTCAAGAAGGACAAGCTCAAACTCCCGGCTACCATGTGGTTGAAAACCAACGCACCGACCATGGCCATTCAAGATGAAGCAACCCTTCCAATGCCGTATGGCTCTCATCCTAACACATTCCAAGACATTTGGACAAGTATGACTCCGGATGGCGTCTGCTTCGTACACTTCGACTTCTACAACGGAGCCATGAGCACCAATCAATGTAAACGCTTAATCTCTGTACTGCAGCAAGTGGAAGGGAATGACTCTTGCAAGGTAATAGTCCTGATGGGCGGCAATGATGTGTTCAGTAACGGCATCCACTTGAACGTCATCGAGGCAGCTCAAGACCCGGCGGACGAATCGTGGAACAACATCAACGCCATTAATGATGTTGTGCGCTGCATCTTCACCAGCAAAAAGATCACGTTTTCGGCTCTGCGCGGAAATGCTGGCGCTGGTGGAGTAATGATGGCCTTAGCTAGCGACTTTGCATTTGCGCGTGAAGGGGCTGTTTTGAACCCACACTACAAGAAGATGAAACTGTACGGATCAGAGTATCACACCCACTTCCTTCCAGAGCGTGTGGGAGAGGTAAAGGCCAGCGAGCTGCTGTCCAATGCTGAACCCATCATCGCCTGCGAAGCCGCAGAAAACGGCCTTTTGGATGGCTGCGTCGGAGACAGTTCAGAAGAGTTTGAAAACTGGGTCAAGCATCATGCATCGTTTCTTGCCCGCTCGCCTTTACAGATGCACTTTGTTCGGGAAAAGAACAGAAAAGCAAGCAAAGAGGTGATGGAGAAGATTGAAGCGTGCCGCACAAACGAACTGTTAATGATGGCCAAAAACTTTCAGGATCCAGAGTACCATCAGGCCAGAAAGAACTTTGTGTATCATTAATAATCTGTTATCTCCTTGGAGCACCAAAGTGTGAACGTTTCTTTTACAATTTTATTTGACTGATCATAACTTATGAAGAAAAGTAGAAGTTTGACGCCTCATTAACATTAACTGTTCATATATTTTACACGATAAATTTACTCTCCCGTGTCAATTTGATTTTCAACGTGATATTTCAAGTAACTAGAGATCAAGTCAGCAAAAGACGGAGTAAAAGTGCTAGAAATTTTACGATTTAAACCTTGAAAAATCCCATTGAAAAGCAAAGAGAGGAGTTACTGGCATTGGTTGTTCATAAGAACTTAATTTGAAATCGTTTTAGCTACACAACTCGTTACGGATAGGAACATAAAGGGAGGGGGGGGGGGGGGTGTCGCAGTGGGAGATCTATGGGAGAGATATCCGGGGAGCCCCCTTTATTTTCCCAAAACATAAGGCCTGAAAATTGGTTCAGTCGCTAACATTCAATGCCACTGGGTCGTGTGTGTGCGCGTGTGTGTGAGACGGAGGGAGTAGTCTTAACGACAAATGTATTTCCCATTTAGAAGTTTACATTCTTTGGAGTTTACTCAGCTACATGTTTTATTGACCAAAGTACCGAAATCTTACATTGGAGTATTAGGAGAGGTCAGTGTGGTGTGTTTTGTGTGAGCTATTCGGGTTATGGATGCCGTGCAAGGTGAAAATTTACTCACAGCAGTTTGTACTTATCTTTTTTTAGAAAGGTGTGGTATTATGTGTAAATAAGTCTAAACAACTTATTGCAATAACAATGACCATTTATATAGATATGTGTTTGAATGTGTTTTTTCAGCGTGCTCCAGTGTTGTTTTGTGGTACTTGCAACCTTCCGGCTTGAAATTTTTGTGTCAACGGCAACAAACCCGCGATAATCAATTTTTAAAAGTAGAAACGATTATCAACTGAATCGACAAGGCCGGAAAAGTTGCCGATCACCTCAATTCAGTTGTCCACAAAGTTACCTCGTTATTACATGCAGAAAATTCTCGCCATATCAAAATTTATATTCGCGAGCTAACCTGCGATCAGGCCCAGTTTTTGTAGCATTCTTACCAAGCGAAACGAAAATAGAGTCAGGTTATTCGTGAACTTAAGTTTGATCGATGTCGTAATGGCACGAAAGGAATGCTGGAGCATAGCAGGAGTTTTCTAAGAGGGGTCCTGAAGGGCTTCTTATGCAGTATAGGGATATGCCCGCTCCGCCTCCACCCTACATTTGGGTCACTTTGCATATTTTTGTTTAAATCTGGAATAAATTCTTACCCCCTTTCCCCCGGTACAATGCTCAGAGCCAGGAATAAAAAGCACTTTTAACGCTTACTACAGTTCAGAAACTTCAACCTCGTTTGGGAGGTGCTGGGGGAATGGTGATGCAAGTTGTTTGATTTTCACTTACTTATCGGCGAGTATTAAGTCTTTTGAAACTGGTCACAAAGCGGTCGAATGTCGTAAATATTGCGACCACGGCCAGTTGTAGAAGCGACAGTGCTCTACATGACAACAAATCGCGAGTAAAAATATATATATTTATGCTTAGTTGATGAAAAGAACACCGCAGTCGCAGGACAATTTTTCCCAGGGAAAAAAAAACAGGTTAACGGGGGGTCGCAAGGGTCCCAACCCCTCCTCTTGCTACGCCCCTGGAATGACGGGTGACATTAGAATGTCTCAAGAGATACATTTGGGACTGCCGATCGAGATGTACCGTTTTTCCTGTGAATTTTTCAACAGAATTTTGATTTTAGGACGTTCGCGCGAAAATGTTCTGACTTTGATTTTTTATAAAACTTTTTCTACAGCTTAGTAATGAGCTACTCGTGTCAGAAATGCAAAAAAAAAAAAATGAATTGAAAAAGAAAATTACTGACCATCCAAGCGAATTAAATCTAAGCAAAGTTAACGCAATGGCTACCAGCTGTTTTATGTGCTTATATTTCTTCTCTTGCGCGAGTGCTCGAGCATGACGAAGCATGGCGTTGCGACATGAATTGCGTGCACACTAAAGAGGCGCATAAACAATTAGCGTGAACGTCCTTAAATGGTCAAAATCAATTATCTTATGAATGTGAATATATGAAAATCATATATCTGAACTGCGGTTAAACATGAGTGAAATTTGTGATCCTCGCAGTGTGCTCTCAACTTAAGCAGTTGAAAAAGCAACCTGAAAAAAATTCAGGCTTGAACGGGATTCGAACCCATGACCTTGCGATACCGGTGCAATGCTCTATCCACTGAGCTATCAAGCCACATGGATAGACGGTCAATTGTGAGTTCGTAATATACCCGATGATACATATGAATGTGAATAAAGCTATTTCAATTAACGTTGTCGGATGAAAAAGGCGAAAAGCCAAGTCCGCAAGGAAGTATGGGATTTTTATGCAATGGCTTTTAACCCTAACCCATACTATGTTGCGGTCTTGGCTTTAAGCTTTCATCCGACAACGCTTATTGAAATACCTGTATATGAAAATCAGTTGAGAGCACACTGCGAGGATTCCAAAGAGCATTGCACATGTATCGGAAAGTCATGGGTTCGAATCCCGTTCAAGCCTGAACGTTTTTTCGGGTTGCTTTTTCAACTGCTTAAGTTGAGAGCACTCTGCGAGGATCACAAATTTCACTCACCAATTATCTTGTTGTATCAAACTTTTAAGGGCGAGTTACTCCTTAATGCCATTTTCCCGCTACTTGAGTTCGGTTTTATAGAATTATCTCGTTAAGGCGTGGCTTTTCCTGAATTTAAATGATATTTTAAGAGGTTTAAAGAAGGGATAGAGGAAAGAAAATGCTTTTTGGATCACCAACAGACAGTTGATACCCACGAAAGAGCATCCAAGGTTGCTAGAGGACTGGTACTAGTTTGGTGTTCATCTATTAACTATTAACTACAAATTCTAATTTTTAAACTTCATTAAATCTTCAATATTTCTTATTTCTCAAAATTTTACAAATCCTTTGAGAAAAACTATTTCCTCCCAAAAATCACCCAAAAATTTACAAAACACCCCATAACATGATTCATGAGACGACCGAAGGGTTTTTGAATTGCTTGAAACGTTCGTGAACGAGATATGTTTCTTCTACAGTATATCTCCGAGTGGGTATGGTTTTCAGGGTTTCTCGTTTTGAACGGGATATATATCGACTTTATCACTTTGTGTCTTAAATGGGATTTCTTTACAGGACCTAATGGATAAACTGATACGTTAATCTGTACAAACCTCACCACAAGTCGAATTTTATCAGTTTTTTTTTTGTTGGTGTCGACTTCCGTTGACTTCGGCATTGATGTCAAAAAATTTAAAGCTTATTGCGCTACAACACGGACTGGGTTCAACGTCGTAGATGGGGCCGCTTAAAAATATCGGAATTCTGTCTGAGTCCTTTTACTCCCAAGAGTACCATAAATGAAAATTCAAGAAAAATCACAAATTTCCTTTTGTAAAATATTGAAAACCAAAATGCAGTACCATGCAAAAGTACTGCTGAAGAGGTTTCATTTGAATGGTCACACCACAGGATTTACAGAAAAAGTTAGAACTACACTACATCAGTGTCTCCATAATTGACGAGGATGTAATTGATTCTGGGAGTGAAAGGGTTAAATGTTATTTAGTAATGATTTTCTAAATTCCTTTAAGTTCCAGGGGCGTAGCCAGGAGGTAGGCACGATCACTGTTTTCAAACACTTCCCCTACCTCCTCCCCCCACCCTCAAGTCCCAAATCTTCCTTTTTTTTCGACTTTTTCAGGTACGCACGTGCGTACTGGTAGCTACGCCCCTGTAATAACCTTGTACGTGCTTGAGGATGAAAGGCTAACTTCCTCCATTAAGACAACTGTAACGATAGGTTTTAAGCGTGTTCTGCAGAGATAAATCTTGTTATAATTCAACACATTGATACACTGCCCAAATATGGTAAAAAAGTTATCGATATGCGTTATGTCTACATGACATATAACCAGCGATAGCGGTAAATTTCGCATTTTGAAGGAAAGTGAAAATGATTGCTGCCTGCAATTTCGTTTTTTTTGGCGAAAAAGTGCGTGAACTATTAGTTAAAAAAGGGAAAAGAAAGAAAAAAAGAGAAGAAAAGAAAAGAAAAGAGAAAAATACTGTTCACATGATTGGACAAAAAAGGCGCGAAATTTTCGCGTTGTCGCGGTCGCAGTGTTGTTTCTTGGCGTAGCTGAATGAAAACTGGTTCAAAGTTAAACCGCTCGACAAGAAGTGAATGAAGGAGCACAATTTTCGTGAAATTACTTTGGTAATCACCTCTGGAATATGATATAGACTTGATGTTTCCTCAGAAAAGTTTCTGATCTTGTCATTACACGACTGTGGGAGCTAAAAGCCGAGCATTCCAAGTTTGTAAACAACATTGATCGACTCAGCTCGTACTTCGATGTTTGAAAATTTGGTGCTTATGGAAGGGACTAAAAGCCTAATCAACTACAGGTACGATGTTTTAACCGTTTCTTGTATCCTTTAGCTGTGAATTTTTGTAAGCTTACTGTCCACGCTGCAGTTCTTTCCGACTTTTCGCCGCTATGTTTACGGTTCGTAGCCGTGTGTTTGTTCAATTTGTTTTGATTCTGAATTAAACTTTTTAAGATACGAAACACTTGTAACTAAGACATTCTATGCCATTTTACTGTGTTTTAATTTTTGTAGTCACTACTCTGTCCCGTTCTTTGAGTAGACGAAAGCTCTTCGTAGAAACTGTCAACTGATTGTGTACGCTAAATTAATTTTAGCTTGGCAAAAGTTTCGGTATTCATTGCTTGTTGTTTAAGAAATGGTGTGAGGTACAATATTGTAGTTAGCCTTTTTACTTAATGATAGGTTGTATATCTCAATGATTTTTTTCTCGAAACTGTAATTTGTTATCAATGTGTTGAATTAGAAAACAGTTATAGTGTTCAAGCTTGCACAATATTGACAAAGGCGCCACTTTCATTCGTGAACTGTGTGATGTTTCAAGTTTCGCGCGGTAAAACATCTGTAAGCTTTTTTTTTTTTAAATAAAAGGCTAGTCGGCGATATTTTCTTCAAACTGTGCTTTGTTATCAATGTGTTGAATTATAAAACTATTATAGCGCTCAAGCTTGCGTGATATCGCCTAATTTTAGCCGACTCGGCCTACGGCCTCGTCGGCTAAGTATTAGGCGATATCACGCGCGCTTTCGCGCTATAATAGTTAAATAACGCGCGTCGATGCGCTGGACTGGAAAAACGATTGAACGTCGGTTAAACTGTGATATTTGGCGGGGGGAAAGCTCGGTGAGCACACAACTTAGCAGCGTGGCACTCGTCACAAAATGCCAGAGGTACACGGTCGTTGTAACTCGTCCGTAAGCGAAGCAGAAAACGGTGGAACAGAACTGGAACTCTTCAAGGTTTATTCGTGGTCTTCACACATACACACAATAAGGCTCGTGGTCACTCAAATTGTACAATGTACAAGCTTGCTTATATGTGCTCTCGATATGCTAATACAGTTCAAATAAAGTTCGGTAAGCCTTTCAACTAAAATTAAGTCTACAACAGAGTAAATAACTAAAGGCGATCGTTATTAAAAATCTAACCTTAAAAGGAAGTATTGGCGTGAAATAAAATAACTCATATCGTTAGAAACTAGATCGAAATATTGCTCTGAACTTATGTAAACACAGGTGCTTGCAAAAGGTCATTACATATTCCGCGCTCTTTTCGTGAATACCAATTGTGAAACGTTTCGAATGCCAGAATACTGAAAATACTTAACTTAATAGTTTAACTATGCAAGATAAATGTTCTCCATAATTACCCAAACATGGTGTTTATAGAATAGCTTTGATATTAAGCCACGAGAGTTGACACTCAAGAAATCCCGTAAACCCGAGCACCCACTGCGACCACAACAACCAACTGATTCCGTCAGGAAACACCGAAGGCCGGCCGCGCCTGCATTCAATAAAGTCTCAAACATCGTTTAATTTCTCAAACTCCATGAATTTGACCCACATCTGCAGTGCTCCAACCCAAGCCAGGAAGCCGAGGAGACCAATGTTTAAACAGCTTTCTTTTCCAATTTCGAAAAGCAACAACGATCGGAACTTCTATTCCGCGATGTCAATCCCACAACGACGGCCGAACAAACATTCATCTCCACAAGATGTCTTTTGAGATTCCAAAGTTATCATTTGGAAAATGAATCTGGAATACCTTAGGCCCAGTTCAAACGTCAAACTTCACATGTGCCGAACCTAATGCAAATTAGCAAGAACAATAGATTTTGCTCATTTGCATTAGGTTCGGCACATGTGAAGTTCGACGTTTGAACTGAGCCTTAGAGTCAGACCCACAAGTTGAGTTCCCATTTTTAATACTATAACGAAACAACGCCTGTAACACAACGTTCCAGTTCAGTTATGAGTCTAAATGAGCAGCAAAGACACTCTTGCTGTATCCAAACACTTTGTTGTTCCCTCAAAGTACTACTGCGTATTTTTCCGTCCAATTATGACATCTTTTACACTCTTTCTTCCTTTCGATTTAACATGATCGTTTGACCGCAATAAACCTTTATTCCACCATTCATTAAGCATCTACCGAACTGTCGCAATGTTCACTATTTTTTAGCATCTAGTCAGTAGTAGTCTGTTGTTTAAGTTTTGTTATATACAGAGACTGGAATTCGCGTCCTGAGAAAACCTTGATTATCATCGATAGATATCAGTGTACAGTGCGTGCTGTAGGGTGAAGATATATTAAAAAACCTGTACAGTTTTCCAGTGTCGTAGTCTGTTATATGTATGTGTACTGTAGCTTCTTACAGGAATTTAAGCGCGGAAATGCTGGGTAGTGCGACGTAACACCGTTACAAAACAATTATTAACTATACCTCGATATAACGAACATTTTGGTTGTTTTTCCGCAAATTCACATAACGAAGTTTTCGATTTAACGAACCCTCGACAAAGCGAACCAATTTCTCCAGTCCCTTTATAGTCCCTCTGTCGTTGACCAATCATGAAAAATAAAATAACGGAGAACTGCGACTGCGACAGGTATGATCATGCCGTTCAAGCTGGTAACCATCAACGACAATCTTGTTGGTGTACGTTGGATCAAATTAGTGATGTATTAAATCGGCTTCAACAAGTGAAGATATACTGTAGAAGCAGAGACCGCCGATACAATGTAGATTGAGTACTTTATTTCGGATGGCCAAGTCAGACTTCTTCAGCCGTACAATTCTGGGGAAAATTTAACCAATTGGAATCTGATTACCGGTTACCGGTTCCCGATTTCATAATTTCAGTTACTGGTTACCGATTCTCCATTTGGTATATGAACAACATTTTTCGATACAAACCATTTTAATATAATGTTTCAAGTGTCCGACTTTTACCTAGTCTAGTAACAACAAATATAGTTATTTTATTTGTTACAGGTGTTGCGATGTTGTCTTAGAGGATTGCGATGTATAAAGCGCTTTGTTGGCTTACTTTTCTGTTATTTTGAAAGTGCACGATATCCGCATGGAATCAAAAGTTATTAAAGCGCAATGGTTGAGGCCATTTGAGCCAATGAGATCACGCGCGAGTATGAACAATGACAAACGGCCGCAATTGATTGATTGCAAATTTCGTTATGTTTGGTTCAATTTACAGTGTTTTTGGTCATGGTTGACGAGAGGTGTTTTTCTCTGTAAAACAAAATACTAACTAAACTGAACAAAACAAAACAAAACAAAATCAAAGTTGGAGTTTGTTCTCTATTTCAGTCTTGGTCTAGACTACGAGCAGTCTCTCTCTCCCAGCTTAGTCCGTCGAGCAAGAAACGAAAAGACATTAGCGTGCGGATAATGGCCACGCGAAACTGGGGGCGAGGCAGGCGCGCGGGAAAAGAGCCCGAAAGAGAGACTACAGACTAAGCCCTGGCGTTTGAATAGGCCAATTTCGATATATTAAAATTCAACTTGAAACGAAAGACATCAATTAATACGAGGTCTAGGCGAATGATAGCGGGGATTTGGGGGTTTATTCCCCTAAGCCTCGTAGTGATGTCATTTGGTTCAAGTCGAATTTTAATATATCGAAATTGGGCTATTATGCCGGTTGCTCTCACAACTCAAAAATCTGATCTGTCAATTAGAGGTAACGCCGTGGTGACAAGTTGTCAACACGCGAGATCAATTAATGTGAACCTTTTGTTTTTTGCGCTCAAAGGTAAACATTTGATTTCCGGTGGTAATGACGTAAATCGATAAAAAGACCGCAAGAGTTCCTGTGTTGTTATTTACACAAACAAAGATCAGTTGTAAGTCCCAGTTCAGTTCAGTTCAGTCCGTAACTGGCGAACGAAAGGCGAAGACGACTATAAATCATAAGCATCTTGTAAGCAGCATCGCAAAACTGAAGGTATGTCTTGCTTTGAAATTCATTAACTAGCTGGCTAATATATTTAATTAACTATTATAGCGCGAAAGCGCCCGTGATATCGCCTAATACTTAGGCCCCGTCCACACGTATCCGGATATTTTTGAATCCGCAACTTTTTTGTTACGGATTAGAAAATATTCGCGTCCACACGTAGCGTATTCGAATCGTATTTGCCCGAATTCGCCGGATACGTGTGGACGGAAGACCAATCCGCAACAAAAAAGTTGCGGATTCAAAAATATCCGGATACGTGTGGACGGCCTCGTCGGCTAAAATTAGGCGATATCACGCAAGCTTGAGCGCTATAATAGTTTTGTAATTCAACACATTGATAACAAAGCACAGTTTGAAGAAAAAATATCTTCGACAAGCCTTTTATTAAAAAAAAAAAAGCTTACATATGTTTTACCGCGCGAAACTTGCAACGTCACACAGTTCATGAATGAAAGTGGCGCCTTTGTCAATATTGCGCAAGCTTGAACACAAAAACTGTTTTATGATTCAACACATTGATAACAAATCACAGTTTCGAGAAAAAATTCATTGAGATATACAACCTAAAAGGCTTACAACAATATTTTACCTCGCGCCATTTCTTACACAACTAGCAGCGAATGCCAAAACGTTTGCGGAGCTAAAATTAATTTGAGTTTCAAATTGAACAAACACACGGTTACCTAAACACAACCTCGTTCCCAGGGTCTCCCTTCTTCCCGCCCCCTGGAGCGAGAGAGAGAGAGACCCTGGTTGGGTCTGGTCAGGTGTCTGGTGGACAATTATAATCCTAAGGAGGGGTAGACAGTATTTGTAACGTTGTCTTCTTTTCTGTACAGCGGCTAGGCTCGTGCTGTGCGCGACTGTTATTGTTTCAGCTGTGGCTGCGAAATAAATATGTTCCATGTTCCATAACCTCTTGTTGAAAATAGGAATCTGTATTGCAAGATATATATAAAAGACGTAAACAATTCTCAGTGATTATACAATGTAGCAAGACCCGGAATAAAACAGATAAAACATCCCAGGCTTATCGCCAACCGAATAGGGATGTTATGAAATCTCTTTGGCCGTAAAAAGTGCTTCATTTTTGCTGTTTATATGTTATGCCTGCCGTTTATAACTGAATAAATAGGGACAAAAGATCTTGACAGCTTATAATTTTCAGGGAACTGAACATAATATGAACAAAGCCCTAAAATTGAAATAACGAAACGGTTCAGTCAAACGATTCAAACAAAAGCGAATAAACAATGCGCAAGGATAAAATTGTTGCTCAAAAATTCACAAGTATATAAATGAACAATGTAAAGACATTCAAACGACTGGAACTGGTGAACATTGAACTAAACAACATGCCTCACACACAAAGAATAAAAGCTATCATTGTCTTCTCTCGATCATTTCCTGTTATAAAAGTGTACTATTGATCAGAGTGGCAAACATTGGTCCCGTGGCGGCCGCTTCTCAGTTCTTGCTTTGCCATCGCCCGAGAACAGACGGCAGCACTTTAATGGGCCTTTCGAATGAAGCTTGAAGATCGCCTGTTAAGCAGTACGTAGCGATAATTCATCCCAGTCCGGAACAATGCCATATTAAAATCAAGACCGCGAGCTTAGCGGCGTCAAGTAATAAAATTGGATTGCATTCCACAGCAAGTTCAAAATTAGCTTTACTGCGGTAAATCTTTAAGCGCCGTGACAATTCCTCTGATCCTAAAGCAACTTACACTTTCAGAACCAGACCATGTGGATATGTTTTCGAAGTCTGCGGATGACCGCCGCTTCACCTTTGTCGCGAGCCGCCGAACGCTTTTGCATTTGTTTTGCAATGCCCAGCTAGAGCAGACAAATTTCACACTTTGCCGCCCCTCCCCCGTGTCCTTTAATTGGAATCTCCCAGATTCTGGGAGACACGTGACCAGACCCAACCAGGGTCTCTCTCTCTCGCTCCAGGGGGCGGGAAGAAGAGAGACCCTGGGAACGAGGTTGACCTAAACATAGCGGCGAAAAGTCTGAAAGAACTGTAGCGTGGACAGTATGTCTTACAATTCACAGCTAAAGGATACAAGAAACGGTTAAAACATCGTTACCTGTAGTTGTTGTGGCTTTTAGTCCCTTCCATCAACGCACTAAATTTTCAAACATCGAAGAACGAGCTGAGTCCATCGTTGTTGTTTACAAACTTGCTCGTTTTAGTTCCTATAGCCGCAATGGCGTCAATTCGCTTAAAACAAAGATCAGAAACTTTTCTGAGGAAGTATCAAGTCTAATCATATTCCAGAAGTGATTACTAAAGGCATTTTCCGAAAATTGTGCTCCTTCATTCACTTCTTGTCGAGCGGTTGACTTTGAACCAGTAACAAGCTACAACAAACACTGCACTGCGACCGCGACAACGCGAAAATTTCGCGCCTTTTCCGTCCAATCATGTGATCAATAATTTTTCTCTTTTCTTTTCTTATCTTTTTTTCGTTCCTTTCCCTATTTTATCTAATAGTTGGCGCATTTTTCTCCCAAAAACACGAAAGTGCAGGCAGCGGTCATTTTCATTTTCCTTCAAAATGCGAAATTTACTGCCATCGCTGGTTATACGTCATGTAGACATAGCGTATAACTTTTTGACCATATTTGGGCAGTGTATCAACTGAATGTGTTGAATTGTAAATATCAGGTTTGGTTTGATCACTCACCAGAAACAGTTAGAAACTGAACTTAACTATAGCACATTATAAAAACAAACGGCTCATAATAAGAACACTCTAATCAGGTTTTTTTGTTAACCTGTATTTGCTACATATTGTAGTTTTTCTTTTCATTCAGCGGTTATTTGGCGTTTTGCAAGTCATTCAAAGCTCAAAGAGAAGCGACCCTCTCGATTTTAGGATGAGCATACCGGAAAAAAAATGCAAAAACAGAGCTAAAATGGTTGATTAATTGTATAGTCTTTGCCAAAGCATTGCCCTATACAGTTTTCGTTTTTTAAAGTAAACTGTAACTGAGTTATTTGCACCTTTTAAAGCTGAACGCCACAAAAACATGGAAATTCAATGTCCTTAGAATGAACCCAGAAACGTGGGATTAACTGTAATTTAGAGACGAAAAGATAAATGTTATCTGTCATTGTCTATGGAAGAAAGAATTACCCAAATAAGCATCAAGTTGCCTAGCAGTTGCATAAAAGCTTATAGTATGTTTGGTTTCATTTCCCAGTTGCTCAGGGTTAAAAAGTAAGGTTTTTACTTTTTGTGCGAGGCCGGGGTGTTTATTATTTCGAGGTTCTAGCTCGGAGCCAACCATCGCAGACGGATTTTCTTTTCCGCAGCGCAGTTTCATCGAGTTGGAGTAATGGTGCTCACTTTGGTTTTGAAAATGGAATATATTCTTTGTAGGGAAAATAGTTTTTTCGTCGCTTCAAAGACGGAAAAACGAACCATATATTCTGTTTTCCTGTTTGGTGTATTCGAAGTGGTTATAACAGCCTAATCACGTATTCTCATTTTTTTACATAGTACAACCAATAGTGTGGTTTTTGCAAATACTAAACTGCAAAATTCGTTTTTCCAGCCAGTCTCAACCGGTAACAATGTTTTACATTATTTATTCTTTTAGATTATCTTATAGATTATCTTATCTCGTATTTTAGCATCAAGATTTCTCAAGTATTTCAATTTATGCTGTAATTTAATATTTCGTCCATCATAGTAGTTTATAACTTTTTCATTCTGGTAAGGCTATCTTGCGTTATCGCTGCCTAAATCGCGGATTTAGGAAATCTGTAACCGGTAACTAGATTCCAATTGGTTAAATTTACAATGGTATACGTGATGTATATTTAACAAATTGTATTGACCCCAGTTTTTTATGCGTCTGTCCTCTTAGGCCCGGTTCAAACGTCGAACTTCACATGTGCCGAACCTTGTGCAAATGAGAAAAATCTATTGTTCTTGCTCATTTGCATTAGGTTCGGCACATGTGAAGTTCGACGTTTGAACTGGGCCTTATTGATGATAAAATTCTAAACAAAGTTATCGCGAATTTTATCATCAATAAGAGGACAGACGCATAAAAAACTGACGCCAATTTGTTTTTTACAATAACAAAAACGCCAAAATCATAAAAAACCGGATGAAATGAAGAGTGAACGCAAGGTAAACATGACAAATTGCTGAGTTTTATTCAAATTGACGCAATCATTGTCAATAAGTTTACTCGCTTTCTCATTGGCTAACTGATAACAATAAGGCCATCCCCATAAAATGTTTTGTTTCACATCGCCTTCCCTCTCGTGAAAGTGGGTCGGTCGGTCGGGCAAAAAAAAAATTACCGAGGGAGCCTGAGAACAGAAAAAACCTGGATGCTAAGTAAGAAGGCCTGGTTACACGTGTGCTTGTTTTGTATTTCTCGTCGAACTTACTCCTCATCTACAATAGCGAAGCGCACAATTACTATTTATAGAACTAAAACTCAGACAAACAAACCAAAAGTGACTCTCAGGGGATTCCTAATAAGGAATTTCTATTGTCAGAAATGCAAGAATAAACAAGAATAAATTATAAACTCAGACAAACATGAGTACTGACGTCATTTGTGCGCTTTGCTGTAGGACTTTATCACGCAGCGGCCATGTTGACTCCCCGGAGAATAAAATGCTTTGTTTTTGCCCGCCCAGCCTCGCAGTGAAAAAGTTGAAAACGAGGTTGGGCGGGCAAAAAATCTTTTGTTTTTATACAAAATGGCGGGGCGTGATAAAGGCCCATGGAGGCTAACAAATTAAATACAAAAGATTTCTTTTGAAAATAAAGTCTTGATCATATGTTTAAAAAGTAAAATTTTGCTTGTCAGACAGTGTATCTGTTTTTTTTTTACTTTTCCAAAAAAATGGGTCGGTCGGGCGATGGGAAACGAAACATTTTATGGGGATGGCCTAAAGAAATTTCCGGCATTGGCTACAAAATTAACAGGATGATATGTTGCATAAATTAAAACTTTATGTGTCTGAACTGTACTCTTATTGATGATAAAAATTGACCAATCAGCGTGCGAGAATAACTTCAGTTATTGTAAAACGAGAAATAGCGCCGAGTGCAATAGCGGAAATACGAAAGACAGATGAAAAATAAAATAAATTAAAACAATTTAAAATGAAACTAAATATCTAATATGTTTCTTCTACATACAATATATCTTCGAGAGGGTATGGTTTTCAGGGTTTTGTTGTTTTGAACGGGGTATCGATTTCATCACCTTGTGTCTCAAACGGGGTATCGTTACAGGGCCTAATAAACAGGATAAACTGATACGTTAATCTGTAGAAACCTCAACACAAGTCGAATTTTATCAGTTATTTTTGTTGGTGTTGACTTTCTGCTGACTTCGGCATTTGTGTCAAAAAATTGAAAGCTTCAAGTTGCGCTACAACAAGGAATGGGTTCAATGGTATAGCTATGACCGGGAGCTATTACAACAGTACTGATGAAGACAACGTCGGAAACGTCGCGTTTCATCAAGTGCCATGCAGAAATAACACGCTTTGACAATGGTTTATGATTGTCTCACTGACTCTGGCTATTTCTACTGTTTCTGCATTTCGTTTATAAATTTCCATATTGGATATGTTCTTCTTATCCGGAATAGCTGCATTACAGCGTAATTGCGCGACATCGAGTGCTTAATGTTATTACAATTCTCAAGCCAGTTATTAGTATGTTTCGGAAAATTCTTTGGAAAGCAATCGAGCGTTCTGTTCGATGCAAATAAGTTTTTTGCTAAAGTTGTGCATGTGCATATGAAACTTGAAAAGAATACTCGTTAATAACGAGGACGCTCGCTTGTAAACACAAAATCTGCGGGAAAAGATGGTGCATTGGAGGCCCTATTTTATTGCCTTACATGTTTTCAATGTCCTTGAAACTTGCAGGCCGTATAAATTGATGATTCAGAATCTCGAGATTGTCAAATTACTGTAAAAAAATTATCTAGCGGTTTCCAAATTATCATCATCTGATATTTGTAGGCGTAGACCAAATTACATTACAAAAACCGCAACAAGAGCAGCTGAAGGCACGCTAATCAAATCCTTCTTTCTCGCAATCGGCCAAAGCAATCCCATTCACGTTTTCACACACACGATTTCAAATGGAATCAAACTACTACTAGAAATACGTGTCTCGCAGAACCTCGCGAAGCTCGGAGGAGGATGCACCGCGAGTCGAAACTCTCGATTTGTATATGAGGCTTTTCGCCATTCCACTTCGTCTTCTTTGCAACCAAAAACGTAGCCTGTGAACATGCTTCTTTTTGGGGAATTGGGTTAGGTCAAAATCGGCGAGCGAAGCGAGCCGAGCGCCGCTTCGCTCGCCGATTTTAACTTAACCCAATTCCCCAAAAAGAAGCCTGTTCACAGGCTACCAAAACGTTGGTAAAAGGTCCTTTCGATGGTTCGCGTACCGGTTTACCGTCCGCCATCTTTGTTTACCACGCTCTTATATAGGCTTACATGAAGTAGTACCACATTGTTGCCAGGCAACTGCAGGACACCATCAAGTATATATATATATATATATATATATATATATATATATATATATATATATATATATATATATATATATATATATATATATATATTAGTTGATTTGCAGAACTGCTGTCAGAGTGCTCAATAGGAAAACTAGAGCATAAATATTAGAAGACAGTCTGATCAACTGATTCGACTTGGCATTTTATTACTAACTAGTTTCGTACCGCACAACTTGTACGGCACTCATCAGATAAAGTTGCCGAATACAAAGATTACAACGTTACACGGATGAGAAGGAAAGTATAAAATTACAACGGTTTTTTCGGAAGAATGGAACATTTAAAATCTGCGTGACAATAGAAATTGAAAAAGTAACGAGTATGCGTGATGATATAAGTTATGAAATCAACAGTTGCTATTACGTGACAGGCTTGAAATTTTTTAGCAGGAACTTGTTTGCGTGCCTACAGGAAGTTATCAGTTCATTTCGCTTATTGAGCGAAGCCAGATCAGGTCTGCAGATTATAAAATACTTCTCCCATAGGCACAAGTTACAGCGGTTCGAAGCGGGGTTGTATGGAGCAGCTTGCTTTAGAATCGTCCAAGATATTTTAAAATTTGTTTTGGCGTCTTTCAACTGCCAAATGTGTTTGCTTAACTCAGTGTTGAGTCTCTTTGGCGGGTTTTTAAAAGAAGCTTTGTGGTTAGTAAATCTAGTCTTAAAAGAGTTCTCAGTAAGGCCTACGTAGGTCTGGTCAGGCCTGTTGTCCTCCGTTGCTACTGTTGCTTGGTAGACCACGGATTCCATAAGGCAATTCCCAGCCAAAGGACAGTCAGCTGATTTTCTGCAGTTGCATCTTTGTGATGGCACAATCTTTTTGTGAAGGGTTGACTTATTATGGCCGTCGATGTTTTGTTTCAGGTTGGACATGCAGCTGTAACTGATTTTTACTGTGTTACGGTTGAAGATCTTGTGTAACACGTGGTCCTTTGGGAATTCTTCGTCGAGGATCTTAAGAAAAGTCCGTCCGACGTTGGTGGCGACATTCTTACTGAATGGGGGGTTGTACCAAATTATACCTCTGTGGCGATTCTTTCTATCGGAGTTTGGCGGTTCTGAAGCGGTTGGCGGTGAAAAAGCAAGGCGGTGCTTGTATCCGCTGTCGTTAAGGGCTTTCTGATAGGGTGGCACTGCATTGTCAAAAGAATCTTGGTCATAAGAGATCTCGGATAGCCTTTTGTTGACTGACTTTGGGATGTTTTCAATGATCTGCGGTGGATGGTTAGATTTCTTGTGGATGTAAAGTGGGATGTTGTTGGGCTTGGTATAAGGCATGTATGTTCCGTTGAAAAGGTTGAGAGTGACGTCGAGGAAGTTGACGATTTTTTTGTTGGCTTCAATTGTAATTTTGAGGCCATGCTCGCTGAAGATGTTGCATAGATCTTTCTTTATAAGCTCTACTTGACGAGGTGATGCATTCGTTATCCCGAGGCCGTCATCTCTATATAAGCCGAAGTTGTTGCCATATTTCTCTTTGATTTTGTGTAGGAGAAATGCGCCAACGAGCTCACATGATTCGGCACCGTCATAGCTACCCATGGTGACATCGAAGAGATTAGACGATGCTTTTTTACCCCATGCTTCGCCAGAGTTGTACAGGAGAGATTTTTTTGCATGTAGGACGATGCGCTTTTCATCGGCGGTGATGTTATCGTACTTGGATGCAAATTCTAGTGCGGCATTGTTAACAAGCTTAAATTAAATCAATGGAAAAGCATCCAAGTACGATAACATCACCGCCGATGAAAAGCGCATCGTCCTACATGCAAAAAAATCTCTCCTGTACAACTCTGGCGAAGCATGGGGTAAAAAAGCATCGTCTAATCTCTTCGATGTCACCATGGGTAGCTATGACGGTGCCGAATCATGTGAGCTCGTTGGCGCATTTCTCCTACACAAAATCAAAGAGAAATATGGCAACAACTTCGGCTTATATAGAGATGACGGCCTCGGGATAACGAATGCATCACCTCGTCAAGTAGAGCTTATAAAGAAAGATCTATGCAACATCTTCAGCGAGCATGGCCTCAAAATTACAATTGAAGCCAACAAAAAAATCGTCAACTTCCTCGACGTCACTCTCAACCTTTTCAACGGAACATACATGCCTTATACCAAGCCCAACAACATCCCACTTTACATCCACAAGAAATCTAACCATCCACCGCAGATCATTGAAAACATCCCAAAGTCAGTCAACAAAAGGCTATCCGAGATCTCTTATGACCAAGATTCTTTTGACAATGCAGTGCCACCCTATCAGAAAGCCCTTAACGACAGCGGATACAAGCACCGCCTTGCTTTTTCACCGCCAACCGCTTCAGAACCGCCAAACTCCGATAGAAAGAATCGCCACAGAGGTATAATTTGGTACAACCCCCCATTCAGTAAGAATGTCGCCACCAACGTCGGACGGACTTTTCTTAAGATCCTCGACGAAGAATTCCCAAAGGACCACGTGTTACACAAGATCTTCAACCGTAACACAGTAAAAATCAGTTACAGCTGCATGTCCAACCTGAAACAAAACATCGACGGCCATAATAAGTCAACCCTTCACAAAAAGATTGTGCCATCACAAAGATGCAACTGCAGAAAATCAGCTGACTGTCCTTTGGCTGGGAATTGCCTTATGGAATCCGTGGTCTACCAAGCAACAGTAGCAACGGAGGACAACAGGCCTGACCAGACCTACGTAGGCCTTACTGAGAACTCTTTTAAGACTAGATTTACTAACCACAAAGCTTCTTTTAAAAACCCGCCAAAGAGACTCAACACTGAGTTAAGCAAACACATTTGGCAGTTGAAAGACGCCAAAACAAACTTTAAAATATCTTGGACGATTCTAAAGCAAGCTGCTCCATACAACCCCGCTTCGAACCGCTGTAACTTGTGCCTATGGGAGAAGTATTTTATAATCTGCAGACCTGATCTGTCTTCGCTCAATAAGCGAAATGAACTGATAACTTCCTGTAGGCACGCAAACAAGTTCCTGCTAAAAAATTTCAAGCCTGTCACGTAATAGCAACTGTTGATTTCATAACTTATATCATCACGCATACTCGTTACTTTTTCAATTTCTATTGTCACGCAGATTTTAAATGTTCCATTCTTCCGAAAAAACCGTTGTAATTTTATACTTTCCTTCTCATCCGTGTAACGTTGTAATCTTTGTATTCGGCAATTTTATCTGATGAGTGCCGTACAAGTTGTGCGGTACGAAACTAGTTAGTAATAAAATGCCAAGTCGAATCAGTTGATCAGACTGTCTTCTAATATATATATATATATATACAACGAGTTCAATTTAACACCAACCACCATCCTAGCAGCCTCCAGAGAAAGCTCGGGAAAGACCTCAAAGAAATTCGAGAGGACAAACACGTCTTTGTTAAAGCAGACAAAACAACTAACCACTACAAAACCAAGCCAAAAGACTACATGACACTCCTGAACAAAAACGTAACAAAATCTTACAAAAAGACAGATCACAATGTTTCCATCGAAATAGCGACTAAAGACAAGCTGTTAGCAGAAAAACTCGAACTTGACGACCGAATTGATGTGCCAGCGCACAGAGATCCATTTATAACGATGAAAGACCACAAACCGGATTTTAAGAACAATCCGACCTGCAGACTCATTAACCCAAGCAAGTCAGAGATTGGCATCATCAGCAAGCACATTTTAGACGGCGTTAACTCAGAAATCATCAAAGCAACAAAAGTAAATCTGTGGAAAAGCACTACCGATGCCATAGAATGGTTTAAAGCGATACCCGATAAAAGCCAACATGCATTTATCACCTTTGACGTATGCGAATTTTACCCATCCATATCAGAAGAACTCCTGTTGAAAGCACTGGACTATGCATCAAGATTTACTAACATCACCAACCAAGACCGACAAATTATCATTCACGCAAAAAGATCTCTGCTTTACCACCAAGACTCGCCGTGGACAAAAAAGAATTGTGACAGCACGTTTGACGTAACAATGGGTTCATACGATGGAGCGGAAACTTGTGAATTGATAGGATTATACATGCTATCACTCATCGCACCCAAATTCAAAGATCAAGTGGGACTCTATCGTGACGACGGCCTCGCAGTATGCAAAGCCACTCCGAGGGAAATCGAGAAGACAAAGCAGGAAGTGAGCAATGTATTCAAATCTCATGGTCTCAAAATCACAATTGAAGCAAACAAAAAGATCGTGAACTTCCTTGATGTGACCCTCGACCTTACAAGTGGAAGCTATAAACCGTATATGAAACCCAACAACAAATTGCTGTACGTCCACCGGCTGAGTAACCATCCACCAACATTACTGAAGAACATCCCACAAAACATCAACAAACGACTTACTAATATCTCTTCCAGCAAAGAAATCTTCAATGAAGCTATCGCGCCTTACCAGAAAGCACTCGATGAAAGTGGGTATGACTTCAAGTTAACATTCAACCCAGAAAAAAAGCAAACAACAAAGAAGAAAAGGAGCCGAAAAAGAAACATCACATGGTACAACCCCCCATGGGATTCGAATGTAAAAACGAACCTTGGAAAGAAATTCCTGGGCATCATCGACAAATGCTTCCCCCCAAACCATCCGTTGCACAAGATATTCAACAGGCACACACTCAAGCTCAGTTACTCATGCATGCCGAATATGAAAGCCATCATCTCATCCCACAATAAAAAGATCCTCTCAGAAAACATCACTACACAGGCATCCACGCAGCAACCGCAAACGTGCAACTGCCGAAGAAAACCGGAATGCCCACTTGAAGGAAAATGCCTGCAGACAAACGTGGTCTACCAAGCGACTGTGACGACTGACACGACAACAGAAACATACATTGGACTGGCTACCAACTTCAAAGACAGATACAGAAACCACACGACCTCATTCCGACACGCCAACAGAAGAAACGAGACAGAACTGTCAAAACACGTATGGACGCTAAAAGATGCGAAAAAATCCTTTCGTGTGCAGTGGAAAGTACTTAGGAAATGCAAACCGTACAATAATGTGAGCAAGAAATGCAGCCTGTGCCTCCAAGAAAAATTTTTCATCATCTGTCGTAAAGATCTATGTACCCTAAACAAAAGAAACGAATTGGCAGGTTCGTGCCCTCACAGAAACAGATTCACACTCAGGAACTTTAGAGTAACATAATGTAACGCAACTGCGCGCGCTGCCTACCAATTTTTAAATAAACGGTCACTTGTATACAGTGGTGCAATAGAACTTTAGAATTACGTAATGTAACGCAGCTACGCGCGCGCTGCCTAACAACTTTCAAATTAACGGTCGTATGTATAATACCGCCAGCAGTTAAATTAACGGTCATTCGCTCAAGTTGCCTGATGAGTGTGGTCATTTCTCGACCATACGAAACAGGACTGTAGCAATAAAGCGATGAATAACCTCTGAAGCCTGGAACTACATTTTCTACATTATATATATATATATATATATATATATATATATATATACCTGGATTTTTGAAAAGGGGGTCAACGAAAATTACAGCAATTTCACTAGAAATAGCCAAAAAAAGGGTTTTTTATGAACCCAATCAGCCCGTAAATTACAGAGTGTTTTCTTCTCTCACCCACGCAATGAGGAAATGAGAAGAAACTGCATTCCCAAAGCGCAACGTTTACTTTCTGAGATATTAGCCAATTATGTCGATAGTATGTTTTTCACTGTTTATGATCCCCAAAACTTCATGCCCAAAAATTTCAAAAACGCTCTCATACATTTCTTTTAAACTTTGTACAATTGAAGCCCATGGTCCACTAGCGGGTTTTAGAAAAAATTCTCTTGGTCTAGAGAAATTCCGCGACTTGTGAATTTCGGAGGGTCACCATTCCTTTGCCATGGAAGCACCAATGTAAACAAATCCTACACTACCATAAGTTCAATGTATTGTGTGGTGTTTGCATGCAAAGTGGCTTTTCTTTTTATGCGCTTCAACAAAAGATATGGCCCATTAAAATTGAAAGGGTGTGGACTTTAGAAATGGGTACGAGCCTCCTTAACTACGTACAGGAAGCTCCTGCTACGTATACCCTGATGACCAGAAGCAATAAAAGCCACTGAAACGAAGACTACAATTCTTTTAATTGCTTCACAGCCAACCGATAAGAGATAGGAGATTCTACTCAAATTTGTTAGAAATTATTGCCTCAAGATAACATTGCTGTTATGATAAGTTGGTTATCCTGTGGAGTTGTTATTATCACATGATCCGTTTGATCACATGTCTTGTAAAAGCACTGAAAGAATAAACTCTTGGTGAATACACACGTCTGTATTTCTTTACTCATAACAATTGCATTACTCGTCGGCAGAACGTATTTCAAACGAGCTAAAGGCTCCCAACCAGCGCGAATTTATGGCCTCCCAAAAATGTACAAGGAACTTAGACCCAACTCTATCCCGCCATTTCGCCCCATCGTCTCTTTTATTGGAACACATAATTACAACTTGGCTAAATATCTGTGTAATCTCTTAACACCTCACATTCCATCTGAACATTGTGCTACTGATACTTTTACCTCTGTCCAGGATATCCAGGAATTATCTATGCATGGTAAAGTTATGGTTTCGTTTGATGTTGAAAGTCTGTTTACCAACATACCCCTTGAGGAGTGTATTGACCTGGCGGTTAAATATATCTCCGAGGGAAACCCCGAACTTAAGTTAAATAAATCTGAACTAAAGAGTCTTTTTTTCGTAGCTACTGCTCAGACCCATTTTTTATTTAATGGATGCTTCTATGATCAGATAGATGGTGTGGCCATGGGTTCTCCCCTTGCTCCCGTTCTTGCTGACCTTTTTATGGGACATCATGAAAAGTTATGGCTCGAAAATTTTGCAGAATCCGAGATTTTCTGTTATCGCCGATATGTAGATGATACTTTTTGTTTATTTCACTCGGAACATGATGCCGTTTTCTTTTTCAACTATATCAACTCCAGGCACCCCAACAGTAGGTTTACCATGTAAAAAGAGGTTGATCATAAAATACCATTCTTAGATGTTCTGATCAACATTATTTCACATTCCCCTGTTATCGATCAGCGTTTATCGTAAGAAGACCTTCACTGGTCTACTAATTATTTATATCTTCACTCTTCGCAGTGAAGATAAAATTGGTACCTTCACATTTGTCGATATATATGATTTTTTCGCAGTAAGGAGAAAACTATGTATTTCACTGAATTAAATATCATAAATGAATTTTATGTTTTCTCACACGTGAGATATTTTTCTTTTCACGAGAATACAAAATTCATATGTTTGAGCCTCTTGGTTTGAGCTAAAGTGAAATGCTCATGTCCGCGGCCTCTCTTCATTGAATTGAACTCAACGGAGCGGTTTTCCTGCAAATCAGGCTTCAGCTTACCGAATAAAAGCAAGAGAACACGGAAAATATGCGAGCGTATTACACTGTAGCATACCGGTCTGACAGGTTAGGAGCAGATCGAAGTTGAATTGTCGCTAAGGACGAGAGTGAAACACCAGAATACTGGACAAAACACGATGACCGAGTAAATCGAGAAGTTGCTGAGAACAAGGTTCTGGAAAATTGGAAAATTAAGCAGTCGTATAATAATTCCCTTATTTAATGGTTTGAGAGGTGACACGCGCGGATATTTTATACTCATTGCCCGCATTTTACTCGCCCCGGCCCGCGAGGCTCGAATAAATGCTACTAAACTGGTAAAATATCCGCGCGTATTACCTGTCAAACCACTAAATAAAGAGTCGAGATGCATTTCTAAAAAATATCAAGTTCACCATTTCTTCATGTCAATATATCTTTTATTTATACATACCTTCTTTTATATTCATGTCGTTTTGTCATATATTATGTCAAAACAATTTATTCTGTGTCAATGTTATCTTTGCTATATATCAAGCGATCTTTTTATACATTTTATTTTACATTAAGTATGAACCGACCCAAATACTGTTCAGGAGCACGCTAAATCCATTACAAGAAGCACAAAAGCGATACGATCTTACGAATGGTTAGTTTTCGAAACGCTAAATTCGTTACAAGAAGCACAAAAGCGATACGCTCATACGAATGGTTAGTTTCCAAACGCTAAATTCCTTACAAGAAGCACAAAAGCGATCTCGCTCTTAGGTTAGTTTTCGAAACGCTAAATTCATTACAAGAAGCCTGACAGAAGTGATTCACTCTGACGAAGGACTAGCTTTCTAAAACGCCATGTTTTGAAGCTCTTTTACGATAACCAATTTAATAACATTATTAACTCACTTGATAGAACCCAATTAACGATGGCAAAGCCGAAATAACTATATAATTTAATAACTTAAAAAACGTCACGCTGCTTATTTAATTTTCGACTTCTTGTTGTGTAGCCTTTTTCTAAAAACTGGACCTACATTTTTTTCTAACTGACCTGAATTTTTCTTTTTGAAATCACAGCGACAATGTGGAGAATAACTACGCTGAAAAACTTTCTCAAGCCACGGATCCCGTCGCCGATTCACAGACGACTGGAATCCCAGTTGCTAAAATCAGAGCCAGTTGCAACTCGCCCAGAGCTGACAAAGAAGCTCAACATTTTGTTTTTCTCAAACAAGCACAACAGTCTCAGCCAAAGGATGGCTCTGGAATTAACGAAAAGGCAACACAACGTCAGTGTGAATGAAATCAACGACCCAGCAGAGATGATCCAGTTAGCTGAGCATGCCCAGCCTGATTTAATCCTCTGTCCGTTCCTCACCAAACGAATCCCAAAGGAAGTATTTTCTAATCCCAGAACCCCTTGCTGGATCGTCCATCCTGGAATCGAGGGTGATCGCGGTGCATGTTCGATCGACTGGGCACTGTATGACAAAGAAGATGAATGGGGAGTGAGCATACTGCAAGCTGCTGAGGAAATGGATACGGGAGACATCTGGAGCACCAAGAACTTTGCAATCAGGCGACGGGATATCAACACTCTGACTAAGTTCAGCTTGTATGTGAATGAAGTCACTCAAACAGCCGTCAAGGCTGTGCTTGAGGCTATCGAGAATCTCTCAGAAGGAAGAGCACCTAGGCCTCTTGACTACAGCAATTCACATGTGCGTGGCACAGTCCGCGCAAACATGATCAAGGCTGACCGCACTATCACCTGGGAAATGCCAGCGGACGAGGTGGCCTGTCAGATTCGCATGTCAGATTCATTACCAGGAGCTCTTGGCTACTTTCGCACCAACGAACGAGACCAGGACTGGGAATGGACCAAGGAATTTCGTGTCTTTGGAGCGCACTTGGAAAAAGGAAGACTCCGATTTTTGCCTGGAAAGCCTGGAGAAATACTGGGTCAACGTCACGAATCTCTCCTGGTGAAGTGTGGTAGAGGAGCTGTTTGGGTGTCACACCTCAAGAAGGACAAGCTCAAACTCCCGGCCACCATGTGGTTAAAAACCAACGCACCGACCATTCAAGATGAAGCAGCCCTCCCAATGCCGTATGGTTCTCATCCTAACACATTCCAAGACATCTGGACAAGCATGACTCCGGATGGCGTCTGCTTCGTGCACTTCGACTTCTACAACGGAGCCATGAGCACCAATCAATGTAAACGCCTGATTTCAGTACTGCAGCAAGTGGAAGCGATCGACTCTTGCAAGGTAATTGTCCTGATGGGCGGCAATGATGTGTTCAGTAACGGCATCCACTTGAACGTCATCGAGGCAGCTCAAGACCCAGCGGACGAATCGTGGAACAACATCAACGCCATTAACGATGTTGTGCGCTGCATCTTCACCAGTAAAAAGATCACGTTTTCGGCTCTGCGCGGAAATGCTGGCGCAGGTGGAGTAATGATGGCCTTAGCTAGCGACTGTGCATTTGCGCGTGAAGGGGCTGTTTTGAACCCACACTACAAGAAGATGAAGCTGTACGGATCAGAGTATCACACCCACTTCCTTCCAAAGCGTGTGGGAGAGGTAAAGGCCAGCGAGCTGCTGTCCAATGCTGAACCCATCATGGCCTGCGAAGCTGCAGAAAACGGCCTCTTGGATGGCTGCGTCGGAGACAGTTCAAAAGAGTTTGAAAACTATGTCAAGCATCAAGCATCGTTTCTTGCCAGCTCGCCTTTACAGATGCACTTTGTTCGGGAAAAGAACAGACAAGCAAGCAAAGAGGTGATGGAGAAGATTGAAGCGTGCCGCACAAACGAACTGTTAATGATGGCTAAAAACTTTCAGGATCCAGAGTACCATCAGGCCAGAAAGAACTTTGTGTATCATTAATAATCTGTTATCTCCTTGGAGCACCAAAGTGTGAACGTTTCTTTTACAATTTTATTTGACTGATCATAACTTATGAAGAAAAGTAGAAGTTTGACGCCTCATTGACATTAACTGTTCATATATTTTACACGATAAATTAACTCTCGTTTTTTGTAAACCCGTGTCAATCCGATTTTCAACGTGATTTTTCATGGTTGTACCATGACCACAAGTAACTAGAGATCAAGTCACCAAAAGAGGCCTAGGGAGTAAAACTGCTAGAAGTTTCACTATTTAAACCTTGAAAAATCCCATTGAAAAGCAAAGGGAGGATTTACTGTCATTGGTTGTACATAAAAGCTTAATTTGAGAGCGTTTTAGCTACATAGCTCGTTACGGATAGGGGCGGGGGGGGGGGGGGGGGTAGCAGATCTATGGGAGAGGTATCCGTGGGTCCCCTTTATTTTCGAAAAGAATAAGGCCTGAAAGGCCGAAAGTCTGTTCAGTCGCTAACATTCAACGCCATTGGGTCGTGTGTGTGTGCGCGTGTGTGAGACGGAGGAAGTAGTCTTATTTACATTGTTTGGAGTTTACTCAGCTACATGTTTTATTGACCAAGTACCGAAATATTACATGAGAGTATTAGGGAAGGTGATTTGTTGTGTATGAGCCATTGTGGATGTGTAAAGTGAAAGTTTACTCATAACAGTTTGTACTTTTTTTTAGAAACGTGTGGTATTATGTGTAAATAACTTATTGCAACAACAATGACCATTTATTTAGATGTGTTGGAATGTGTTTTTTTAAGGTGCTTCAGTGTTGTTTTGTGGAGCTTGCAACCTTCCGGCTTGAAATTTTTGTGCCGACAAACCCGCGATAATCAATTTTTTAAAATAGAAACGATTATCGACCGACAAGGCGGGAAACGTTACAGATCACCTCAATTCAGTTGTCCACAAAGTTACCTCGTTGTTACATGTAGAAAATTCTCTCCATATCAAAATTTATAATCGCGAGCTAACCTGCGATCAGGCCCAATTTTAGTAGCATTCTTACCAAGCGAAACGAAAATAGAATCAGGTTTACAAAAACAAAACGCAAACAGCGGTTACAAACATTTGTCTAAAATGCATTTCTTTCAGTTACTTGACGTTTCGTATGTACCACATACATCATCAGAAGTGATCCCTTACAAAGACAACATTTCTCGTTCGTTTATGTTTAAAGTAATTTATAAAGCCAGCTGTTGGGATTGTAATGACTTTTTTATTGGGAAAACAAAACACCGTTTATGTGACAGAAAAATGGAACATTCCAGAGCACTGACCACAAACAGTCATGAATCAGCTATTGCAAATCACATCTCCTCGACCAACCACAATATGAAATTTGATCATTTTGAAATCCTGGCAGGAGGCCGTTCGGTTCGGACATATATTGTAAAACAAGAGGCTCCTAGCAGCCTATATTCATGCGCATGCGTAAGATAGTTTTAAACATGATAAGAAGGTGTCCGACATGGCGAAGAGTACTCCTTTCATTCAGTTATCGTTCCTGCAAACCACGTTGTTTACTATTGATTGTTTTGGAAATGAAGGCTGTACCACAATGAAGGGAATGATTCTTCTAAGTCTTATATATACCAAACATGAACATTGCTAATGTAAGTAGGGTTGTAGGAGACGCTGTCGTGACACTTGAGGAACTCTTTTACCGGAAGTGAGAGTAGCCGGAAGTCACTAAACAGGAAGTGTAGTGGCAAAGCTATGAACCGGAAGTGTACAATTTAAAATATGCGTGCATAAATTTGCAAGCAAAATCGTGACACAAAAAATAAAAATAATAATAACAAGAAAAACGGAGCTGAAACCTTACCTCATGCCGCTACGCGCATGAGTAATAAATTAAGGAGACCCTTTTAATTCGAGATTTAAAGCCTGCCTTGTGGCCTTAAACGAAAACATCGGCAGTGAAATCATTACTGTTGTTGTTATTGTTGTCAATCATTACTCGGTGACACAGTTGTAATTTTATTCTACTAGTTTCCAGTTCTTTGCTTTATACATTTAAATTTAGTTCGCTTTTAATAACGATCACTTCTGAGATGTATGTCAGTGGCGTAGCCAGCCTATAGGCCCGTAGGCCTTTAGGATGGTCAGGCCTACAACTCTTCTAAAAGCTGGCTATGCCCCTGTATGTGGTACATACGAAACGTCAAGTTACTGAAAGAAATGCATTTTAGAAAAATGTTTGTAACCGCTGTTTGCGTTTTCGTTTTTGTTAAAACTAAAATGGCCCAAGAAAAAGAATTTTTAAAATCAGGTTATTCGTGAACTGAAGTTTGATGTCGTAATGGCACAAAAGGAATGCTGGGGTGTAGCAGGAATTTTCTAAGAGAGGGTCCTGAAGGGCTTCTTACGCAGTATAGGGATATACCCGCTCCCCCTCCACCCTAAAAAATGGAAACATTTGGGACACTGCATATTTGTGTTTAAATCTGGAGTAAATTCTTACCCGCTTTTCCCGGTACAATACTCAGAAATAGTTAAGATAAAAACGGCAAACTGATCCTTACGGCAAGAAGAAGAGATAGAGACAGAAGTGAAATAATAATTACAAAAAAACAGTTGAATATATTTGCCCGATATTTCGGTTGGCAAAACAAACCTTCTATGGGGGCTAAAAAACAAAACTGAATACAGATATGAAAGGACCGTTACATATATATAAAACATTTGAAATATGACATACAACAGAATAACAGAAAATGATTGGTAAGAAATAAGCTAAATGTCACTTATTAAGGCCCAGTTCAAACGTCGAACTTCGCATGTGCCGAACCTAATGCAAATTAGCAAGAACAATAGATTTTGCTCATTTGCATTAGGTTCGGCACATGTGAAGTTCGACGTTTGAACTGGGCCTAAGTTCATCATGTCTATTTATACCATGAGGATCAAGTGTCATCGCTTTACATATAAGATGGGCCTCGCGCGCCTTTCTGACTGAGTCGCGGCTGTTTTATTGAAACTGGAGTAGGAATGATAAGATGGTGGTGATTGAGGATAGAGCGGCGATGTTCCCCAAAGCGTTCATTCAGTTGGCGTTTGGTTTCCCCAATGCGCATTTTTTTGTTTAGCGACGACACTTGATCATCATGGTATAAATAGATGTGAACTTAATTAGTAACATTTAGCTTATTTCTTAGTTTTCTTATTATTTCTTATTTCTTGAGATCGATTTTATGGAAAAAATTAAGGCGGAGTTTTATCAGAATTTGAATGAAATTTTAAGAGGTTTAAAGAGGAAATAAAAAATAAAAAGAATATGATTTTTGGAGCACCAACAGACAGTTGATACCCACGCAAGAGCAACCCAGGTTGCTGGTGGACTAGTTTGATGTACATCCTTTAATTATTACTCATGCGCGGAGCGGCATGAGTTATAAAATGGGCTCCGTTTTTTTTTATTATTTTTACTTTTTGTGTCACGATTTTGCATGCAAATTTATGCACGCATAATTTAAATTGGCACTTCCGGTTCATAGCTTTGCCATTTACACTTCCTGTTTAGTGACTTCCGGATACTTTCACTTCCGGTAAAACAGCGTTACTGAAGAGTCACGGCAGAATCTCCTACACCCCTACTTACATTACCAATGTTCACGTTAAGTATATATAACATTTAGAAGAATCACTGGCTTCATTGTGGTACAGCCTTCATTTACAAAACATTCAATAGTAAACAACGAGGTTTGCAGGAACGATGACTGAATGAAAGGAGTAACTCTTCTCCATGTCGGACATCTTATGTTTAAAAAATATCAAAACTTTCTTATGCATGCGCATGAGTATACCTCTTGTTAACTACAAATTCAAATTCTAATTGTTATGTAATGTTTTGTGAATTTTTTGTAATTTTTTAGGAGTTTGCGAGAAGCCGGAAATGAAGTGTGTGTGTGTGTGTGGGGGGGGGGGGGGGGGGGGGGATGGATTTGTGAGATACGTTTAATAATTAGAAAATGGACACCGAAACAGTCCGCCATTAACCTGGGGTGCTCTTGCGTGGGTATCACCTGTTTTGTTTTTATGTTTTTAAAAGGTCGAAACAGCTGTCCTCGGTTGCATTTTGGCTTTCAGTTTGAGCTCTATCATGTCGTTGTCGCATTAATGTTCTACGTAGTATCAGCCTCATCACAAAAGGTTGGATTCACTACAAGTTACATTAAATCGGTTTATAAGCATCTATAATGTAGAATTAGAATTAGACCTTTTGTGCCCCCACCTACTCTTCATTATATATACAACGCGCTAATTCAATCTCACTTCAATTACTGCAATCTTGTTTGGGGTAATTGTGGTAAAACTTTATTTGAAAGGCTACAGAAGCTTCAGAACCGTGCCGCTCGTGTTTTAACCTTTTCTAGCTATGACGCGGACGCCAACTGCCTAATTAGACAACTCGATTGGAAAGATTTGAGCACACAGTTTCAAATACAGAAAATCATAATGGTATACAAGTGTTTAAATGGTCTTGTTCCTGAATACCTGTCCTCTAAATTTGTTATACGAAATGGAATGCGCTATTCCCTGAGGGACTCTGATAACAAACTAGTCGTCCCGTTCCCACGAACTAATTATATGAAAAATAGCTTTAGTTATAACGGAGCAGTTCTCTGGAACAGCCTACCCTGTGATATGAGAGAGATGAAATCTCTAAGTCAATTTAAACGTTCAGCTTTTCAGAATTTTTAATTTAAACTACACACGGCATTCATGAAAAACAGGTTATTAGATTAATTGTAGTTAGCTTTGTAATTTGTTTAGGCTAGTTAGGTTAGCTAGGTTAGGTTCCTGATGATTTTACCGTGTTTAAATAAAGATTTACAGTTACAGTTACAGTTACAGAAATAACTTTCAACTTGTTCAATATTGCATATTTTCAAGACTTATCTGAAATAGCGTGACGAATTGCGTGACACACTTAGAATCTTTACAAATCGGAAGCAAAACATCGTTGATAGCTGAAACTTTTTGTGAAGGATTATAACACGGGTATCCACATACCATGTAATTGTTAGAAACAGCTTTATGGGATGTAAAGTTAGATTTTTGAATTATTATGATGTCATGTGCAAGCCAAGAATAGTTTACAAAATTACTAAATTTGGGATTTTTCTTGAATTTTGACTTTTGCCACTCTTGGAAGGTGAAGGGTAAGATAAATGGAGGAGAATTTAACTAAGAGTCGAGAGCTAAAGAACTTAAAAATACACACGTCACTACGTCAAGTTTTATTTGAGAATATTTCCCTTAAAATACAAGTTACTACAACAATAAATAGTCGGCTACAAACACGCTTACGTTCATGTAAAACTTTACATAGGGCATGAATGCCTACAATAATTCCAACATTGGCGTCAATTGGATCAAGGGGTGCGTTTTTGGGGGGAAATGCAGATATGGATTGAAACCACTTTGCAGTTGTGTCTAATGTGACTTAATTGTCCTTAAGCTGAATTCGTAGGAACCAACTGTCAACAATAATTCCTTCATCACCAAAACTGTGTCAATTGAATCTGATTTGGATTACTGAGCCAAAAGCGGATTTTGCAGGCGGTTTTTATTTTCATCCAAAAACAAGTTATAAATCTAATTAATATATCACTAATCCGGACTTAGAGTAGTTTTCAATTGGGTGTGAAAAGTAATTACACAATTGCTTTGGTTTTGCATTGCTACGCTTTGGGATTGGCTAAAAAATCTCGCGCCACTTTCTCAACCAATCAGAAGTAAAACCAAAACCAATCGTGACTTGCTCGCACGCGTTTTCCCGCGCTTGGCGCCGCCGACATGTAATTACTTCGAGCTCTGATTGGTTCATTGGATTGTTTACGACTGCTGTGATTGGTCAGAGTAATTACTTTGGTTTTGGTTTTACCACACTCAATTGAAAAACTGCTCTATTAGAGACATGGTCTCAATAGGATTGGAAAAAAATCTGAAAGGTGGTGTTCCACGCAAATGTCTCGTCCTGCTCATTTCTTCTTCTGTGACAATATCATGGAAATTCAGGTTAAGTTGTCTCAAATATTTGCAAAATTATTTGATGAAACAGAAAGAAAGTCAAACTAATTAGAATAACTTCATTTTGTATACCGCGGATTGGTTATAGCAAGAAATCGGTCTTGGGAGTTTTCTTCTTTTTGATGGTAAAAATCCATACGATCTGGAATCACAAATCTGGTTTCGGATTCTCCCCCAAAAACGAACCCTTAATTAATACGAGTTTCTCTAGCCTGTGAACGGGCTGTTAGGGGGTTAAAAGAAATTGGTGAGTGAAGCCAACCGAGGGCAATCTAGGAAGTAGAAGGGCCCACTCCCTTGACCCCAATTCCTTTCCCAGATTCGCTTTGCTCACAGATTTCCTTTTAACTTAATACCCCACCCCACCCCCCCCCCCCCCCAAAAAAAAAAAATGACAAACGCCTGTTCACAGGCTAGAGTTTCTCAAGTTCTAACTGTGAAAAATGTTACAACAGTTTTCTAAGATGTGCTTGAAGTATTTTTCTGTTAGACAATATTCGTATTCTCGGTATTGAACTGGACCTTACTTGCAATGGAGGCTCATGCAGGGGAATATCATTACAATTATTTGCACATGAAAAGATTGCCCCGCACGAGCCTCGACTGCAAGCTAGTTCCAGTTTAATACCGAGAAAACGAATATGGTCTATTTTTGTTTATTTTTATTCTTTAAGCTCACGATTCGATTAGAGTCGTTTTAGAATACTTTAATTTAGAGCTTACCATCTTGCTACAGTATTTTTCAACTGTCCTTACTACCTATCAGCAAATAAAACCTAAAATCGGGCTGTAAAATGTTAAATGTACATTCATTTTCGTTTTTACCAACATATGACACTGATACAGACTAAAGAATAAAAGTTAAGTTAAACCAACTTTTCACCCTTTATTACTAAGAATGCCCTTTAGTTTTAGATTGAAAAATAATGAGCCATGTCCATGGGTGACATACCATTTGAAAGGCACTGATCGATGCCGTAAACTACATTGATTAACTACATCAGCAAAACTGAATGAAAGATGTAGAATTATTATTTTTTACTCCCTGAATCTACAGTCCCTGTAAGGTGCACTTAAACTGGAAAATGGTAACTGTGCATTAATTCTTCCCCGCAACATATACACGCACATACGAGAAAGGGTGCTTTTGGGACCCAAGCTAACAACCTTATGATCTAGAGAGCTAACTAACAAGACCACTATGCCTCTAAAGAGAAGAGGGAGTAGATAAAATACATTCTTTGAGGAATCACTTGACATTTTTCTTTTTGTTTATTAAAGCCAAGGATAAACGTTTCAGCATTGTTGTCCAACACTTGTTGGATGCCCACCTAAACATTGTTGTCAAAAATTTGCTGCATGGTATTGCTAGACGCCCAACTCAACATCCTAACATTGTTGTCCAACATTTGTTGGACATGTGGCTGAAACATGATTGCATGGCTGTTGCTTGTGTTGGAAAGCCGACTAAACACTCAAACATTGCTGTGCCCAACAAAATATTGGTCAAACATCATCTAACTAAACGTTCCAACATTGTTAAACCAACAAATGTTGCACAACAATGTTTAATGTTTAACTGGGGCTTAAGACGATTCTTGCAAGAGTAAATTAAAATAATCACTGTACATGAATATCCTCTATTAAGCCCCCCCTCCCCCCCTCCCCCCCCCCCCCCTTCAAATAAGCAACCCCTCTCTTATAAGCCCCCCTATTTTGGAGCAAGAAATTTATCAAGCCTTTCTCCACCTTTCTTTTAATTTTAGCAGAAATCAGAGTGATTTTCGCATGACCTTGAAATGAATAATGCATAAACACAAACAAAACAACCAACAAACGTTAAGGAGGCAGTTTGATTGGTTGAGTGAACAACTGACTTATGGTGGTTTAGCGAATATGCAAAGCAAAACGAACGGATGGCGAGCTAAAAGTAGCTACATGTATTCTTTTTGATGTCATTCACTTTTCGGCGTTTTTCCAATTTTTTTTTTTGGTAGGGAAAAGAGCAACTTCTGGGGGATGAAACAAATCGTGAAAGTTCAGGGAAACCATTTTTCAAGGTCAAACGGAATTTGCTCTCGCAGTAGACTGTACATTGTACACAAAGCCAAACAATGAACAGTTGAAACAGTGCAACTATACAACTATGCGACCTTTACAAACTTACTTGAAGTAATTGTCTAGCACTGTCAGGATTGTGCAAATTACAAAAGACTTATGAACAGAGATTTCATCCAGTTCATATTAAATGCCTTGGCAACTCCTTTTCCTCTGGATCAAAATCCTACAACAAAAGAAAAGAAATTAACATGCACAATAAAAACCCTTCAAAATACTGGGGCCAGTTTTAATCAAAGGGCTTTAAGAGCCATCTCGTGAATTTGAAGCAACGTAAGGTTAAGTCCACAGATCAGTCGTGTCAAAACGTCTTAGCGAGACATGAATATGCATCGTGTGAAACGAGACTGCTAGACAACTGAATGAAATAGTTACATTGGGAAATTAAAACAAAAAAACTTTACTTCAGCAATCATCTTTTAACACGCGACAAACAAATGCCCAGTAAATTTGGCATCTTGACTGATAAGGCCTGACAGACAGACTGGATAGTTATGCTACAATTAAATTCAGACAGAGAATATTTTCTTTCTGTGAAACATGAAAAACTTTGCATAGTTTAATACATGTAGCTTTATACACCAGGCATTTTTCAGTAAAGATAAAACATTTGGAAAAAACTTTTCCGACCAGACTGACTTCTTGCAGGGTTCGTACTCTTTTCAGATTTTAAAATTACATGACTTTCCATGACCTTTACCATGATGTTTTCAAATGTTTCATGACCAAGAGTTCAACAGTTGTTTTCAAAATTTTATCAAAACGATCATATTTTTAATTTTTCATCTTGCCTTATTATTCCCACAACGTATGCTGCCTTAGTGATTTTGTACCATGAACAGAATTTTCCATGACTTTCCATGACACACACTTAAATTCCATGACTTTCCAGGTCTGGAAATTAAATTATACAATTCCAAGACTTTCCAGGTTTTTCCATGACCATACAAACCCTGTCTTGTCAGGTCAATATTGTCTTTGGACTGACAAATGGCATGCTTAGGGAAGAAAACCATTTTTAGGCTTGCATGGAGAACCTTGAAATGGCTCCAATTCAAGAAAGACTTAGGCCCCGTCCACACGTATCCGAATATTTTTGAATCCGCAACTTTTTTGTTACGGATTAGAAAATATTCGCGTCCACACGTAGCATATTTGAATCGTATTTGCCCGAATTCGCCGGATACGAGTGGACGGAAGGCCAATCCGCAACAAAAAAGTTGCGGATTCAAAAATATCCGGATACGTGTGGACGGGGCCTTACATAAACAAGACACTTACTTTATCAGGTCTTCTTGCTCTCTCTAGATCATTAGGAATGTCCCTTGACATTTCATGTGGGTCCATTCTCCTTCGCATCTAAAGTTAAATACAAGTCATGTACATGAGTTAATAGATGTATTCCTTGTTTTCACCTGATACAGTATAATCAAAATTCTAAAATCTAAACAGCTTACTCTACAAGGCCATTCTTTTAACAGGTTCTTAAAGTGTACAGGTGTATATGACAGATATTTTTTTATTTGCTTGATGGAATCTTCATGGCGTTCTGATCAGAAAATTGAATAGAGTTTTTTTGATATCGATTTTCTTTTCCATGTTTTAGCCGTCTAAAAGCGTGAAATTTCACTTCCGGTGAGTTACAAAACCGCGCACAGAAAAAAGACTGGAAATAGTCCGCTGTGACATCAATACAAGAATGCCAGTGTCGCGGTTTCTCGGTTCCTCACATTTTTATGATGCGCCCTGAGGTGTGTTGTCTATGGTTGCAGCAACACACACCAAAAAAAGGAGGAACTGAGAAACCGCGACACTGGCATTCTTGTATTGACGTCACAGCGGACTATTTCCAGTCTTTTTTCTTGTGTGGTTTTGTAACGCACCGGAAGTGAAATTTCACCTTTTTAGACAGCTAAATCACGGACAAGAAAAATTGATATTGAAAACCTTTTTTCGACTTCTTATCAGAACGCCATGTAGATTCCGTCAAGCAAATAAAAAAATATCTGTCATATACACTTTAATATTAGCAATAGTAATCGTTATGCTAAGTTTCATGTCAATACATTACAATGCTTTTGAAAATTTTTGGCAATGCAGCTGAGCATCTTCAAGTATTTTTCACTTAGTTTGTAGACTTCTCTAAAATGAGGATGCAAATCAGGTCTTTTGCAGGGCTCGAAATTAACACTCACAAAATGCGAGTGGTTTTTGGAAGTTGCGAGTCTGAAAAATATCCTCTAGCAAACTTTTGCGAGTAAGCATTTCTCTAATAAAAGTTGGAGGGGAAAAAGTGAACGTTCCTAGAGAATTTTGTGACAAAAATTCGGACATCATCGAATGTCATCTACGGGAGAAAATACATGTAAGCATAGTTTTACACAGAACTTGTGCACACTTTATCTACACATTCACATTTTGTTGGAATCCATGTGACAGAAGAGAATTTGTGAGCCACTTTTGTTGTAGATATCTTAACTGCTTTTTTCAAGAGGCCCTCGACTGGTAACGTGATTGACAACCCCAAGCCGCCAAAGAAACAACAGGAAGAAGAAGACTACAAAAATAACAGTATACTATTTTCATGTAGGTATTTTTACCATATTTTCAGAATCATCAAAGGGAAAATGACTGCCAAAAAATAGCTACAGTAGTGACCTTACATGTACTACATGTAGCTTTGCTAGTAGAAAAAAAAATCTTACTAACAAATTAAGTTCGACCCCTGTTTTGAATCTCTGAACTGAACAGAAACAATAATTATATTAATTATTATAATTACAGAAAAGTTAGCTGTATTTTAAGAATTTCTTCAAAATGCAAATTTGGCTGCCATGTTGGTGTACACTGTACAAAGTTCTCCTTATAACAAATTAAAGTCTGGTCAAGTGGCTAAGTAAAACAGATGTACATTTGATACTTACCATAATATTGTCTTGAAGTTTTCTGACCTCATCAGGAATTTCCAATCTACCTTCACCTTGTTTGTGGGTATCTTTGGGTTGTGGTAGCAGAGGGATTTTACCACCAACAGGTGAATCCATGCTTTCCCGAACCTTTTCTTCGTCATCCAAAGCCTCGTCACCACCTTCATCATCATCATCATCATCATCTTTTTTGTCTTCATCATTCACTTCTCCTGTCTCTGTAATTTCCTTCTCCTTCTCAGTGTCTGCTACATCACGTTTTCTTAGCTGGTTAGCATTTTCGTCATCATCACTTTCGTCCGCTTTAGCAGTATTTTCTTCCTCACCCTCTTCTTCTTTAGGACCATCTTTTGATGGTGTGGTTCTGGTTGTAGGTTTCAGTTCACTGGCACCTTGACCTTCACTTGAGACATTTACAGAAGATGATTGACTGACATTACCCTTTACCATACTAAGTGTAGGTTTTACCTCTTCACTTGCTTTTTCTTCAGATAATTCAGTGTTTTTATCATCATCCTTTTCTTCATCCACATCAGATGTTTTGCTTTCACTTTCTACAGAACCCTTTTCATCCTGCTCCAACTTTACACTTCCTTTTTCCGCAGCCTTTTCAATTGATTCTCCTTCACTGGTTGTTTTAACTTTTGGAGTGGTTTTCTTTGAGACCTTTCGAGTAACACGTGGTGGTACTGTAACAGCTGATAGAAAAATCATTATTAATATCTGTGAAACTACAACCTTGGGTAAAACTATTGAGACATTTCTAAGTGATTTTTAAATTTGACTGTGATATTTCTTACTTTGACAATCCTCCCCCCCCCCCCCCCAACCTCCCTTATCAATGTTGTTATAGCTTCAAAAGAGAACCAGGCAAATTGTCATACTTTGCAAGACAACATTGAGAGAAGGGAGGAGGGAGGAATTCAAAGCATTTCAGAGAGACTACATTGTACCTGAAAAAATGCACCCATTTCGCATTATTGTCTCAACTTGTTTCGTCCAAGAATTGCAGTGGTTCGAAAAATTAACAAACAGGATACATTGTACATGCACCTAAGGCCCACTTCAGAGACTGTACCTCTCTTATGCTGTATTTATACTGTGTTTATACTAAAGCGAAACATGTTTATTCTGATCATGAATTAAACATGTTTCACTACGAAAAGTGTTCACATCAGGTGGTGCATTGATGAATCATGATCAAACGTGTTTTCTCTGAGCATGATTGAAACTATCTCACGAGATAGGTTTGATCTACAGCCTGTAAGCCAGACAAAACACGTTAGTGCAAATTGTTAAACACTGAGGGAATCACCCTTTGTTTCCAAAGAGCTTGACAAGTGAGATTAAACCACAAAATAATGCAACAGTAAGTTTGAACTCATTTTTTTTTGTTTCGATTCATGTATAATTACAAAGATTTTATGCGAACTTAGGTACATGTATGTGCGCTTCTTAAAACATAATAAATTATAGAACCACGCATGAAACTTGTTTTGAAATTAACAACTAATGCAAACAATGAAATTCCAAACATGTTTAAATGGGAAATAGTTTAACTGAAACATATTACTTTACTCTAAACATGTTTCAGTGCTGATGTGAAAACAGCATAACATAATGTCACTGGTTCAGCAGTTGCACAGTGTGCGATTCAGTTTAGTATGGCAGATGTTTGCCTTACTGTATGCTGTGTTCAAACTAGGTCAAATCATGTTTATTCTGATCATGAATGAAAGAAGTCATGTTTCACTATGAAACATTTTCACATCACATTGTGTATTGGATGAATCATGATCAAAAACTCTTTATTCTAAGCGTGATTGAAACAACTCATGAGGGAACTATGTAAATGTTGTTTCAAACTCAGCCAGCAAACATGTTAATAATTACAAATGTTGTATCCTTGTTAAACAATGCATTGCCCTTCACTTCCAAAGGACTTGACAAGTGAGATTAAACCACAAAATCATGAAACAGTAAGCTCAAGCTCAAGCTCTCTTTTGTTTGGTTCATGACTGTGTAATTATAAAGATTTTACAGTATGTGAGATTATGCCTGTTTCGTAAAACTGCATAAAAAAAATAATTATAGAACAAAGCATGAAACATGTTTTGATAATAATAACTAACATAAACAATGAAATTGCAAACAGTCATGTTTATGTTATGGTTCAAATTTTTCTTTGGTTTAAAATCTTTTAAACCAGTTTGATTTTTGTTTGCTTTGTCTGAGAAGATGATAATGAATCTGAGACAAAAAAAAATTTGAACCACAACATTTACAGGAGCCATGTTTCTCTGAAACTTATTTGCTCTTAACTACACTTGTTAAGTACATGTACACAGTTTGAATGAGCGGTTGCTCCACAGTCGCACCAAAGTCAAACTAAATTGCATTACAAATGTCACGTAAATCAGCTGTCACTTCAAAGTCCTTAACTGTGCTGTACCCAGTAAGTACTGTACAGGATATGAGAGGTACTGGAAGGCATCTGAGCCAGGCCAGATGACAAGTGAAAATTAATGCAGATCATGAATACATCCTTTTCAAATTTTTCTAGGGACCATTTTATCCAGGATAGATACTTTGCAATTTTTGGCCAAAAGTTACAGGGAAGAACGAATTTCTATCAGCAATAAGTTATATACAGTGCTGTACCTTGTGCCCTCTTTGCTTCCTCTAGTTCCGATCTCACCCTTAACAGATCTTCCTTGTAGCGATCCCTGTCAGAAAAAATACATTTAGGGCTGGTTATTTTAAACAAATTTTAGCACTGTTTAACAAAACCATGGTCTGGATCAATTATTTCAATCTAGCCAACCCTGTAATATTATAAAAAATTTTTGGGCACACATGTAAGACGGTTAATATGCTCCCAGCCCTTAAGTTGTGTTCAACAGCATTAAACACGAAAGGATACAGTGTAGATCTATACATGTAGCTCTTTTTCTTTAATTTGTTAAATAAAGTTGATGTTGTTGTTACGTGTATGTTGGTGGTACAGTACAGTGTATGCAAGGGTCAGGTAGATCTCTGGTGACATTGTGATAAGTCATTCACATTCAGTAACAAGTTCACTAAGGGCGCTTACCATTTGTCAGAACTTCCCTGCCGGACCGCTCCATTCGTAAATATTATTCCATTATCTGCCATATTTGGTCGGCCAGACTGGTAAATTTGGAAATAGTATGCACCCTTTTGATGGACTTGTAGGAACAAGTCTTCAAAAAGATGCATTCTAACAAATGCAGTTACAAACGGACCAGTCCAGCCAATCAGTTCTGACAAATGGTAAGCACCCTAAGACTGGTTGCATGTGAAGACACAGAAAAAGGCAGGGTTGATATTATTTCCCAGGACTTTGTTCAGGACTGTTTTGCAGATTTTCCCAATGGTTTATGTAGATTAGCCAAAGCTTTAAGGTGATTCCTTAGTATTGCATTGTGCATCACTGATAGATAACTTTATTTCATCTCCGCTGGTTGATGAGGCTGATTAGGCCTCCAGCAAGATTATGCACATACATGTAATTTCTTCAACATTAGCATGCACACAGTCTGAACTGGGAGGGTTTCCTTTGAAGATACATGTGTAAGTTGGCCAAATGAATAAGTGATTGTTTTCTCCTAATCAAGCATGGTGACCTACAGCAGCTGCTGTATCTCTCTTATTGCTTTAGTTATTAATTTTACTGTAAAATTTGTCAGGAAGAAAGTTATCACTAAAAAACACATACACATTCATTTCTCATGGACATGCAAGGAGCATTTTGAGTCAATACCATTTGAGGCTGTGTGCCTTTGCCATGAACTATATTAAATTGTTTCGTATGATCAAAGCATTATATCTATTACAGTTTGTCAAGAATTCCATTTTAACTTTGCTTCAAGCTACTGTACATGTAGCGTGTAAAGTAATGTCAACCGATCAAATAATCATGTGTGGATAGGCAATACTACATGGATAAAACAGGTAACTTTAGTCCATCTCATCTCTTTTGCGACCTATGTTTTTTATTGCATTTCTCAAAACAATGCTTGGTAGGGAACAATTATGTAAGTTTCAAAAAAATAGTTCATCAACTTTTATTTCTGAGGAATCACCTTAATCTACAGTGTGTATAATATGTAATCTAAACTAAAGTACATTGTAGCACTCAAAGAAAACAACAATAACAACAACAACAACAACAACAAATAAACTGGACTGTCTGACACATAAATAACTTGACCCTTGTCTGGAATTGGAAACTTTTTTTCAGCCCGGAAAATAGCAGGACTTTCCTGGATTTTCAGGACCCAGGAACCCAGAGACCCAGTAGCCCAGAGACCCAGGGACCCAGGAACCCCGATGCCAAATTCTAGGCACCAAAAGGAACTCTAAGAACAGTTTGGTTATAGTTGCATAAATTTCAGTTGTTGATATACCGAGAAAGCGCCCAGATCATTCTCATAACCAGGGATGTAGATAATAGCCGGGAACCAGGGAAATTACCCGGATGTGAACTTCATTTTTCCGGCTGTAAAAGCCAAGTGCAGCTTTAAAAGGACTTAGTTTTTCTCTTATTTACCTGTCTGTCAGTTCTACATTGTACATGTATATTCCCACCTGTTAAAAACTGAATCTACATGCCTGATAATGACTGGCATGTACATGCAATACCCTAATTATAACCCTCCTATACCATCCTATACTAAACCATTTTTTTAATCTACAGTGTAATATTTTGTGAGGAACCATGGTCCTTTGTACATGTACCATTTGTCACGTCACTTTTTATGACATTATGTCCAACTTATGCAGGAGGAAGACATCTTTCAAAGCATGTCCGAATGAGAGTGGTCCTTTCAGTTGGGCCAGAGATAAACACAAGAAACCTAGTGGCAAATTTGTCTGGCAAAAATAATGAAAGGAAAATTTTGTCTTCCTGCTGAATGTCAAGTGCTTCTTGTTAAAATGTTTCACTTTCTCCAGCATTTATGTGAAAAGGTTTGTTGCAAAATTGAAGTCTAGTGAAAGGCCAATAACAAGGGGGAAAAGCTAGCAAAAACAAAAAAATCAAAGGGTTCTAAGAGCATCTCATGAATATGAAAGCATGGATTCTTGTGCGTGCCTGCTAGCAAATTTAAAAATGTAAAATGCCCCCTCCCCCCTCCTGCTTATACATGTTTGTGATAACTGCAGAATTTCAAGGGTTTTGATTGTTGAAGAGAAATTCGCCCAACGTGGTTTACAGAAGCCTCCCAGAAGAGAAAAATACACATGAAAACACAACAGGTGAGGTTTGTTACAAATGATTATTTACAGCGTTTTGAAGGTCGAGTGGAAATTCTAGGCATAGTGACAATTCATTTTGTTCTCCTCATTGTTGTAGTTTCTGTTTACCACTATTTCATCAGACAATAATGTTCACTGAAAACTCAGGAAAAGACTGGCAAGTTTCACTATATTTTTCATTTGCATATAATAGCACAAATAAAGACAGTAGGATTTCTTACGATGTAGCGTAGAAAATTTGCAAAAGAAACTGGGGAAACCCAACAATAATTGATCCACCGGCTCAAGGGTGCTTACATGTACATTGTAGCTCCTCTTGTTTACGAATTCACAAACAAAATGTTGGAAACTCACCACACTGTAGGAGAGGCCTGTACTGTTAATAAATGCGATGCAAAGCAACTAGAAATTGGCAAAGATTTTGAGTATCCTACATGTATAATACAAGTTTTTCCAGTCCTGAGCCTTTCCTCCGAATATTTTGTTCGCCATGATAAAATTATTGCATGGACAAAAAGTAGTGTACATGTAAATGAGTTTTCAGCACACCCATCAGTGGGCTGATCAGTTTATGCATCGACTGTGATTTGCTTACAAGTTGTTTTATTTTTTTAAAAATCCATTTGAAGTCGACAGATTGGTTTTAATTTTCCACACTGAGTTTGTAGTCAAAGAATTGAAAAGTAAACAGATTTAAAACCATGGAAACATCCAAGCATGACAAAAATAAATTGGGTGAAAGGAGACAACTGGATGATGTAAAACCCTGGAGAATTACAAAAGTTTACAGCCCATTGAACCAGTGAGTGACTCATTTGCATAATTATCTATTCCTGTTTATTATTGCATGTAGTATCTTGTTGAACGCTTTGCGTATCACGAGATAAAAAGAGAAATAAAAATAAGAATAGAAGTCCAGCTTGGTTATCTTCAAAATTTTGCCACTTTGGTTTTGCACAAATTTGTGAAGACATTGGTCAGAAAAGGCATTAATGGAGTCAATGAGTAATATTGTAAATTATTTTGAGAATTGTTGTCACTTTCGAGCAATGATCTAAAAACTAACCTCTCCTCTGTCAACTTCGAAATCTTTTCCACAAGATAAGAATGGTTTGCCTTTAATTCTGCATGCTTTTTCACCAGCTGTACAGCTTTTACTATTGTGGTTAGAAACAACAAGAAACAACTTTGTGTGAGTTTTTCTGTCACCCACTCAAGATAATCTTTACAGTACAGCTATAAATGCATGGCACAAACTTTATGAATGAACATTGTCACAAAGGCGATAGGTAACAGGTCAGGTGAGGGCTTACATGTACATCAGCTTACAATGTACATGAATAAATTTAATGCAGTTTGGAACATGGTAACTCATACAACTGTACATGTACAGTGTAAAATGTCCCTTGCTGGTCATGGGATAATCGTTAAGCCACCATCATTTTATTGTATTGAAACTCAACTATCCTCCAATGTCTTTCTCTTCTGCTTGAATTGAATAAATTCAAGGCAAGAGTTACATGTAACTCACCTTTCAATGTTTTGAGTTCAGATGAGGAGCCATTCACTCCTCTTCTCAGTTTCTCTAATTCCTCCTGGTAAATTTTCTAAAAATAAATTTAAAACAAAAACAACAAAGTGAGATGGTATTTTTCTTTTAAAATTGTTGACTGCAATCATAGCAAAATCCAGTATGAAGATCTCGCTCACTGTACTCTGCAACTACAGCATCTGGGGCGACCAAATTACATGTACACTGTAATGAAAACCAGATACTGTACAGCACTTTGAAGAACAGATGTAAACAATTTAAAAAGACAAATGGTGAAGTTATTAATTTCTGTGTTGTAATGAGACCAGTTTACATTGGCTGAGTTTAATACAGTAGTCACACAGTATTTTTTACAAACTGTTTAACCCTTATTCCAAAAAGTGCAAAAAATAAAAAATTCAAGAAAAAATCCCAAGTAACATTATGAAAATATTGAAAAACAAATGGTACCATACAAAAGTACTGCAAAAGAGGTTTTATTGGAATGGTCACACCATAGAATTTCATCCCCAGACTGAAAGACTAGGAATTTATATATTACATTTACACAAAGCAAATTTGCAGGTTAAGGTGTAAAGATAGTTGTTCCATGTCAATGCACAACTGGGGAAATGGTTATGATCTGCATCCCAGTATTGCATCATATAGAACACTGTTTTTACAATAACTGTGCGAATTCTCACGTGCTGATTGGCTAATTTTTATTGTCAATAACAATACAAACAGATGAAACTGACGCCATCAGCGAAAGTTTGTTGCCTAATGGTTCATGGATGACAAAATTTATCATCAATAAAAGGACAGATGCATAAAAAGCTGACATCAATTTGTTAAATGGTACATGGACATGTAGTTCAGCCTTAATTTTTATAATTTCAGTATACAGTAATTTATTACAAGTTCTACATCACAAAGTAAGATGGTTATGATGGCTCATATGCAAAGAAACAAACAAGACAGACGCTATTGTATGTAAATAAATATCATCCAACTGTGAAAAGGAAGTTTTTCGAGGTCCAATATAACTTTATGCTTGTGTATATATAAACATACATTATTTTCACTACCTGAAAGAGAACTTATCACCGGCTGAAATCTCACTAGAAAACGAAGACTGGGAGATTTTGAAGGTGCACAAGCCAGAAAAACCGGCTGAACTTGTTAGTGAGCTTGCTATAAGTGTTTTCTTAGTTAATCCCTGCTGATGCTTTGGGTGCAGTTCTAGCAAGCTTGTTTAAAATTTAACCAGCTGTTAAAACTGCCAAGTCAAAATTACCATAAGCTACATGTTTAATATAACTTACAGTTACATGCTCTTATGCAAAAGGTAGTTGCCATGGAACGACAAGTTACATGTAAGTTAAGAATAACAAGCCTAACAGCTACAGTACAGTGTACATGTAAGAAGTTTGGCGGAAAGGAATCTGTATGAAACTTTTTCGCAAATTGTCCGTTTACTCGATACTGAGTTTGGGTTATTTATGTTATTCACCGAACTAAACAACGGCGATGAAAGCACAGGCCACAAAAAACGAGAGTACGAATTAATAGAAAACAACGCTGACGTACAAGAAACATTTTAAATTTATGCATGCATGGTTGATTTGTATTGAACCATACCTCTTGGGCGTGAAGCTTTCTTAACTCGTCTTCCTTCATTTTCAAAAGATTCTTTGAATTAGTGATCTCGGAATCCCTTGATTTTATAGCCCCTTCGACCTTTTCTTTCTCGTCTTGCATTTGTGTAAGTTGCGTTACCAACGCTGAACTTTTCTTGTCCGAAGTGAGTTTGCGAGCTGCCAGCACGCGTAAACGGTCTTGTAGAACACTAACATCTCTAAGGAGCTTATTGTTCTTGGAAGAAACACCCCAGTAACTGTAAAACAGTATGATAACAATGACTACAAGACCTACGAAGATGAAAGACGGACCTCGGCCAGGTCTGAATACAAATCCATTGGAAGCCATTTTGAATGATTCGAGCGAGGACAGACCCAGAGATCCTTGCGGGAAACCTCTGCGGATTTGGAAGCCTATCCCACAATGCAACGCGAATGAAAGGTATTTTGTCTCATCACGTGACCTCGCATTTGCCAGTGACCGCCACTGCGAGCCCTTTCAAGGTCTGTTGTCTAAAAAACTGAAAACCCTTGAGAAAAAAGTTCTTCTCTTAATAGCTATTTGTTTTATCCACGGTTTTAGCTAGACACAGTAGTTCTGATATCAACGCCAGGAAAAACTGTAACTGACGCGTACAGCTAGCTTGTACGCGCGATATATTTTGCTGCGTGTTTTGTACTGATTTGAGCTTTCGACACTGAGGCGTTTACCAAGAAGATTTTTTCCGCCATCCTTTGTTCAAGACGGCTTTTAGAAGTAAAATGTAACCCTTTTTTATACTTATTTACTTGAACTTGCTTCGGTCTAAATTCGTTTTATTCCTCAAAGGATTTTCATATTCACAAATCTGCAAACGTGCGCGAATTCCCTAAATCAGCTCGTCGTCAATTTAAAGCATTGAAAAGTGCCCACACTTTGATGGTTTTATTCAGCTTGAAAAACCTGGAGGGATCGATCTGGAGGGATCTGATGTTTTAAGTCTAAATCTAAATCTAAATCTAAATTGATAACCGTATCAACCTCCCATGCGGTTAAGCCTAAAGAATACCGTTCAGAAGGACGTCGGACACCTTATTGAAACTTATATAACGGAGTAACTGGTTAGCTTTCAGTTGATGTTATGGGTAGCAATTTATATAGTTAAATTTAGGCCTGAACAACACGCGAAGCTAGGTGGTACAGTGGTACGGTAGGCTATCTGAGCTTAAGCCTAGCTGAGATCACAGGTTCAATCCTGAGTGGGGGATTTTAGATTTTCTTTTTTACACTTAAAAATTTATTGAAAATAAAATTTTAAGTGTCGACATTACGTTATATAAGTCCGACGTCCCTTTAAGGAGGCTCGTGCCCATTTCTCAAGTCCACACCCTTTCAATTTTAATGGGCCATATCTTTTGTTGTAATGCATAAAAAGACAAGCCACTTTGCATGCAAACACACAATACATTGAACTTTATGGGAGTATAGGATTTGTTTACATCGGTGCTTCCATGGCAACGGAATGGTGATCCTCTGAAATTCACAAGTTGCGGAGTTTCTCTAGATCAAGAGAAATTTTTGTAAAACCCGCTAGTGGACTAATTGATTAGACCATGGGCATCAACTGGACAAAGTTTGAAAGAAATGTATGAGAGCGTTTTCGAATTTTTTAGGGATGAAGTTTTGGGGATTATAAATACAGTGAAAAACATACTATCGACATAATTGGCTAATATCTAAAGAAAATGATGCGCGATGGGGATGCAGTTTCATCTCATAGTAGTTTGATTCCATTTGAAATGGTGTGTGAAAAAGTGAGGGGGTTGCTTTGGCCGATTGCGAGAAAGAAGGATTTGATTAGCGTGCGTTCAGCTGCTCTCGTTACCATTTTTGTATGTAATTTGGTCCACGCCAACAAATGTGGTGATAATTTGGAAACCGCGAGATAAATTTTTTTAAAAATTTAACAATCTCGAGATTGGTCATCAATTTATATGGTCTGCAAGTTTCAAGGACATTGAAGACATGCAAGGCAATAAAATAGGGCCTCCAATGTACCAATTTTTTCCCGCAGATTTTGTGTTTACAAGTGAGCGTCCTCATTATTCACGAGTATTGTTTTCGAGTTTCATATGCACGTGCAAAACTTTACAAAAAAATTTATTTGCATCGGAACAGAACGCTCGATTGCTTTCCGAAGAATTTTCCGAAATATGCTAAAAGCTGGCTTGAGAATTGAAATAACATTACGCACTCGATTTTGCGCTATTACGCTGTAATGCAGCCATACCGAGGGTCTCTTTAAAATTACAGGACAAGAAGAACATATCCCAATTTGGAAATTTATAAGCGTAATGCAGAAACAGTGCTTCTTTAATATGTCACACGCAAGAACAGCGTGACAACTTTATATTTTAGCCGAGAATTCTGCTTTGCGCTATTTTATATCTATATAAGGAACAGATGCTACGCCGATTGCAACAAATAACCAGAGTGAGACAATCATAAATGTGTTATTTCTGCATCCGGCACTTGATGAAACGTGACGTTTCCGACGTTGTCTTCATCAGTACTGTTGTCATTGCTATTCGTAACACAAGCCAGTTATTAGCATGTTTCGGAAAATTCTTCGGAAAGCAATCGAGCCTTCTGTTCGATGCAAATAAATTTTTTTGTAAAGTTTTGCACGTGCATATGAAACTTGAAAACAATACTCGTGAATAATGAGGACGCTCACTTGTAAACACAAACTCTGCGGGAAAAAATTGGTACATTGGAGGCCCTATTTTATTGCCTTGCAAATCTTCAATGTCCTTGAAACTTGCAGGCCATATAAATTGATGACCAATCTCGAGATTGTTAAATTTTTAAAAAAATTTATCTCGCGGTTTCCAAATTATCATCACATTTGTAGGCGTAGACCAAATTACATACAAAAATGGCAACAAGAGCAGCTGAACGCACGCTAATCAAATCCTTCTTTCTTGCAATCGGCCAGAGCAACTCCGTCACTTTTTCACACACCATTTCAAATGGAATCAAACTACTATGAGATGAAACTGCATCCCCATCGCGCATCATTTTCTTTAGATATTAGCCAATTATGTCGATAGTATGTTTTTCACTGTATTTATAATCCCCAAAACTTCAACCCTAAAAATTTCGAAAACGCTCTCATACATTTCTTTCAAACTTTGTCAAGTTGAAGCCCATGGTCTAATCAATTAGTCCACTAGCGGGTTTTACAAAAATTTCTCTTGATCTAGAGAAACTCCGCAACTTGTGAATTTCAGAGGATCACCATTCCGTTGCCATGGAAGCACCGATGTAAACAAATCCTATACTCCCATAAAGTTCAATGTATTGTGTGTTTGCATGCAAAGTGGCTTGTCTTTTTATGCATTACAACAAAAGATATGGCCCATTAAAATTGAAAGGGTGTGGACTTGAGAAATGGGTACGAGCCTCCTTAAACGGTATTCTTTAGGCACAGCCCTCCCATGCGGGATATATATGATACAGGAGTATGATCAGCGGTCTTAGTCATAATAGGGTATGTACTTGGTGTATCCTTTATTATTTTGTATTTAAACACTTAGTTTTTATTTCAGTAGAAGAAGAAGATAAAAAAAGCAGAATGGGGAATCGAACCCGGGCCGTATGATCTACTCCATGGACACTATCCACTACACCACCGAGGACTAGCTGCCGAAAGCTGTAATTTTTAAGGGATATAAGATAATATGCTGCCAGCCCAGACCATATATAAGAACTAACTCTTTCGATACACTGGAAATACTGGAATCAGTGCTTAACCCTAAATACTAAAATCAGTGCTTCAACCCTAGATACTGTAATCCGACCCTAAATTACACTGCAATATATCTAAATACATTACAATAAGGGATACATGAAGTACCATACATTATGATCAGGGATACACCAAGTACCCAGGCATAATAGTGGCTAGTGTTAACAATCCTTGAAATGTTTAAATTAGATAGGCCATTTTTAAATGACTGGGTTGAGGTTGCACAGCGCAAAGTTAGTGGTAATGAGTTCCATTCAGGGATTGTACGTGGAAAAAAGGAAGATCTGTAACAGTTGGTATTTGATTTTCTCAAACTCATTAATAATTCATGAGGTAATTGTCCAATTGCGTGGACCCATTCGGGTCACATGCATGCACTGGATACCCCGGTAAAGAACGGCGTGTTTGGATATCCAAACACACGTGTTTGGAAATCAATTAGCAAAAACAATGCAGCACTTGAACAAACCTTTATTAGCTTCCATTCTAAATTATTCATTACAGTTAACATTTACGTTTACGGTACAGTTCAAGAACGTTGCTGAATTTAACATTCCACGCACACTACTGTTTTCATGGTGAAAATCAAAATCTTTGAACACACTTCCCGGCTCCAGTACAGGAAATTTTGTCTCTCGCGTTGCTTGCCAATTTTTGAAAACATCTACGGACCACTTGTCTTTGTACTGTGTACTTTTAGGCTTCGTCCGTTCGAGCAAACCAACTTCCTCTTCACAACTTTTAGGTCGTCGAAACCGCAAAGATTTTTCAGCAGCTGGTTCCTCCATGCCAACGAATATTACAAGAACACCAATGCAAATTTTGGCTAGTTTTAAATACAAAACAAGCTTAAATAACTTGTGAAAAACACGGAGAAATATTTCGTCGCAAACTAGCACCTACATGCTAATTAAACAAAAGAAAACAAAAACCAAATCTTAATGTGAAAAATTTCTTTTGTTTATTATCATGCGCGATTGAGAAGCCATTTCTTAAACTCGTGCTTCGTGTTTCACCGGGGTATCCAAACACCTTGAAACAATAAAAGCACTCGGCCGAAGCGGCCTCGTGCTTTCATTGCTTCTCGGTGTTTGGATACCCCGGTAAAACACTCAAACTCGTTTAAGAAATATTACGTAGTCGAAGATATGACAGTTGAGAAGTATGACGTGATTGGTAACCAATTGACATGAGGGGTGAAGTGGAGATATCAACATCACCGTGGACAATTTTGAACATAAGCGTCAGGCGGGCTAACGCCCTACGCTCCTCAAGCGACACCCAACCGATGCTACTAATCATGTTCGTTACGCTTGACTCTCTGCGGTAGTACCCGCTAACAAAACGAGCTTGCTCGTCGTTGTACCTTCTCAAGTGATAAAATGTCAACCTTATCGTTAGGATCCCAAATCTGGCTACAGTATTGAAGCTGCGGTCTTACTAGTACAATTAGTCGAAAATATTGGCCATTAATAAATCTGCGCTTTGCCGTAGTGCCAGCCTTGCATTCAGTTTTGTATTTTTACCAGGATCTTATAGGCAATGTTCTTTATATAGGGTGAACATGATTTCAGGTTACGCCGCAGTAAGCCAAGAGTCTTTTATTCACTTTGGTGGTAATTGAGTTGATATGGTGACTCCAGTCTAATTCGTTAGACAAATCAACTCTTAAATATTTCTGTTTGGAAGATATCTCTAGGGGTGTGTCTTGTAAGTAAGGAAGGATTAAGATTTATTAAATTCCATCTGCCATTCGCTCTCCCAGTCACATAAAAGTGACAGATCTACTTGTAGCTTAAGGCAGTCATTTGGGGAATGAAAGTCGTTATGATATTAAGGAATACGTTGTTTATGTTAAAATGCTAGTGATGCTTCGATTAAGAAGGAGGTACAACTGCACCTTCGTGGTATTTTCGGGGATGCTCGCCATTTTCCTGCGAGCGGAAAATGATATTTTCTAAGGACGAGAAACGAGGATTAAACTTAGAAATGTAAGTGAAATTCTTACATTGTGGTTCTTTTTTGTTACCAAGGAACTATTTACCTGAATCCCAAGTCTCCAATAATTAAAACCATAAAATGAGACTACCGGCAAAATCACCAAAATATGAGATTTTATATACAACAAATTGGTTTATTTTCTTCAAAATAATAATGTCGCGGGTAACTCGTTGCGTTGCATCATGGGATAGGCTTCCAACCCCCTGTCGAAGTAGTATTCGCAGTCAGATTCCGATCGACGTGAGCAAATGCGAAAACGACGATAAGCTGGAGCCCAGATGGGCTCCAGTCTGCGATAAGTGATCGGCCAAAAAAAATGTCATTTTACCAGCAAAACCTTCAAATTATTCATCTTATGAATAAATATTTAAAAAGGGGTTAGTTTCTAAAAAAAAATGGTGCTGCGTCCAGTGGGAGATTGAAAAATGAAATTTTGGTTTTATCCGGTAAGCGGCCACGATTCTAGTGCTCGAAACTAGAACAATTAACAAAGGGCTAGCACTCGAAACGTCAGCTTTTGAATCTCTTTACGGTGACCAATTTACCTTATCAACTCGGTTGATTAAACCGAATTTTCATGTTTCACTCCCCCACCCCTCCCCCCCCCGACAGCTTTTGAATCTCTTGACCAATTTACCTTGTCAACTCAGTTGATTAAACAAAATTTTCATGTTTCACTCCCCCACCCCTCCCCACCCCCCGACAGCTTTTGAATCTCTTTACGGTGACCAATTTACCTTATCAACTCAGTTGAGAAAACCAGATATTCATGTTTCACTCCCCCACCCCTCCCCCCCGTCAGCTTTTGAATCTCTTTACGGTGATCAATTTACCTTAAAACCCAGTTGATTAAACAAAATTTTTATGTTTCACTTCCCCACCCCTCCCCCCCCCCCGTCAGCTTTTGAATCTCTTTACGGTGACCAATTTACCTTATCAACTCAGTTGATTAAACAAAATTTTCATGTTTCACTCCCCCATCCCTCCCCCCCCCCCCCCCCCCGTCAGCTTTTGAATCTTTTTACGGTGACCAATTTACCTTATCAACTCAGTTGATTAAACAAAATTTTCATGTTTCACTTCCCCACCCCTCCCCCCCCCCCCGTCAGCTTTTGAATCTCTTTACGGTGACCAATTTACCTTATCAACTCAGCTGATAAAACAAAATTTTCATGTTTCACTCCCCCACCCCTCCCCCCGTCAGCTTTTGAATCTCTTTACGGTGACCAATAGGCACGATGACGTCATATGACTACAACTACCAGAATTCAGTGATACTTAAAATAGGTGACAGTGTCCCTTTTAGTTAGAGATTACAAAACGTGCGTTATTTTATAAGGGTGCGGCACTTTTTAATTCTTAAGGTGATTCCTCAGTATTGCACTGCGCATCCTGTACTGCGCATAACACACGTAATAGTCCTTTCATGGCAGCCAGTTGATAACAACACTCTTTTTAGTGAACGGTTTTTAAAACACGCAGCTGGAAATTTAATTTTCTTACGAGTATTTTTCAAAAGGAGAATTACCATAATTTATAAGCAATGAGCGAGCGCGGTTGAGCAAAATGAGCGCGCGCACATTTCGGAGGATGGAATGTTTTTTATCAAAGGCCCGCAAGCTCGTTAGAAAATACGACTGTCTTTTTCTCTCTAACGAGCCTGGTGACCTATATTTTTTATTGCATCATTTTGATGTTAAATTAATGCTTTTTAAGTTAACAAAGTTAAAAAAAAATTCCTCGACAGGAAAAAAAGATATCGCTAAAAACGTTCTCAAATCAGTTACTCGTGGGAGCAAATTGTTGACCTTGAAAACATGGACGCTTGGAACGTTTTGAGTCCGTGCCATTTGAAGTTGTGTGACTTTTTCAGAAATTTTATTTTAAAGTGTTCCCATATGGTGGAGACTTTAACCTATCAAGTTTTTTTTAAGAATTGTAAACTTTGCTTTCACGGGTTACCGGGAAAAGAAACATGAACCGATCAAATAATGACGTGCGTGATCGGTATTGCTATAGGCATAAATGGGGCAACATTGGTCCATCATATCTCTTTACCGAGCATGGTGACCTATCTTTTTTATTGAATTTTTCGAAACAACTTATGGTAGGGAGCTGTTAGGGAAAATTTAAAAAAAATCGTTCGACAACTTTTATTTCTGAGGAATCACCTTAAATTCTTATTCGGTCCGTAGCAAGTTTAATATAGTGTTTTATAGACTAAGATTTATAAATTTTTATTCGCAATTACGGCAGTAATAAGCTCCTGCAATTACATATGTAAATTTTCTGTAATAAATTTCTTATTTTATTTTTATTTTACAGGCCCACACTGATAACAGTTGTATAACTGAAGTGGCTACCCTGTTTAAATATTGTTGTTATTATTATTATTATTACACGGGAAAACCAGTTGGTCCACTGTTTGTATACATGGCCGGTAAGAAAAACTCCAGAATGGGAAATTCCGTTTAAAATTGGCGTGTACCATTGCCATTGATCACCATTGACCATGCACTCCAGCCTCTTTATACTTTTATTACGCAATATTGCAAAATGTTTTCCTATTTCCTGCGCACAACCTTCCCGCCTCCCGTAGACTTCTCGCTCCACGTATACTTCCCGCACCACTTCAATTCTCCCAGGTTCCTGCACCCTTGTCCTGCCCTACCCGTATAACTTCTCAATAACTAATAAAACAGCGAAAGTTCAGCTCCACGTTCGCGTATAACTCTATGCACCTCGCTTGGCAGTAAAGGCCAGTAAAACAGGACTCGTGGAACAGGAAGTCCGCAGCAGGGAGAGCCTGACTTACTTCCCAGAGCGGCTCGGGTTTGAATCCCGGCCTGTGGGTTATTAAGTTCATTGTTGGGGATTGTCCCTAGTCCGAGAGATTTTTTTCGGGGTAGGTACTCTGGTTTCGCTTTCCGTCCACAAAAACTAAATTCTAATTCGACCAGCGGGAAACCGGTAATAGCCACTTTGTGGATTTCCACTCTATTTCCCATTTACAGCAGTTTTCAATAGCGTTCCGCCCAGATTCTAAAAATAGAATCGGCTCGCAGCATCATGGGATTGAAATGCGTACAAACATTCAAGAACTATGCAGGTAGCTACGAAAAAACAGGTGCTACGAAGCACTGTTCTTGGGTACAACTCGACAATTATCCACAACATGTACAGGAATCGCAAAAACTGGTCTTTCAGAGGCAGCCTTTTTGAAATATTTGTCCGCATTTCGATCCCACAATGCAATGCTGCCAAATATGACGTCATCTGGGCGGAACGCTATTTGTATAGAGTATTAAAATCAAAACCAAAGTAATCAATCACAATAGACGCAGACAATCCAATAAACCAATCAGAACTCGAAGCATTCTGTGAATTTTTTGGGTAACATTTCTCCAAGTATTTTTTCGGGTGGCTTGAGTGAAGTAGGGATTTTTTGGGGTATGCAGAACAATATGAAGATTTGTGGAAAGAATTGTTGCCGTGCGTAGTGCCTGTGTAGTGCTACGAATATAGTATAATCAAACCTGCTTTATCATTTTATCCCTTCTGGTTATTTTTAAGATTAAAATATTCAGCATGGGATTTTTTGGGTTTTATTTTAGTTCGGGGGATTTTATTGGGTTTTGCTGGAAGTTCTAAGGATTTTTTGGGTATTGATTTTTGCCCCCATTCGCACATCCCCGTCACTTTAAATCCGGAGTACAGGTATCCCAGAGGGTATTAAAACATTAGGCCACTCAGCCAACACAAACATTTTGGAAAGTAACCCTGAAATCATTCGGCCCTCTGACTCGTGAATAAGCCTACCTGATTACTAAGCAAACCAGGATAAATATAAACACACATCTTAAATACACGCAAAATTTTACCTTCAGTTCATACCAACCTCTGTTTTTACAACAGCATCTAGCTTCTCTTTTGCTGTTTGCAGCTCCTTCTTTAAGTCAGAAGTTATAATCAAAGCTCTTTCTCTGATCACCTTGTCGTCGTTTAAATCGCCTTCTAACAGGCGATTTTTATTCTCCATATTGATAACTTTGCTCTCCAACGCATCGCGCTTCTGTTCCGTCACCAACTTCCTGCTTTGAACAAGCTTCAATTCTCGTACAAGCTCTTCGTTTGCGGACGACTGGCTCCAGTAATTGTATATTAAAATACAGATAAGAAACACAAGTACGGAGAAGATTAAAACCGACAATCGAGATGAGCGAGCGCGCAAATGCATCGTTGGCTTTTCTCTTGAATCCATTAACATCACAGTCAGTTGTAAAGCGAGTGATATTGCAGAAAAAATTAAAATGATGCTTACGACAGCAGTGGCTGCGGGCTTTCCGGTAACATATGCAGTCTATAAGCCTGCGTGTAACTGTTGAATACCACTGAAGGGGGATAAATAACCATGGTTATTTTACTTTTGACTGTTGTAAATTTAATTTTAATCTGAATGGGCGAGAAACCGAGAAAGCGGGTGACACTTTGGAATAATTTGAAATGATAATAGATATAATAAGATTAGGTGATGGTTTTGTTTATAATCTAATAAATGAGAAATGGAGAAAACAGGTTAAACAACAACAACAGGTTTTAACGTAATGCGCCACATGAGAACTATAGTAAACTTCATTGTTCTGCGGCATTGGCTCTTTCACACATAGAATATCTTTGGTTCATAATTATATTTCAGTATAAAAATAAAGAAAATCCATTTGCGTCAATTAAATTTTAGGAAATGTTCGTGCTTAACCAATCAGAATAGCATAAGACAATAGCTAATGATTTTGCTTCTTTGATGAAGTTCCCCTAATACAATATCTTTTAACTGCTTGCATGTTGTGCGATTGGGTCTCAAATTACTTGAAACCTTAAAAAAATTAGACAAAATGCACCTTGAACCTCAACTTTTGAGCAGTTTTTGAGTCTAGGTCAATGAGATCATTAATTTCTTTTTAATTACATGACATCTTAACAGATCACATGAAAACTTTAACCTCAAAACCATTACAAAAAATCAGTTTTACATCATTGTTGTCATACTTTTAATATGTGGGTCTGCTGACATTAGAAATTGAACATGCAGAACATCAAAATAAACGTTTGAATTGAATTTTTCGTACCATAATGCATTCCATTTCTTTTACAGACTGTCCAACCATCCCGATTTCGTCGAGATTACAGTGCGTGTACCCGAGTGCCAATCGTTTTTCGGCGAATTTCAAAAAACGAAATTCGATAATGAGTTGAATAACGGAAGTTGATTTTGTTTTTTTTCGTCTAAGTTTGGACATAAAACGAAAAACGGTAAAACGGAAGTTGATGTTCGTTTTTCGTTTTTTCGTTTAAGTTTGGACATAAAACGAAAAACGACAAAAACGTTAGTTGATTTTCGTTTTTCGTTTCTTCGTTTAAGTTTGGACATAAAACGAAAAACGACAAAACGGAAGTTGATGTTCGTTTTTCGTTTTTTGTTCAAGTTTGGACACAACTCAAAGGATAAAACGGACTTTGATTTTGTGTTTTGCTTTTTGATCTCAGTTTACAAGTAAAGGAACGATTATTTCTTAAATTTTAGCAATTTTGGGAGATTTTGACGTTTTTCTTATGTACATAAATTAGGTTAAGTGGTTTTAATTTGAACTTGAATAAAACGATGTGTTTTAAGTAAAATCGGGTTTTGTATTTGTAGAATTTCAAATAAAAAAACTGAAAATAAGACTGTGGATTGGCTTTTTCCGTTGTTGAATATAAAATAGAAATAAAAAATATTGAGTGGACGAACCGTGCACGGACAAATACTTTCGCAGTGTTTTCTTGAGTATGTTCCTTACCATATTGAATATGAAACTGTTAGATGCAACGGAGAAAACACAACTCGCACTTTGTGACGTTCGCCTCGTATCAACAAACAACAGGTATGTACTCCACCGCGGTCAAACGAGATAAATTTGCAAAAGTTAACCAAAGTACTTCAAAGTTAAGGTTGTCACTGTTTGTTGTCACTGGTCGTCACAGTGTAAGGTTTCACTGTTTATTAAAAGTTATATTAATATATATTATATTAACAATATTAACAATACACTGTCAACTCACTAAACGTTTTGAAAGTTTACTAAAAAGTTTACTAAAAAAAGTTCTAAGCGTTTGAAAACTATGCGTTCTGGGCGAAATTTCGAGTACGCGCGCGAGAGAGGAGAAAGGGAGAGGTGCCACCCTCGCGCGAGTATGACTAAACCGGCGCCATTCTCGTCCCCAGAGCTCCACGGTTTTTTACAATTTCCATTTGCCATTGCTGACCAAACGAAACGAGGGCTCTGGGGACGAGAATGAACCAGCGCGGAATATTCAAACGCGATTTTAAATCGATCTGCTATAGAATCATAGTCAAGAGAAATCCGAATCTAGACTTGTCGTTTGTTTTGTCAAAACGGAGATAATCTCGGAGAGCGTGTTCACCAGATTTCAGTTATCATGGAATAATGTGTATTTTAAAAACAAGAGCTTTCTTACTATACTTGATATTGCGCCTCCGTTCAATATTACGGAAGTAAGGTGTGGAATAAGGCCGCCTCAAGACGATGGAATTTATAATGCAATAGATCTTATCTTCTGTCGTCGTGTTGTTTCCCCATTAGACAAGAAACTTTACTCCACACTGTCTCTCTCCACCCAGGTGTATAAATGGGTACCGGCGACAAAATGCTGGGGGTAACCCTGCGATGGACTAGCATCCCATCCAGGGGGGAGTACCGATATTCCTAGTCGCTTCATGCTACAGAAACTGGGTTAAGCTCCGGCCGAGTGGGCCATCTGGCTCGTGTGCGACTTAACTAATAGATCTTATGCCAAAAACTGTGAAGGAGCAAAAGGCAAGTTAAAGTTTTCAAAAAGCAACGACATTTTTTGATTATGGCTGGGAAGGAAGGAAAACATCGCAAAATTGAAGAAATTGAAGAAAGCAAAGAAATATAAAGAGACAATAACGCCTTAAAAAGTCAAAATTCCACAAAAATGGCAATTTTGATTTCTTGACCGCCTGTCACGAAGTCAAATTTCACTTCCAAGTTTCCTAAGCAGTTACTTGCGTCGTCACGAAACGTTCCTCTCCACTATGTGGGCAGAAAAAGCGAATTATAAATAAAATAATAAAAAAATAAATACAGACTTATATAGCGCACATATCACAATTGCCTCATGGCGCTTGACATACACTTATGAGAATGAGATCGGACGTCAGCTTATGAAGGCGCCACAGGCAGCCGCCATCGGTCCATTGTTGATCTCATCTCCCCCACCCCACCCATGAACAAGTGACACTGAGGGTGGTCACAGCCACGGTTTGTTACGTCCTCAGTGGTTCTTTTACGTCCCCATGGGAGACGGGACCGCCATTTCTACGTGGTCATCCGAGCCACGTGAAGGTCTAATTCTTCCATTCTTGTAATCCTGCACTTTATCTCTCATGCGAGCACAGTTCTAGCATTTTACGCAAAAACAAACACAACAAAATCATGCTTTATCATGTATTTTAGTAATAATGATATGACTATTGGTATAGCTAAGACTATACCAATAGTATTAATAGTTTATAAAAAAGCTAAACAGTGAAGAAATGCTCCAAATAAAATGATAATGACCAAGAATGAAAATTTTGATGTGATCGGTCCAAAAAGGCAAGATTTTCATTCCTTAAGGCTACTATTTAGCACGTTTTTCCTAAACAAGATCTTTGTCAAGTTGTAACGATTATAGTTTCAGCGAGCACTTAACATAGCGATTCTTACACATTGCTAACTCTTAAAGTTAAAGGCCAAGTATTGTTCTATGATCATGCTTCACGCGCCTGTTGTTTTCTTTTGCACGGGAGCGAGGCTTCTATTGTTCAGAGGCGCGTGAAGCATAAATAGAGGTTATTCAGCGTGAAGTTATATAATACAGCTGAGTTTTTTTACGAGTCAAAAGGCGAGAAAAAATAAAAACTGACGAGTAAAAATGCCCAGCCGCATTACACAACTTTTCGCCGAATAAATTGTTTATTATTCCTAAAACTAAGTTATTGAAACTGTTTTCCTAGCGCGCGATCAGAAGAGTGTAATAACGTGTCGTAATTGCACTCTAGAATGTTATGTCGATAATAATGGACAGTACTGGGTCTTAAAGTAGTCGCTAAAACAGTAACCTTAGGGTAATTATTGATGCAGTAGTCTCTCATAGTCTCACCGCGTCTTTCCTCCTACCGCCGTAATTACTTTATACATGGTATGTAATCATAAAGGGGTCGTCAGTTGAGTGTCGTAAAAACCAAAACCAAAGTAAGTACTCTGACCAATCACAACAGACGCAGACAATCCAAGAAACCAATCAGAACTCGAAATTCACGTGCCGCCGCCAAGCGCGGGAAAATGCGTGCGTGCCAGCAAGGCACGATTAGTTTTGGTTTTACTTCGGATTGATAAATTGCCGCGAGATTTTATAGCCAATCGCGTCGTGTTGTGGGGAGGGATGCAGAGGAGGTGTTTCGCGTCCTTCTCACGACGCCCCGCGTTCCTTGAGGTCCGCGGTTTACCCGCGCCTGAGGCAGCTCTCCTCATAAAGCTTGGTAGTTACTTTATTTATGTACAGGCTTAGAGCGGTTTTCAATTGAATGTTGAAAGTAATCTCGTGATTGCTTTGGTTTTGAATTGCTACGCTTTGTCGTGATGGACCAAGGAGCGACGCCCGAGGGCAAGGCAGTGAAGGAAGGCAAGGTACTGGCCGATACTGGCCGACACTGGAGCCAGGTGTTGGAAGAAACAGATTGAAAAAACAAACATTTGCGCAGTCGGCCCAGCCTGACATGGTAAATGACAAGCGTTCTGAGACACTTAAGTACAAATTAAATTTCAGTCAGGGTTAGCAAACCAAACTGACGGGTGAAGTTTCGTTCAAATGATGAAAAAGAATTAAATTAATGCATTTCTGCTCATAATTTACTGTAATCGAGACGCGAAAATTCGATTATTTACACCGTTAGCGGACATAAACGGCAAAGAAACCAGTCTTCATGACTACTTTTCTCTCGACTACATCTAACTACGTACTAATGGTACAACTAGATAAACACAGGGCAAATGGTTGCTCAACTGAAAACAACAATTATTTCCCATAAATATAAACATAGTTAAAAAAGCCTTTTTATGAACGTCATTTTACCCAGTTACGAAAATATAATACGTTCCCGCTTTTATCTGAACCACTCTTGTAACGCCCTCAACTGTACGACTGTTGTAACAATTGCTTAAAATATAAAATATAATATACCTTATTGGTACTAATTTTCGCGTCGCTTTAATTTCGCGATTTTCGCGATTTAAAAAAAATCGCGAACTTAAAGCGACGCGAAAAAAAATTCCCGCGAACTTTAATGTCGCGAAATTTAATACCTCCTATATTTCTTGTTTTCTCAATTTAATGAAGAAACACATGTCTACGAATTGTGTATAACGTGTAAACGCTCTATGGCATGCCTACAGATGATAAACAAAGATACACCCGTTCACTGACACCGAGCTTGCCCTAGAAATTGATTAGAGGCTCAAGAACTTTATGCCCATGGTACACATAGCTCTAGTCTAATTCACGGCTACAATGAGGGAGGGAGGGGGAGGGTAGGGGAAAGGGGGGAGGGGGAGGGTAGGGGAAAGGAGGAAGGGGGAAGGGAGAGGGGGAAAGGAGCATCTAACAGACTAACCATGTGACAAAAAACGTGATGCGAAATTACAAAGTTACTACAGTGGACGTCTTGCTACGAGAAGTGTTACGCAGTTTTTTCCTCAGAAAAGTAGCAGGCGACATGACAATTTTGCCAAATCCCTCTTGATGGGCAAAGGCGTAACTGGAGCGCATGGAGCTTCGCCTGCGAACCAGTCGCGGCTTGAATTCTATCAGAGGAGCGCTCGTCTGTAACCTCTTGTGTGCCTCTTGCCGTCTGACCAAGTCACTATGTGATGGATACAGTTCGTTTTCAATAAAGTAGTAGGACAAACGAGGCGTGATACATACGACCAGAACCAGCAATAAACAGAACCAAAACTTGCCATTACCATAAACCTCGAATTGCATGCCATAGTAGTGCCTCTGGGGGATAATATTGAACACGAACTCCGCGTAAAACGCGAAGTAGAAGACGAAATAGAATATGATGCTTCCCCAGATGAAAAAATGATTAATCCACGTCCAGTACTGCGTGAGAAAAGAGATCTGACAAAGACAATAAAATAAGTGTTAGAAAATGTTAAAACAATTTACCAGATATCAAATTTGACGGGAATTATTTGAAATCAGATTCCGGTTTTTTCCCACACAACACTGTATTTCCCATACAAACACTGTATTTCACTGTATTTCCCATACAAACACTGTATTTCACTGTATTTCCCATACAAACACTGTATTTCCCATACAAACACTGTATTTCCCATTACAAACACTGTATTTCTGTGCCCCATGTTCAAAATGGTCTATTTTTTTTTGGTTTTTGTTTTTTTTTTTGGGGGGGGGGGGGAGGGGAGGGAGAGGGGAGGGAGAGGGGAGGGGAGGGGAAGGGCGAGGGGGGAATTCCTGGAATGTTCCATTATTTTTGCTTATAACGGTTTTGACTTTACCTCAATGTTTACAACGACCACCAAAATGGCGGCGACTACAGTGCCAAAGAAAGACACAGAAGAGGTCTCCAAACCATCACTGGATACATGATTACTGAAACATCCGTACGCAAAGAAGAAGATGGCTAAGGATGTCAGAGTGCCGTACAACAAACTGAGGAAAAATATTTTCCTATTGAACAACTGGTTCGTTTGACCAGGAACGTACAAACGAGGGTACTTGGAACAGCCCGTCTCCGAAACGTCCTAGGAAGAAATGACACAGAACAGTTGTGTGCTATGTATTTTTCTAACTTTTTTTGTGCGTGCATAAAATAGAACTAAAGTATGACCATACAAATGAAACCTACCGGGGAGGAAGGGGATGAGTAGCCCGTATAACAGGCGCTTTATGAGTCAAGCTGCGAAATGCTTCGCTCGACCCGCTTGGCTCATAAAGCGCTGGGGAGAAATCGGCCCTTCAGACCGTATTCTTTGCAAGATGGGGGAGGGGGGAGGGGGGGAGGGGGGAGGGAAGGCGGGCGGACCTCCCGGTCACTCCCGTAGATCCACCACTGAAAACAGTCATCATCATCATCATCATCATCATCATCATCATCTTTATTTAAAAAACACGGTAAATACATCAGGCGTTAACAATTTAATATAAACAAGACGCTGTGGGAGCGTATACTTGGGCGTCGATGTATTAGGCATATTGGAGAATAATTGTCTTGGGAATCTGCATGCACGTTATTTCACGGTTTGATGATAGGGAGTATTCGGATAGTGTGAGCAGTCTAACAAAGAAGCGCGTTAACCGTCTAAAACAAGAAGACACAGTACACTTAGCGTGCGAGATCGCACGCAAATTATTAAAGTAGCGTGTCCACTGTGTCAAAAGACGAGTACATACTGAAAAATACAAATCGATGCCTACTTTGTACTTACCGTTGAAAAAAAAAAAAAGGCCGTATGTCAGAGTTTCCCGATGGTTGTTATTGGTTTTAGCTAAATCTTGTAACTAGCTGGTCTGTGTTTCCGACACTTTTGAAGTGAATGCAAATGTAGCCGCAAAGTGGCTTTTCGAAGCCATGATGTAATTGCCTGGTCCGGCCCGAGGTCAAAACAACTTTTCCAATTGAAAGTTTTGCTGGAAGTATTCCCGCCGTTATTGTAATAAAGTTTGAATGAAACATAAATTTAATCAAAGTTAACGACAGAAGTGATAATTTAGGAGGAGAGAAACAAATTTTGTCCTTTGAAATATATTTTTTCAGTTGAGGTAAAAATGTTGCAATTTGCATAATGTGAAAGTAATTTGAAACCTTTCCAGTAACGCATAACGCAGCTGTTTCATAAAACATCTCGCAATCAGACACACGAAAATATATCCAGTTTTTATTCCTCTGTATCCGAAACACAGAAAAGAAAATTAAATGAAAAAGTGATCGCTTTAAGGTTATTTTCGCCCGAGAAACTAACTAGCTAGCGGAAGCAAAACTCGCAAGAAACGTCTCGCAAGACACCGCGTGCATTGTTTACATCTTCTCTCGGCGGTGAATTTTTGCACCCAAAGTTTCAGTTGGCTGTTCTGTTCCTTCAACTTCACGAAATCAAAATTAATGAAAAGCAAACAACCGAAAGAAGTGAAATTAATTGGGATTCCTACCACGCTTATATTTCTTCCTTCGCTGTCCACTGTTCACTTCTTATTAAATAAGCTCTATGTATGTATTCGTCTAAATTATCTTCTTCATGTTCGTTTAAACATGTTTTAGCGGGTTTCCGTCATGAAGGTATCGTAGAATTAAATCGCGAGTGCCAAATACTTTCGCAGTGTCTTCTTGAGTAATTTCCTTACGCATATTGAATATGAAACTGTTAGATGCAACAGAGAAAACACAACTCGCACTTTGTGACGTTCGCCTCGCATCAACAAACAGGTGTACTCCACTGCGGTCAAACGAGAGAAATTTGCAAACGTTAATCAAAGTACTTCAAAGTTAAGGTTGTCATTTTTACTGTTTATTAAAAGTTTCATATATTAACAATACACTGTCAACTCACTAAACGTTTTGAAAGTTTACTAAAAAAGTTCTAAGCGTTTGAAAACTATGAACCGCAGAACTGTCGGCGCCATTTGCCAACACAATTTTGCTCAGGCACGAAGCGTTTTGATCAGTTTTCAACGATCGAAAAAAGCTCGTTATTTTGAGCCGGAAAGATGAAAAGATAGTTACATAAACTAATTATTTTATACATCCTTGCCCACGTTTCAACTTAATACTTAATGAATCCCACCAAATAAAACGAAAAACGCCTCGAACGTGTGATCGCGGTGAAGGTTTGAACAATCCCGCCATCCCCAGAGTTGCGCAATACTGCACATTTGTGGACGACCAAACTGCATTTTAATACTTGGTCGCTACGCCCAAGTAACTACAACTTAATAAAAAAAAAACTATGTCGCAAAGCAAAGCAATTCTTACCTGATCAAGGACTGCTAAAAACACGATAGGCGCTGAGGTGAAAAACACGTTATAAAATGAGATAAACCATGCGTCATACAGTGTCTGAGAAGAGAAAATAACAAACATTTAAAAATAAGATTGTGAGATCACCACCAACTGCTCACGTTATGTCCAGGGTTGCATGCAAGTATTGTTTAACTTATAATCATATTTGACAGAGTTATTTGTCATTTTTAGATTACTTCAGTCTTACGTGATAGAATAGGCTCCTAGAGGCCTAGAGGACAAATTTCTTTTGTTTATGTCCTCAAAGCCTCACTATCAAGAAAGGAGCCAATTAAGTGTGTCATGGTGAACATACATAGACAAGGACACTTTGTTATGCCTATCATGGAGTAGCGTGGCCCTCCTCTGTTTGCAATCCTGGCGTGCGTTTCTCAAAAGTCCCGAACACAATTCGGGCCAAAAAAACTCTGTTATGTGCAGAAATTTTACCAACAAGGTGATTTTGAAAGCTAAGCAAAAAAATCTAAAGTCAACGACAAATGCTGCGCTGGTTTGCCATTCGCCATTCGAAAGAAGTCGAATTTTAAAAATAGCTTTCGGGCCCGAAAAGTTCATTTTGTTTTCGGGAGTTTTAAGAAACGCAAGCCTGGACATTGCCCACTTCTCGCAAATGTAAACCATATACAGATTTCCCTGTTTCACTTCGTTATAGAAGTTAACCATGATAACTCTCTTTTTTTTTATTCTGAAGGTTTGAGTTATCAGGATTATACTGTTGCCGTAGCGATGCAATTCCAAAGCAATCGCGAAATTATTTTCGACACTCAATTAAAAAACCGCTCTAAAACCAACAACAACAACAGCTTCAGCTACAAAGAATATAATTCGCCTTACCTGCGCAGAAAAACCGGTAAAAAATGCGTACCACAGTTGACACAGGGTGAATGCAAAATTCTTGTAGAAAAAGTAGTTTAAAAATTTACTCATTCGAAAGTATGACCACCGCCCATGAACCAGAAGGAGTCGCTGAAGATACGTACACAAGTTGTTAAGAAAAAAAAAATAGTACACGTCTACGTTGAGAGGTTATACAAGCACTCAGATACATAACTAAAGTAAACAAAACACTAAAAAGTTGCTGGAAAATCTAAAATGGGCATTGTCATGGCGGCTTTTATGTTTTTGGCTCACAGACTGTCGTAGAACTTAATTCAAACACGAAATGCTCTTAGAACACAAATAAGAAAATATCAAGTGAATTATTGAAGGAAAAACAAACACATAATCAAATCAGTTTCCACAACACATGAACCCATCTTTTTCAAGTTGCAATCCATTTCCATCCTGACCATTTGTAGTCAAACACACTTGTGCCGGCCTCAAGAGTCCTCGTGGGCCCGAAGATGATAAGTTAGTAAGTAAGTACACTTGTTTGTAGTTCGGGTGTACTCATAGTGGAGTAATTTTAAACGAAACTGGGCCAATATTTTGGGGTTTCCACTGATGCAAATACGCCTTTTAGCTTTTCAAAGTGACACTATAATTGATGATCTAAGGTCAAAATGCCATTATAATTTACTTTATTAGCATCAATATAAGGGTTCATTTCTATAAACCATCGCCTTCGCTTGGGGCGCAAAGTTCGAATCATGTGAAGTGGTGCTCACTTTCAAGCCTGTGGATGAAACACTATGCGGAGACAACCTCGATTCACACGCCCGGGTTATACCCGGGAAATTCCCGGGAGGGGGCCGGAGTGGGGGGGGGGGGGGGGGGGGCGGGGGAGGGTTGATGACACTTAGTATATTACTGAAGTTAAAAGGATATTTAAACTGGGCAAAGGAGAAATCACTCGCTAACACAGCCTGCATTCCTTCTTGACCACTTATTCCCACACCTATATGTGCAGCTGCAAGAATAAAAGACATACGACAATGATTTGGAAAGCAAGAATACCTAAGCAAAAGCAGGTATATGTTAGCTTCACTCTGTCTTTAACACCTATATAAAGGGGCTAGGTCTTGTTCTTTTTAGGTAAAATCGACTAAAGATGATTTCCGGCACTCTCGCGTAATTTTCACGTGCGTACGTCCGTAGATTTAGCTGGCTTTCCGGGAGTGAATAAATAACGAAACAGTAGAAATCCTCCATAAAACAGTGGTTAGAAATACGGAAGGTTAAAAAAATACAGTGAAACCTCCACCGGACCCAGCCGTCCACACTCCAGTATAGAGGTATCTGATACATAGAGGTAAAGTTCAATATGAAGTCAGGTCTCTCTGCCAGGCACTAGCGAAGCAACTAGGAAGCCATAGCCCATATTTTTGTAACGCAGTCTATTCTTTTCTCTATGAACAAGTACGTTATGTACAAACAAACGTTTAGAGTTTTATTTGATGATGCAACGCAGTTAAATTTTTCTCTATGTACAAGTACGTTACTGATGTTCAACTTGAAGTTTGGAGTTTGCATTTGATGAAGATCGGCGAGTGTGGAGCAGAATCATGCGCCTTTACTTTTCAATTAAAGAAGACCATACCTTTAATCATGCTTACGTCATTAGCTCCGTCACCAATGGCTAACGTCACAGCATTTAGATTGTTTTTTACCAACTGTACAACTAACGCCTGTAAAATAAAACCAGCGACAATTAATTGCGAACTTAGTTAAAAAGAATTCTAAACAGAGCGACAACAACAGCTTCTAACAATGAGTGCTTAATTGCACAAGTTATCAACTCGTGCAAAATATAGCAACAAAATTAAAGTATTTGGGCAATGACAACTTTGTTTGTTGAAAGGGTTTTTTTTGTCTAATTAAATCAAAGGGTCCAGAGGAGCTCTATTTGATCGGGTGTTTCTTGGTGTTCCGCAAGCCATTGTTGGTTAGCTTTTGTGTTTTGAATCTTTTGTTTTACGTCATTTGGTGATCACACCATCCGCAACACCAAGAAACTACCATTTCATCGCTATTTTCTTCGAATCGTCGCTGTCTTGAAAGTTAAAGTGATTGCGTTACATAAACTGATTGCGTTACATAAAATATGTACCGCGGGCCAAATTACTAAGGGCTCGGAAGCTGCGAAATCGGTGTACAGTAAAATATACTTTCTATTCTCTCGGTACTTCGTGCCTCGTTGTCGGCACTTCGTGCCTTGTTCGGAAAGCGAAGATAATTGCGCCCTTAGTAATTTGGCCCGCGGTACATATTTTGTGTAACGCAATCAAATAGCGTCTTGTACGATCAAATAGAGCTCCTCTGGACCCTGTGATTAAATCGTTTTGATAAGTAGGCTAAAAACTCAAGGGACCATTTTTTTTTTCTTTTTTTTTTGGGGGGGGGGGGAGGGGGGATCCTGCTCCTTTTATACGATTGCAATACAAATACAGCCTTTTCAATTTGTTAAGAATCAATACTAAGGATTCATCTTAACTTACAAGAGCGTCAAGAATCTGGACTCTGACCATTGTTGTAACTTTATAACTTTTTGTGACTTTACACATACACACGCAAATTCTCATCAAATAAATAATAATCGCCAAGGCCGCTAAATCTAATGAGCAGTTTTCAATTGAGTGTCGCAAAAAACAAAACCAAAGTAATTAAATCACAACACACGCAGAAAATCCAATGAACTAATCAGAACTCAAAGTAAATACATGCAGCCGGCGCCAAGCGCGGGAAAACGCGTGAGAACAAGTCACGATTGGATTTTGTTTTACTTCTGATTGGTTGAGAAAGTGGCGCGAGTTTTCTTAACGAATCACAAGTCGTAGCAATGAAAAACCGAAGCAATCGCGAAATTACTTTCGAAACTCAATAGAAAACTATTCTAATTTATGCTTATATGCTAACTTAGAGACAAGAGAATGCACCTTTTGAAGAGGCGTGACTCTGCAGCATATTACCGCTTTACAGTGGCAGGCTAACGTCAAGAATTCTTTCTCCAAACTTTCATGAAGTGCGAATGCCTGTAACGAAAAAAACAGCGTTTTAAAAAGAGATCTAGAAACTGAAGGAGAAACAAGCCGTTTGTGGTATCATTAATGAAAAAGAGAATTAGAACACAAGCGGACATTCTATAAGAGGAGAAGGAATCAAAAAATGTTTAAAAAGATTTACTTACTAAACTTTTTCCAGGAATGACAAGACCAAATGTTTCTTCCGACTTCTTTGCATTCTGTGAGCAAAAAGTAATCAATTGTCAGACTCCAGCTTTTGTTTCCGCCGTTGCGCAAAGAGTGCCAAAAATCAATATTCAAGAAAAATCCCAAACTTCATTTTGTAAAATATTAAAAAAAAAATGGTACCATTCAAAAGTACTGCCAAAGAGGTTTCATTTGAATGGTCACACCATAGGATTTTGTTGACAGACTAAAAAGTAAGAACTACACTACATGTCTCTATACTGACTCTGGGAGTCAATTATAGAGACATGTAGTGTCTCTATAATTGACTCTGGGAGTGAAAGGGTTAGAGTGTAGTTGAATTTATTGTAAATGGCTTCTCGTATGGTGGTCTTTTACGAGAGATAAGACAAATAGGGTCTCATGTGGGATTGCCGACGGGATTGGTAGCTAAATACGTTTAATATGTATTACTATTTTTTCTCATCTCCCCTCCCCCGACATGCTCCCACCGTCGTCCACTCCAGGTTGTAAGTTAGTCCATCATAAGGTATCTCACAGAATTCTGTCTGGTTTTCCAGTCATTATGAAGGAGGGCTCACACCCTACCGAATCTTCAGAAGCTGCAGACAATATGTTATAAATAATACCCTTGTAAAATGGCTGCATTGTCGCTGAAAAGAGAAAATGTTCCGCTGCAATGACCATCACTATTCCTCGCAAGACAACACAGGTGAATATATGGGTTAACCACCTCGACCTCAATGGATAATTAAGATTGTTACCTCTGCTGCTTGTGATATTTCCCCCACATAATTATCTTTATATGATATGACTTCAACCTCGACATCCTTAAGACTGTTGTCTTTAGTCTGCATCCTAGACACTGGTGCCTCGCCCAAAATTTCGCTTTTGTATTCCTTAATGGCTTGTTGTACAGACTCAAGTGTTTCTCCGTCAATAGTAAACACTTTCTTCATGTTGTCAGTTAGTAATTGACACGAGTAGCCAATGTTGATAGCTGTCTCTGTAAACAGCGAGAAGACAAAACATCAAAGAAAGCCTACTATAATGAACATTTGATTGTTGGAAAGTAATATAAACAAGACCAAAGCAATCACCTATGACCAATCATAAAAAAAAATATATATATAACGCAATGAACCAAGCAAAACTCGACAAAGAAAGAAAAACAAACAAACAACACGTGCAACCGGTGCCAAGCGCGGGAAAACACGCAACCGGTGTCAAGCGCGGGAAAACACGCAACCGATGTCAAGCACGGGAAAACACGCAAATAGGGCCAAGCGCGGGAAAACGCACGCATGCTCAAGCCAAGTCACGATCGGCAATACACGAGTCTTTGAACTCACACTCGGCAAACAAAACAAAGAGCCATTGTAGTAACAGTCTAGAGTATGCTATTCTTGTTAATATTTGTTTATACTTATCTGAAGATCAACAAGAAATACTTAAATTGTTGTTACTGACCCACTTTATCTCCAGTCAAAACCCAGATTTTGATATCTGCCTGTTGATAAAGAGCACAGATGAAAGATTAACTGCATTCAGGTTGTATTTGATTTATGTTAGCCCACACTGACTAAACAATACCATAACCTGTGAGAAACCATCCTCAGAGACCCAGGGGAAGTTAGTCAAGGCGGAACGAGGAAATAATCCAGGTAAAAATCGGCGCGACGGACGTTTTAAAGAAGAGCGTTGTCGCGCCGATTTTTGCGGGTTTTTACCTCGTTCCACCCCGACTAATATAACTACCCCTGAGTCTCCGAGGATGCTGAGAAACTAAACAGTCATTTTATTAATTTCTGGTCAATTGGTTTGTTGAAAGAGCTGTTTGGTTTCTCTCCAACTTAACTCGTACGTTTATTTTTGTCTGGCGAATGACTTGCCAAAAGCTGATGACAATATACGTCCACAAGACTCGAACACTGAAACAAACAGACAAACTCTGCATCCTCAAAAAAGCTAATAATAAAAGTCATTAATTACCTTGTCCCTGCATAATCCGTTCTTTCTTTGAGCGTTACTAGTGTTATATTGTTGGTTATTATTTTTATTGCACCTCATACAGTGCCTCACCTCTGCTAAAGTAGCGATAGTATCGGGCACGTCATCCTGAAGTTTATCTTCTATTGCCGTCGCACCAATCAAAATTAAATTCTGTTCAATGTCCTCGTACACCTAAAAGAGAAGAAAACGTTTCTCTGAGTTAATAATTTTGCTCTTCGGAAAGAAGAAAAGAACTCACGATTAAATAATAATAAAAAAAATACTTTTACTGGCGATTTCAATGTTGCATTAACAACTCCAAATGCGAAACATCTTTTAGATTATTGTTGTTTATATTCTTTTACAACAAATTTGTTATTGTTATCGCTGGATTCCCATTGTTCTTGTTGCGAAACGCATTCGTAACAAAGCATTACGTCACAAGTTTACAGCTGATGGAGGGAGTGAGCGAGTGAGTGTGTGAGCGAGTGCTCATTTGCATATCTGACTCCGTTACCGATAACCCGTTCATTACGCATGCGCGTATTTACGGGTGGTACTCACCTTCTGAATTAGCTCGTCTCTGTCATCCATGGCCAAACTGAAAGATAAAATAAGTACATGCATGTGACGAAGGAAACAAAAGCAAAGAAGGATCAGGAAGCAGTGACTCTCAGCGTTTTTCATCCCGCTGACGCCATTCTTCCCTTCTCCTATACGCATCCGTTAATATCTGGGTCACCAAACAACACTTCTTTGGGGTGAAGTGTTGTGCGACGAACCACATAACGGCTGCGCAGGAGCAAAAACGGATTCCATCAATCGATAAGAAGCTATTTAACAAATTTACACCGGTTTTCCGTGGTGTGGACTCTTATTTACCACGATTTACGTCATCACATGGTCAAAATGTTGTGGACTCACGAGGCGCAGCCGAGTGAGTCAGCAACAAATTATGACCATGTGATGACGTAAATCGTGGTAAATAAGAGTCCACACCACGGAAAACCGGTGTAAATTTGTTTTTTACAACAATATTTAGAAAAAAATACAAGGAAAAATCGAAGTCTTGTTACAAAACGTGACAGCAAAGAAAGAGCAACCGTTGTCTATAACTTTCTCGCAATCTGATTGGTTGTTTTCAAGCGCGCGTGATGTTAGCGTCAGCACCGTTGTCTGGACTCTCATTTACCACTCACGTCGACCAATCAGATTGCGAGTTTAGCGGCAATTGTGGTAAAAAAAAAATTTTCCAATGACCCAACTCGTGAATCAGATACAAAACTCTCCAAATGCCAACTTCATCAAGTTTCCGTTTAAAAAGAAAAGAAAGGAAAAAAAAAAAGAAAAAAAAAATATTTGATGCCTTTTCCAGGATTCCAACTCAAGAGCGCTGATTTAGCAGTACAGCGCCCGACCACTATGTTGAAAAGTTTCATTTGAAGCGAGAAGATTGGTTTCAATTTTCCATCAAAGGACTCCAAACGCGAAACATCAGTACATCGCGTTCATGATGTCCTCTTTTTCGGCAGTCGAGTATTCTCCACTCTTCATTTCTTTGTCCCCGTATGTTGTTACTCGTTCATTATGCTTTTACATATTCACGAGTTAAAACTTGGGTCCGGTGAACGTTGCTTTTCCGTTACATCTTCTCACATTGTTCCACAGCAACAAGCAAACAAACAAGAACAACAACTGATTTATATAACAAAGAGACAGTCCTTTTACCTCGCCTCTCTGTATTTAGCTTCCCACTCTTTGTACGCTTCCAGTGTTATGTCCTTATAAGCCGTCACCAATGTACGTAAACCGTCCGCTGCAAACATCTAAAATAAAAGTTACTGAAAGTGAGTGATCGAGACACTTGAAAAGAAATAGCCTGTGCAACAAAACCAGTGCACATGGCGGACCCTCTTCCACGGTCTATTGCTGGGAGACCCAAATGTGGGCAGTGTTACGTAAAAACAAACTTACGTTCAAATGTTGCATCGTTTTCGTCATGAGAGGTTTACAGGAATGATCGAGACGTTCGTAAACAATGGTATCTATAAGAATAACAACATAAATAGTTAATTTAGAAACGGTTTATATTTGAAGGTCAAAACAACCCCATCGCCAGCGTCTTTTAAGTAATGTATAATGGCGACCGCAGAAAAGACTTAGGCAAAGAAAATAGCGAGAAGTCTTTTAGTTCATTCAAAATGTTGGTGTACTCGATCCCCAGCTGCAAGGGGGAGATTTTAAAGTCACGTGATCTGCTATTTGCCTGAGGTTTTTAATGCTGCCATTTCAAAAACCGAGAAGAGCTTGGGAACGAGGTTGTGCGTGGAAGATAACATTGCAAAGTGCACTTACTCTTGAAACTTAAAAACTCTCATATTTCCTTTCGCAAGTTATGGTAAAACTAACAACACCACAGCTTTCATTTGAATGGTGACATCTGAAAATTTCTGTTTCCTTCATAAACTCATAAGCAACAACCTTCTTTCCCGAATTAAAGTTTGCCCGTGGGAGGAAAAATATTAAAAGTCATTTTCTGTTTTAGCCACATGATCACCGCTTGAACGTTTGAGAAACAGGAAGGAAGAAAGGAGAACTAACTGTGACACAAAACAACAACTAACCTGCTCCCTTACAGTAGAGTCTTATCTGATCGTTTCGCTTGACGATCACCTTAACGCAACAAGAAAAACAAGCAAAAAAATTTCTTTGTTAGTTTTTCGTCCCAGCAGAAGTGTATATCTGTCGCTGGAACTTACCACATATCAACTGACTTAATCTACGACCAGTCCACCCAGCCCCTCTCGGGTAAATACTCTTCTCTCTCCTCCCCCAAGAATGAAAGGAAAACAAGCAAATTTACATTGCCGATCATTTGTTTATACACTACTGCTACTCGAAATGTCACAAACAGACATGCAGTACTCTTTGTCTACAACATACCGCTTTTTACACTAGCAATCACTTGTTGCCATTATTTTAATGCCAAGAGGTGGGATTATACCGGGGGGGGGAGGGATGGTTATTGAATAGAAACAAACTTTCGACTGCAAGTCTGGAGAGCCTAAATAACCCGAGGGACCCGAGGGAAAGGAGGGTGGGGGTGTGTGTCACAAGCATGATGGTGTCACATTACTTACCGACATACGCTTTCGTTCGTTATTGAAATCCAGGATGGCTAACAACTCGTAAATTTCCTGAAACGTCAAATTGAAATGTTAAATTTCAGACTGAAGCGGAAACAAGACAGAACATTAACCTAACTTATGTAAACAGGCAGGCGTGTGGATTGGTGAACAAGATGGTAAGGGAGTGAATCCCTGTGTCTCCTTCCCCCCCCCCCCCCCCCCCCCCCAGATAATAGCTTCCCATTAACGTTAATCTTACTATTTCTGTAAGTTAGTGTGTCGCCAAAAACTGATTATTGTTTGTACTTCGGCCTCAAGTAATTACTCGATAATTTCGTCTCCGTCTGTTATAAGATCAATTTTATGTATAAGCGTACTTAGTTAATATTTACTGTAGTTTTGATGAAAACACAACATGAATTGGACAAAAAAAATCCTGATTAACAACCAATAAAAGCAACTCAGTTGTACAGTCAGTTGTTAATTATTTGAAAGGCTTTCTTTGTTTCGACGTTTGTTTGGATTCTCATCATCTTTGGGGCAGTACGCAGCTCTTACAAGGTCTTCCCTGATTTGCTGAGAAAACAATATAACAAACACAACAATGGATCCTAGTCCTGAAAACAATAGAGTTGCACGATACCCATGCAGGTTCAATGAAATTAGTGGTTGTAAAGAGCTGCGTGGTATCTGTCTATATTGTACTCTTACTATCTGCTAGTTAATGTTCATTCACCTTTTCTCCTGTAACATCAATTGTAATGGTGGTCGGTGAACGGCCCTATGAGAACAAAGAAAGACTTCAAGTCAAAGTGTTCTTTAAGCAAATGTTTACTGAACTACAGACTGATCTAGGAATAAGAATCAAGTTTCAAGCAAAGGAGCTTGTTACCACAAATGTGAATCCAAAGTTTCTTGCGGCCGTGACAAGAGCTGCTTCGTCAGGGGATTGGGCTTGATATTCCAAGTTATCTACCAGAAAAACACGCGTTGAAATAAGCAAGACAGGGAAAGAAAACAAACAAACAAACAAACAAACAAACAAACAAATAGGCAAGCAAAGGCACGATATCATTTCTAAAACAAAGTACAGTAGGATCAAGAGGGGGAGGGGGTTGGTCTCACTTGAGAGGAGAGGGGAGGGGGAAGGTTATTAGAGAGCGTGGATTAATGGAGCTTTGATGGTGACCATTTCTTTTTTAATTTCGACCTTAGTATTTATTTTAACATTCAGTTTGCGGACATTTCCAAGAACGAGACTAAAAACATTTCTTACCGTTGTTGGATTCTACCATGACAGTATGGCATACTGCTAATAAACGAAACAGTTCATGGCACTCCTAAAATTGAAAAAAAAAAAATCCTAAAATTGAAAATGTTGTAGGCATAAAGAACGTACTTAGTACATCGAGATTTTCCAATGGCACGCGTTTTCCACAAACAATACCTTTTGAACGTGTTCAACTAATAAAAGATCCCTTGTTTTCTAAAATGCTCAATTAGGTTATTATTAATACAGCAACATGAAATGGAACCGTCGTTTTAGTCGTGAACTTCAGAACTCTATTTTGTACCTTATTTCCTAAGCTTATTTCATCCAACAAAGTCTGGTCATGAAACTTGAATTTGCCATCAGCATAAGGATTCTTAGAGAAGTCGACATCGGTGGCCTAATAAACAAAAGGATATATCATCATCATTTTGATTATCACTTACATCCGCGTAGCCTGCAAATACAGCCGCTTCTAATCGCTCCCGACCGTTACCTAGGCTGTATTTACAGGCTGACTTCCGCGGTGTTAGAAAATAAAAACGCGAAAATAAGTATCCGCGAAATTAAAGAAAATAAGTTACATTTTAGGTAATAAGAGAGAACTTCACCTGATTTTGAGTAACTGCATGCAGTTCACGATTGCTCATATAGAGCGGTTTTCATTTAAGTGTCGAAAGTAATTTTGCTACGCTGTGTGATTGGATAAAAAAATCTCGTGCCACTTTCTCAACCAATCAGAGGTTTCGAGTTCTTATTGATTCATTGGATTGTCTGCGTCTGTTGTGATTGGTCGAAGTAATTACTAAGGGTTTGGTTGAACGGCACGCAATTCAAAACTGCTCTAATACATTGCAACGTATGATTTTTTTTAATTAGTCAAAAGCTGATGATGGGTTGAGCAATATCCCTAAATAAACAATATAGGTGTGTACCACTCTAAAGAGTATGGCTTTGGCTAAAAACTGGGTACAGACATGCATTTTATTGTGAAACAGGATATGCTTTTCAATGAGAACTACGAGATCGTCCAAAATAAACCGTTTAGCAATAGTATGCAGCGTCTCACCGTGTGGATTCTATGAGTAAAAAGATGGTAAATAGCAAATGATTAAGCCTACCTCCTCTTCTCTGATGGACACAGAGCTGACAAGAGTTTCTTCAGGATTTCCTGCACTCTCACCCTCTATATGACCTACCAAAGAGATTTCGATACAAAATTACCATCGGAGATCGTACAAAAAATCAAAGAAGTTGAAGCACAGTTGCACAGTCAATTGAAATACAAACACCGTACGGGATATGGAAAAAATTCCTATAAAGGTGGTTGGTTCTTTTTACCCTTCCAATTCCGAAATAGAATCTCTACTAATGGTTTCTGTGGATGAAATCCTAAAGTGTGACTATTCAAATGAAAGCTACTGGGCAATACTTTCCTGTGGTGCTGTTTATTATGCTGTACAAGATGGTTGTAACTTCTGAGTCTGTATGTGGATGAAACCCTAAAGTGTGACCATTCAAATGAAAGCTACTGGGCAATACTTTCCTGTGGTGCTGTTTATTATGCTGTACAAGATGGTTGTAACTTCCGAGTCTGTATGTGGATGAAATCCTAAAGTGTGACCATTCAAATGAAAGCTACTGGGCAATACTTTCCTGTGGTGCTGTTTATTATGCTGTACTAGATGGTTCTAACTTCTTAGTCTGTATGTGGATGAAATCCTAAAGTGTGACCATTCAAATGAAAGCTACTGGGCAATACTTTCCTAGCTGGTTCTAACGTTTGAGTCTGTGCATGAAACCCTTAAGTGTCACCATTCAAATGAAAGCTCTTGAGAAATACTTTACTGTGGTATTGTTTATTATGCTGTGAAAGGTGGTTCTAACTTTTGAGTCTGTGGATGAAACCCTCAAGTGTGACCAACCAAATGAAAGCTATTGAGAAATAGTTTACTGTGGTATTGTTTATTATGCTGTGAAAGGTTGAGTCTGTGTATAAAATCCTATAGTTTGACCATTCAAATGAAAGCTCTTGAGAAATACTTTCCTGAGGTGCTGTTTATTGTGCTGTACAAGGCTGTTCTAACTTGTGAGTCTGTGCATGAAGCCCTGAAGTTTGACCATGAAAATGAAAGCTATTGTGCATTACTTTCACGTGGTGCTGTTTATTGTGCTGTACAAGGTGGTCCTAACGTTTGAGTCTGTGGATGAAATCCTAAAGCGTGACCATTCAAATGAAAGCTTTTGAGCAGTACTTTCCTGTGGTGCTGTTTGTTATGCTGTACAAGGTGGTTCTAACTTTTGAATGTGTGGATAGAATTAATCGGCTGTTTGTTAACTACTACATATTTTGAAGGATTAAAGAAATTAACCGAAAATGTATAAATAGTTTTTTTAAACAAGTGTCCGCAAAGTGGATTTCGATAGTATTTAAAAAGGTTAAAGGGAAACAAAAAACATTTTAACCACAACAAATAATATTGTTTTATGATTATGGGCCGTGACTATCACATCGTTATTGAAACAACTAACTTATTGGTTTTAGTTAAAATCTAACCAACGTGTGAAGATTATAAACTTAGTATGCTAAAGCTTGAGAACTATGCAGTTTGTATTCTACTTTCTTTAAATGAGGGCTCCTTTAATACTGTTTGTTACAAATATTGCACTGAAGAAAAGTAAGTGAATTAAAAGTTTAAAATGTTTTCTTTAAAGCTTTTATCAAAACAGGTTTTCAGTCGAATGGCTGCAGGGTATCTCTGCATTGCCTGCCGTGTTGCGACTAATCAGCAACCTGTTCCAGGCACGAACGGGGAAAACGAGGGGAGACTGGGGAGAGGGAACTCTCTTCCATGCCAATTCTCCTCCGTCAGCCCTGGCAATATTTTTCCTGTGCGTGCCTGTCCTTCTCTCCTGATCCTACTATCTGAACATTTGGAACAGGCTATTAATCAGAAATGACACCAGGCGCTTACGTAGCTTTCACTGTCAAAAGGAATTTATGCCAACTTGTTTCATTTTACCTTTCATTACATGGCACTGAGATGAATAGGATAATCCAACGATTATTTAAAACAAATATTTTAATATCATCATTTGAAACAATTATTTTAATAACGTTCATTATAATTTATTATTGTTATTATTTAGCAAGTCAGTCATAATTAGTGAAGAGCACAAACCCAGAGTTCCCAGAATATTAAGAAAAACATGTTGTTGTTAATGGTACCATCATGAAAACCTGCTTTGAAAAACCTTCATTAATTCACAGGAAAGCTGTAGACTAGAATGCCGTTTCTCTGTTTCTTCAACCCAAATCCAGGAGTGGTTACAACACTGAGCCTAAAACGAAACCAGTTTCACTTACTGCGATAGGATGCGGATCTGAAAACCCCTTCGGATTCCACATCCATTGACATTAAAAATAAGTACAGGGAAAATAGAAGGCAGTTTTTTTTTGCGCCACAAGTGCGAAGTGGTTCAGTGACTGTCAATTTAATTGGTTTTCCTGTCATTTCATGTCACAACTAACGGACAGATACACAACTCATGACACGTAAAACTCGCGCTCAGATCGAAGTGACGGATTTCTGATCCACTAAGCCAAGCATGATTTTTTTTACACAACCAGCACCTGATATTTGGGTTGTGATGTGCAGAGATGGCGGTCATTTCATGCTAGTAGTGATTGAAGAAAAGATTTAAGATACATACTTTGAGGCATGTGCAGTGGACAGTCAAAGAAACAGCTATGAAACTGGCAAGATTTGTGCGCCTTGTGCTTAGAGAACTGCTGCCTGACAGAAGAAGCAGGATCAGGAGGGTGACCTGGCAGCATTTACACAATTTGATTAACTTGGTTATCAGTTTATTAAAGAAGTTTTAGGCAAACAATTTTATTTGAAAACTAACAATAACAATAATGAACAAATGGACTCGAAGACTGCCGGAGATTTCCGAAGTTCGCCTGAAGTTTTCTGAAGATTTTCGAAGATGACCCGACGCCTCCTAAAGATTTCCGAAATTGACCAGAACATTTATGAAGAAGCCACGAGAATCATGACAGCATCCGTGAGATTTGATGTGGAAATGTCCATCCCGTACAAATCCGAGATGATACGGTACTCGTGAGGTTTTAAAAGTTCGCAAATTGCACTCGCATAAAACCTCGTACAATCTTGAGAATTTTCCAAACAATCGCTTTCAAATAAAACGAAAAATGTAAACAAGACCGTTCAGTTTGTTTTGTCGAAATTTTTTTATGAGCGAGAAGTGTTTCAGACATGAACTTGACAATGCCAAATGATGTTCGTTACATTAATCATTAGTTTTCACATTAATTTGTTATTGTAATAAACTGAGGTTTTTAGCAGTCAGTAATGTTAGTCGTTTGACTGATTAAGCTGTCGTTGGTTATGATCAATATCTTCATGCACACTGTTAACATATATAATTACACATGAAGTTAGCGTGTAGTTTTCAGTAGATGGTGTTCTAAGTTTATTTTTAAGATATCAAGCAGTAAACGACTGTTAGTTCTAACAATTACAATTTATAGAAAATTCAAAATGTAGTTTAAAATAGTGCATTGCCTGTTTAGAGTTATAAATTTATCTTTCATATTAAAATGAGCAATAATGACAGTATATTAAAACGGATTTTGGTCTAGAGTGATTTTACTTCATCTGTGAAATAGTTAGTAGAATAGTACGCACTTTTAGACTATAATTCCTTTGTTTTCTTTTGTTTAATTTTGACTATCACACACTAATTGTTAGATAGTGTTTCACAGATGAAGTAAAATCACTCTAACACTAATAACCCCAGGAAACTTGGTTGGTTTGAGGATATTGTCAGTAACAAGAGCTACTAACAGAATCTGGTTCCTTGATGGTAAACAGGAGCTTGCTCTATTTTAATTCTTGAAATAGGAAGAAAAATTTGCTAAAAATGATGAAAGCAAGGATTAAATGTAAATTAAAGAAAGATTCACTAGAATGGCGGGAATTTTGATTTCTGGACCACCTGTCACAAATTCAAACTTGATGAACTGACTTTTAATCCTTTTTGATCCACTTCCATCCTTGTAATCTTGCAATTTATCCCAAAACTACTTGTTCTTTTTTGCTCAGTCTGTAGAATCTTTTTATCCAATTACGTTGTATATTTGGTGGCACAGTATGGAAATTAGGTAAGCAGAATTTTGATATTTCAACGGGACACTGTCAGCCAAAGGAAAATATAAGGCACATAGACATTTTGTTCATACAACTAATGAGTATGAGTTCACAACAATGCCATCCACATGTCCTTTTACCGTTCAATAAACGAGAAGAGGTGTTTACATCAGTGTTCACGCGAGTAAATCAGTACTGTTGCATCAACATAACTTACCAAAGAGTCTGCCATTTATTGAACATTTCTTAAAGGTCATCACATTTTGAGTGAGTGTTCCAGTCTGAATTGGACAAAAATAATCCTGATTAACAACTTAATTAAATATAAGCAACTCAGTTGTACAGTCGGTTGTTAATTATTTGAAAGGCTTTTTTTGTTTCGACTTTTGTTTGGATTCTCATCATCTTTGGGGCAGTACGCAGCTCTTACAAGGCCTTCCCTGATTTGCTGAGAAAACAATATAACAAACACAACAATGGATCCTAGTCCTGAAAACAACAGAGTTGTATGATACCCAGGTCCAATGAAATTAGAGGTTGTAAAGCTAAGAGCTGCGTGGTATCTATCATCTTTGGCCCATTGATGTTTTTCATTCCCAATGCTGAAAATGCAATGCATTTGTTTTTATATAAAACAGAGTGGTTTTTAATTGAAGGTGGAAAGTAATTTGATTGTAAATGGTAATGCGATTGCTTTGGTTTTGCACTGCTACGCTTTGTGATTGGCTAAAACATCTCGCACAAACTTTCTCAACCAATCAAAAGTGAAACCAAAACCAATCGTGACTTGCTCGCACGCGTTTTCCCGCGCTTGGCGCCGGCTACATGTATCTGCTTGAGTTCTGATTGGTTCATTGGATTGTTTGTCTCTGTTGTGATTGGCCAGAGTAATAACAGCCTTACTGTGGTTTTGGTTTTACTGAAATTGAAGTGAGAAATGCGCTAACTTACACATAGTTATGACCACTTATGACAAATAACAAAGCAACAAAAAAGCATTGCTTGGTTGATTACAGACGGAAACAAAAGAAATCATTATTGAATACAATTCGCTTGAATTGCCGGGCAAAGTAGTAGAAGGTAGTAGAAACTACGGGCCCCCTTTCTAGATCTCCCGTACAAACAACGCAACATTGCTGCGCTGCAGCAGCAGTTCACCTTTTTGGTTGCACTGCGTTTTTAAATGCAGTGCAACCAAAACGTCTCTAAAGCAGTGCTCGTGAGTCGCTCTAGCAACCAACCCGAATTATAATTCACACATTGATACACTGCCCAAATATGCTAAAAAAGATATCGATATACGCTATGTCTACATGACGTATATCCAACGATGGATGTAAATTTCGCATTTTGACAAGAGAATGCAAAAATGATGGACCGGCCTCGATATTTTTTCTTCAAACTGTGCTTTGTTATCAATGTGTTGAATTATAAAACTATTATAGCGCTCAAGCTTGCGTGATATCGCCTAATTTTAGCCGACTCGACCGTATCCTGCACTGTGAAAGCATTGCCAAATTTTGCCACGTTAAAGCATCCGCAAAGCAGCACTGCAAGCCGCTGCTTAAAAGCTGTGATGGGGATTAGATGTATACTGTTATAGATGTAGGAGATTCAGTATAACCAATGGAATATTCACCTTATCAGAGAAGATATACTGAATTTGACCAAGTTCCTCTGTTAATGTGGTTGTTCTGGAAGAAAGAAAAAAAAAGGATCAACCATTTCAAACCTACTAATGCTGCAGATTACCATTTATAAGAATTTGGTAGTTTTTGTAATGCATCAAGACATAATATATCATGAATGTTTTCATTTCTTTGCAATTTTGTACCAAAATTAAAAAAAAATAGGGCATTATGATATGGCACTGACAGTAACATTCTATCACAGGCGGCCACAGCAGGAGGCAATTAAGGAGTATTGCTACTCCCCCCTAAATGGGATGCTTGTCCATCACAAGTTTACCCCAGCATTTTGTTCCCAGTACACATTTATAAAACTCGGTGGAGAGAGAGAGAGTGGAGTAAAGTGTCTTGCCTAAGGAAAAAACACAAATCAGTGGCAGAGACCAGATGTCCAACCACTGGCCAACAGATCTGAAGTCTAACACGATAGCCACTATAATTATAAAAGAATAAGGTTATCCCGAACAAGGACAAAGAAGAGGACAAAAGACCAAATCTCATAAAATCCAGTATTAATGGACATTTATGTAAATTTACGACATTTTAAGCCAGTGTTGATGTTGTTTTAGCATAACCAGAACACTGACATTAAGCCTACAAACTTGAACTGTTTGAAGTCAAGTTAATAATGACAAAAAGCATACCTCGCTATAGCTGGAGTGTCCTTCGTTTCGTAGTACATCTGGGTGTCCCAATTTATCCATAAACTTTGACCAAGACGAATCACTTCCACACTGTCGAAAAGATTATTGCACATCTTCAATATAGTGTCTATTTCGGAGGCGTAATATTACACTTTTTAAAACTACACTTTTAGCGTAATATTTGTTATATTTCTACAGCAACGAAAAAGAGCTGAAATGACCAATGACCAATCCTCTAGCATGTCTAGGAATACCTTCAGGGAAAAAACCCTTCCCTTGCTAATTGTCTGACATCCATCCAGACACAGGGCTCGAAATTAACACCCGCAAACTCGCAAAATGCGAGTGGTTTTTGTTAGTTGCGAGTCTGAAAAATATCATCTAGCAATCTTTTGCGAGTAAGCATTTCTCTAATAAAAATTGGAGGGAAAAAGTGAACGTTCCTGGAGAATTTTGTGGCAAAAATTCAGACATCATCGAACGTCATTTATGGGAGAAAATAAGCGTGGTTTTACACAGAACCTGTGCACACTTTTTCTACGCATTCACATTTTGTTGGAATCAGCAACGTGACATGCAGAAAAGAATGAACTTCACGCTTTGTGAGCCACTTTTGTTGCAGATGTCTAAAATAACCGCTTTTTTCAAGAGACCCTCGACCTCCAAGACTACCGGTAACGTGACCGACGATGATAACGTTGTTTACCATTTACAAGGGAAAACCGGTTGGTCCACGGTTTGTGTAAATGGTAAGCAAAACTCCAAAAAGGGAAATTCCGTTTGAGATTGTCGAGTACCATTTACCACTGACACCAGAAACGAGCTGAGTAACCACGCTTACGCATCAAAACTGGCGCAGGGTCACATTTCCGTTCGGAAATTTCGGTTGGAAATTTTGGACTACCTTTCAAGACGTTCCGTTCATTTCGAAAATTTTCCGGTCGGTCGAGCCAAAATTGTTTTACCATTTACATTCTGACCAAAATTTCCTGAACGTCAACCCGGAGCCGCCAAAGAAACAACAGGACAACGCTGGCAAAGAAGACTACAAAATTAACAGCATACTATTAAGGTATTTTTACCTTTTTTTTCGGAGTTATCAAAGAGAAAATGACTGCAAAAAAATAGCTAGTGACCTTACTAGTTTTGCTAGTAGAAAAAAATCTTACTAGCAAAACTTTGCTAGTGGACTAAAAAATTAAGTTCGACCCCTGAGACAGTTATTACAGAAACCCTTCTCTATCTATTGTGTACTTAAAGGAACAGTTCCCTGGCTGAGCTAATATATCATATTTTTATGATTATGGCCAGGAGATTGCTATAAGTGTGCTTTATTATCTTAAAATAGGAACTAGAAAAAAAACGCCAAAAGTGGTGAAAGTAAAGAAATATTAATCGAAGAGACAAAATAAAGGCTGAAAACGTCAAAGTTCCACAAGAATAACATTTTTTGATTTCTTGACCGCCTGTCATGAAATCAAATTCAATGAACTGTAATCCACTTCCATCCTTGTAATCCTGCACTTTATCTCCAAACTACTGCTTCTGTTTTGCTTTATATAATCTTTTTATCCAATTAACTGGAGCGCCCTCCATGTCTAGGGAGCAGGAAGAAGACAGACCCTGGGAACGAGGTTGCTTTTATTGATGGCATTTGGCAATAAACATGGAAATATTAAAAGTAAGCAAAATTTTGTTATTTTGGCAGTGCAGTGCCCCTTTAAAGTGAAGCCCAAAACTCTGCTAGGATCTGAAGATTCCCAATGCCTGACAGGCCCAAAAGAATTATTCTGCAGTGAAGTGCCTTACCTGATATACAGTGAAATTGGAATGAGTGTGTTTAGCACCATGATAAAAGAGGGCCAGTGGACAATGCCAATGATAACTACGCTGTCCTTGTAGAAATCTTCCCATGGCAGATATATTTGGAAATGCTAAAAAATGTCATAGCAGATTAAAAATTACTTTGACGATTTCACAACATAATCGATCACCTCAGAGGAGGAAAATCATAACTACTTCCACTGGATCAAATGTTACAAACTCTGCAGACTCAAAAGGACAAAACTCTGCAATCAAGTTCTTACTTAAAGAAGGTTAATTAATTGGTGTCATGTTAAAAGCGAAGGAAAGCTTCTTATGTCCAACATACTGCCATAACTGCTGCGATAGTGAGCAAAGGAGCAATGTACCGAAACATATAAAAAATGTTATTTAAATTCAACTCCAAACCTTTCCAGTGATCTCCTCCCACACTGTTGTTCCAATGGCTAAAAGAGTACAAATGATGGCCAACATAGCAGCAATCTAACAGAGTAACAGACAGAGACACTTACTGTACAGTGTATTGTACAGTGCACATCATTTGTTTGTAGTGACACTAAAAAAAGTACATACCTTCCAACTCTCCCGGTTTTCCCGGGAGTCTCCAAGTTTTTCATCAAATCTCCCGGTCTCCCGGTTAGAGCACCAAATCTCCCGGGAAATACCTACCGTGGCCTTTTTCAAAATGTTTTCATTAATTTCATTATTTTCGAGATGTCAAAAAGAAACAAGAAGTGGATTTAGTGCTCTTATTTGAGCTGTTCTCAATCGACTTGATCGGAAAACGTAAAACAGAACAATACGGCTGTCCTTTTTTTTTTTGGTCGCAACATTTGGAAGGCCCTCGGGTGATTTTTGGGGAGTATTGAGACACTGTCGAAAATGACATTCTTACAAATGCAAAGATTTCTAGACGTCTCCCGATTTCTGCACATTGGGGGTTGGCAGGTATGAAAGTATGTTATATGTACACAGTCATGTAATTAACCTGTGGACATACACCCAGGTTAGGGTTTTTCTCTAATTTTTTCAAGAGCATTTATTGTTAGCACATGTCATCTTAAGTAGTTGTTTGTTTATCCTTGAGAAACATTTTGGTGAAGTTTGGAGAAAATTGGTTGTTATGGAAATGAGATATGATGTCATTTATATATAAGTACATGTTGCATGAAGTCGAGCCATTTTTTTAAAAAAATGTGTGTTTTTCATCTTTTTCTGTGAAAAAAAAATGAAATGTTTAACTGTATCATATTTTACAACTCTAGCAATAAATTTGAAATGTTTTACAACATATATAGTGGATGGCTTTATGGTATGCTGATTACATTTAGCTTACCCACAAGATCAGACTGTTGGTCAGCTTATCTAATCCAGTCCTCTTGAATTTACTTACACCTACAAGATAATGACGACACACTTAGAGGGCATCTGACAGGATGCGGTGATGTGGATCCGCATAATTCTCTAATTTCCGAACACTGAAAAATCAAGTCAGTCAAGACAAGTGGAATATTTCCAGTATGCCACTCAAAAGTATTACATTATTCTACATTAAACAAATAAAACCACTGTGTCAAAATGCACATGTCCTAAGTATATAAAGTAAGTTCATGGCCACACACACACATGTACAGGGTTTTTGCTAGACTAAGTAATGATAACAAAGAGATCAAATTTGTATGATTTTTACCACTGGATATTCCATGCTATTTTCTTTTCCAAAAACAATGTCTAAAAACCAGACATTAATCTTTCATCAAGTATCCTCTATCTTAAACAAATTTAACTCTGCCTACACTTCAGTTAGCTGCAGTTTAAATGAAACCTGAAGTAGTCCAGTTATGTACAAATCATACCAGTGTTCATCATGAGTTTTGTGTCATGTCCTGCATAGATCACCACACCATATACCCACTTGGTGTTACGCAGCACACAGCCCTGATGAAAAAAATTGTGTCATCAAATGCTTAATTACAACTAAAAACTAAATCAACATTACGAATTAATGAGACCCACTGCTACATGTACTAGAGTCAGTTAATCATGCATTTGCCAACAGGGAGTTTAAGCAACCAAGATGGTGACGGTAGCAAGAATGGCACAAAAAAAAAGTTTTTTTTCTCTGCAGTATCAATAACTTTATGTACATTTTGGTTCATTTCTTTGCCATTCCCTGCAAAACAACAATGTCAAATGCAGTGCTTTCAATAAGACCCGGCACCCGCCAGAGCTCCAGCGGGTGTCCTGTTGTGAATCACCCAGTAAAATTCATGCATCTCTCTATAAAGGGGAGACATTTTCAGTTTCTTATTATTGCTCTCTGATGGGTGCCGCACAAGGGCAGCCACCTACTTAAAATCTTACTGAAAGCCCTGCAAATGAACAAATTATAGGTTTTGTGTCCAGAGAATGTAAACATGGCAACAGTTAATTTTCCTCTCAGTCTGTATTTGAACTTGAAAGCTATATCCTTATAAATTCAGTTCCTAAACAATACTTTTGAGAAATAAAAAAAAACTTAAATGTTTCAGTGAAGAATGAGTGATCAGTTTCTTAATTTTTAACCTTTCAATACCACTATTCGATGCACTGTATTTAATAATTCAACATATATGTTGTGGTTTAAATTTTTCTTTGGTTTGAAAATTTTCAAACCAGTTTGATTTTTGTTTTCCTTTGTCTCAGAATATGATAATGAATCTGAGACAAACGAAAATAAAAATTAAACTGGTTTGAAAATTTTCAAACCAAAGAAAAATTTGAACCACAACATATACAATAAAAATTATCATACCCTCAAAATGACATTATCATTGTCCAGGGGATACTGGTTATCTTCATAAACTAACTTTCCTTTGAACTTGTCCAGTCTGTTATTAGGAGGCTCACAACTTATCTCCACTAAAACACAACACAATCACAAAAACATTTAATTTGCTATACAAGCTGACAATAATAAATAAATCAAATAAGAAATATAAAAAATTATAATTGAATCAAATAAATAATAAAAATATTAATTAAAAATATTAAAATTGAATAAATAAATAATATTTATTTGGTTTCTTACTAAGGGCTGCATTTCTACAAATGTTGTCATAGCAATGACCAGGAGAGCAAAACGGTGGTTGCTTGATAGTGTATTGGAAGCTGAAACCTGAACGTACCCCCCTGTAGGATTACCATTGTAACTCTTGTTACCAAGTCTCCCTCAAGGAGTTGTTGTCACATGTGTTTGCGGTGTGAATTTAACATGGCCATTTGGTGAATCGGTTATACTTAGAATTTAAGAGTGCCTATGGACCCGAAAATAAACAATAGCAAAACTATTGGACAATCACTTTGAACACAGAGCTACATGTAAACAAACACAGATTCATGACATTAGTGTTCAACACAACAAACAAGCTTGAACAAACAGCTTTTAGATCAATTTTAGATCAATTTTCAGAGCTCATCAAGCCCCCTTTTCCATCAAGCCATTAAATTAAACAAGAGGCTCCAAGCAGCCTATACTCATGCGCATGCCTAAGAAAGTTTTATGATATATTTTAAACATGATAAGAAGATGTCCGACATGGAGAAGAGTTACTCCTTTCATTCAGTCATCGTTCCTGCAAACCACGTTGTTTATTATTGAGTGTTTTGTAAATGAGGGCTGTACCACAATGAAGCCAGTGATTCTTCTAAGTGTTACAGTATACCTAACGTGAACATTAGTAATGTAAGTAGCATTGTAGGAGATGCTGTTGTGACACTTCAGTAACGCTGTTTTACCGGAAGTGAGAGTAGCCGGAAGTCACTAAACAGGAAATGTAGATGGCAAAGCTATGAACCAGAGGTGCACAATTTAAAATATGCGTGCATAAATCTGCATGCAAAATTGTGACACACACACACACACACACAAAAAAAAATAATAATAATAATAATAATAATAAAAAGGAAAACGACGGGCATCATACAGTCACAGTTTAAACTAATGCAACCCGCAAATTGTAAAGGAAAAAAGCCCTACTTTTAACTGTTGAAAGTTGTTCTTCATCATCACCAAGCTCAGCAGTTTCAGGAAGTGGTTGGCGACATTTCAGGTTAGTTTCACTGTGGACAACAGAAATATTCTAACAAAATACAAATGACCCTTGGGAATCACTTTATAATATTATGGTATGCAAAAAATCACGAAACAAAACTTATGTGTCAAGTGTGTGAAGCAATGCATTTCTTCGTTCAAAATTTGATTTTAGAATCAAGCCTTATTTTGTACCCCACTGTTTATAATTGAAATGAGTAATGAAATCAAATTTGCAATAATTAATTCACTTTTGCAGAAAACAAAAGAGATCATAAACTAGAAATAAAACCAAAACCAATTGTGACTTGTTCACACAAACTTTCCCCACTTGATGACAGCTCCATGTATTTCTTTGAGTTTGAGTTCTGATTGATTCATTGGACTGTTCACGTCCAGTGTGATTGGTGAGAGTGATTACATGTACTTTCGTTTTGGTTTTACAACAATCAAATGAAAACTGCTATAACCCAGAAATGAATGAATATTATACATGCATAACTAAGTAATAGATAAAATGAAGACGTCAGAGCAGACATGTCCAACCTATGTCGAATTTGTGACCTTTTTTTTTTCGCGCTCATTTTGCCTCATTTTTGGCATGTGACCTACAAATTAATTGCAAAACATTGTTCAGAATTTTTTCTGCTGTTTTCTCTGTCGTTTTAGAGAAATAACGTATGCAAAAATAAACAATTAACTAAACTCCCTGTCTTTCCGTTGAATCCCGCTGGAGAAAATGAATCCCAAAGTTAACCCGAATTTCTCGATTTTATGCTGCGTTTTTTTAACTTCAGATGGCCAAGTTTGAGCCCGTGCTGCTAAATCCCGCTCAAGAAAAATTTATCTTAAAGTTCATTCCCTCAAAATTGCTTCATTTTTATCGCCAATAGTCAGCAAAGGTGTCGCAAAGCATGTTGGGATATCAATGGCAACATCAAGCACGGAATGTCCACCGAAACAAAATACGGAAAATATTATGTCTCGAAGCACTTCGAATACCGGGCATTTCGACTACGGCACGGGATGGCAAATGGGCCACAACTCGCAACGCTGCCCCTTTTCTGATCCGAAGTGATTCCAGACTTTCCCGCCGGCTCCATCTTGCCAACCAATGTCTATTTTCACCTCGAGCGCGAAATAGCAATTTAGACACAAGGTGGGACAAGAAACACGACTCGTTTCTTTGAGAGGTGCTAGAGACTTACGGATTTCAGGACTTGATGATGTCCTTCCATCACTGGATGGGCCTCAAGCATACACACGCTACGAACGATGTGTTAACTGTAGCGAACTCGCGATCGATAAGCGAGCCAGGTGCACGTAAATAGCAGTATTTTTGTTCAGGTTGTTGGCACTGGTCAAGAGCATTGCAGTTGCATAGTTTCACGCCAATCTGCTTTTAATGGTGTTGTTTTGGAGTACGTTTCATACAGTTTTGGAAGGAACTACGCTTGGATGTACGGTCAAGTTACTAGAGGGCCAGAACTCATCTTTCTTCAGGTAGTTTAGTTTAGTTAATTTCATTTTTTATATACGTTTTTTTCTCTAAAATGACGGGAAAACCAGCATACAAATTTCTGAACAATGCTTTGAAGTTAATTTGTAGGTCACATGCCAAAAAATGAGGCAAAATAAGCGCGAAAAGACAAAAAAAAGGTCTGAAATTCAACAAGGGTTGGTAATGCTACGGACACTTCAAATATGAGTGGCAGACCTGCATGGATATTTACAATGGCTCACCTGCTGCTCACCATTGTAAATATTCAACAGTTTTGTTGGGAATATTTTATGACCTATAAAAGAACAATAGCGATGAAGCTTTTTAGCATACCTATTTATTTAGTAATTCTGTATCAATGATAGCAGAAACCCATAAGTGGGTTGAAACGTGCAACTATCTCTTGTATGCTTCAAAACAAGCTTCAAGCTTCAAGCTTACTAAGAAAATCAAGATAAAAAATATTAACCAATCAATTCGCTAGAACAACTTGCTTCCAATCTTGAGGGACCGAGGGTTTTTCAAATATGGCACTGAGCAAAACATGAATATTTGGAAGCTGTGAATGTGCGTTACACGTTTCAACCCACTTATGGGTTTCTGGTGATAACCAGTAAAGCTTTTCTGTATCAGGATTTACAAACCTTCATTGAATTTTCATTTCTTTTGAACTTTTCTTATGAAAATTATCATTAATGAATTTTATAATTATTTATAAGACTCATGCAACTCCAAAATTTGTTTGGGTTTTTATTACTGATGGACCATTAATGTTTCAGTGACTCACCCATCTAGTTCAGCCGTCTCAATGTAACATAAACCATTTTCTTCACTGGTAGTAAGCACCACTATATCAGCCTATTCAAAGCAATAAGACACTAAAAATGAACCATATGAACCATTTTAAGTAAGCATCATAATTATGTCTTGTAATTTGCAAACCAACACAGATGTACATGTAACTTACAGGAATTTGATCATTGTTGTCTATTCTGAGAACATCACCAACTTGAAGCTTCATCCATCTTTCTTCCTCTTGTCTGGAAAATGTTTAATATTTTATTGAAAACAACAACAGTACTAGTCTTACTTTTTGCTGGAACATTCAGACCAACAAATGCAACTGTGTGTGCCTTATGTAATATTACTGAAACAATACTTTTTTAAAACGTCCTGATATTTAACCAACTTCAGACTGCATACATGTTACCTAACTTGTCATGACCATGAGCAAGTGATTTTAAGCAAACCAAGTTTATAACATACATATCTAATTGACTAGGACAAACGATTACCAAATGTATAACTCACCTGTCACTTGATTCCCCTTTGTTTCTAAGAACCTTGGCACTCCTGTTGTTAACTTCATCATCGCTTCTGTGCCGTTTCTGTAACAGAAAAAGTTAACTTGGGTTACCAGACTGACTGTAAAATTGTTTCAACAACCTCCTATTCGGTGATTTTGAACATTAGAATTAATTAAAAACAGATTCTAGCGCTCTTCTGGTGTCTTTTTCAACTCTGGTCACCATGTGCAAACATGCATGTAGCTACTTTACGCTGTACTCTATAAACTTAAAGACTTAGTGCACCTAACCCCAAAATTGTTTTTTTTTTTTCGCTTAATCAACTCTGTGTACGTTGAAAAGTTGAATAGTTAAATATTTGTTGTTTTTAACGTTGCGTTTACTTAGTGAATTATATAGGTTTGAATTTACAAAATGTCAATAAGATGCAGGGGTTTCAATAAGAATTGAAGTAGGCGGCTGGCCAAGGTTTAATAGGCGCCTGTGACAGATAAGGGGCCATTGGCCCCCCGTCCCACTGGGGGGGTCTGGTAACCGGTGGTGAGAGGCGTGGTATGTGGCGGTACACCACTGGTAGCCGGCTTCTACTGAAACCCATGAAGATGACGTCAAATCAAGACTCGTTTATTATACAACTACAGTGTATACTTGTTTCCACCTCCAAATAATATATATTTTTTACATATCAATTGACTATTAACAGTTTTTATTTAGTATTTCTTAAGTTGATTATCCTTAAGCTGTGAACTGTGTATTGTAAATTGAATGGTACACTGTAAAGTCTCGATTTCATGTAATCTAATTAGCATTAAATTCAAATCTCTTTAACTCACTAATGCGGCGTTTAAAACAAGAAATATTTCACTATTCAACTTTTCAACGTACATTGAGTTGAATAAAAGAAAGAAAAAATTGGGGGTTAGGTGCACTTTAATCCTATATATATTTCAGACTGGGCTTTCTTGGTCCTCTGAGACCTCCCCCCACCCTTCCCTCTCTGATCATAAATGGTTATTAAACTTAATGGGGTGGCTTATGGTACACATGTTGCAGTTAATTTTTTATTTCAGGTAATTTTTGTTTTTCCTTTGTTTCAAATTCATTAGCATATATTACCATACCCAAAAACAATGGAAAAATAAAAACTACCTGAGATAAAAAAATTATTTAACTACAACACATACAATTCTATTGCATCGTCACTCTGAATGGCTGCAATCTTGGATTTTCATTGTTAGAAAAGTGCCAAAATAATTTATAGTCAAAATTAACCAAAATCAAAAGAAAAATGCTTACAATTAATTGCAGTCTTAAATTGTTACATCTATGACAAGAAAGTTAAACATTTCTCATTTAAACATTAACTTACTGCAACCAGAAAATTCAAAATTTGTTAAAATACGAGTGCCACAGAAATGTCACATGTCATGAACCAAAATCTGTCACATCAAAAGATAAGTTCCCAGATAAATTTCAGAAAAAGACTCAAAGCTTGGTGGGTATAGGTTCAAAATGCTTCTAAAGTTATAAACCTTTAAATTTATAAACTTTCTGAATAGGGTTAATGTATTGAAACAATCAAAGAAATGACACATAGTTTCTTGAGGAAAATGGAATGTTATCTTTACTTTAAGATTGCTTGACTTACAATATCATCTATAGCATCTTTGACTCCTGTCGCAGCCAAAACACAAATAAGTGGGACAGCTGTAGCTTCAGGACTTAATGCAGTGATCTTAGGAATGGACTGCGATGGAACACAATAATTATGTTATTCACTAATAAGTTTTTAATTTTATGTAGCTATAGGTATTGTTCATGTGTGTTAAGTTATTAAGCACAAAACGAGCTTGAAAGATGAATAATTTTTATACATGTAGATACATGTAGGCAATACCATAATTGATAAATGTGATTATTTTCAGTATTTAACAGTTGTTTCAATCTGCATATTTGAAGGTGCACTTCGCCATATTCACACTAACTGACCAGTCTCAAACAAGATTGCTTTTGAGCAAGAAAAACCAATCACTTGAAATTTGTGACTGAGCATTTTAGCATGTTGTCACAAGTTTTTTTTTAAGGTGCAGGTGTGGGTAATCTGCTAGACTTCTCCACAGTAATTACTCTAAGTATGCATGGAATATATAGTTAATATTTTTACAGGAATATTTTTTGCTGGATCATAAAACAGCAAAAATTAAAACCAACAAAGGTAAGAATTTCATGCATATGGTTGACAAGAACATTTTTTCTTTAAAAAAGTTACTTGATATTTAATTTTTGTTTTCTTACCATAATGATGATTTGCATCAGGAAATATATGTTGGCAATTCTCTGGAATTGTTCAAACAAGTTGAGAGGTAAAAAGGTGAGCAGCGTGTACTTTGATGTCCTGATGTAATTGTTGACATATTTGAACGGAACATTATACTCATGATCATTCGTTCGCAGCTGCCTGTCTGTTTCTGAAAGAAAAAAATTAATTTATGCAATAATTATATCAAGAACAAAATTATTGATCATGATTGGTCATCTATGTAACTGGTGGGCAGTCACATGGATGTCCAATTACAACTTTATGCAATTGCCTGGATACATGTAGCTGTAATTAGATAATTGGACACCTAATTTGCATGCATGTCAATCACATGCACAGTTACAGCAGATGGGTTCTTTCAATCTTCTATCTCAAATACATTATTGGTGTAATTAATTAGTATTATAATTCATTATTTTCCTTTGTTCCAAATTGTACCTCCCGTGCCGCCCTGATTATGGCAAAGATTGAACAAATACTATAAGAGCGTTTTAGAAATTTTTGGGGATGAAGTTTTGGGGATTATAAATATGTATGTAGTGAAAAACATACTATCAACATAATTGGCTAATATCTTAAGAAAACAATGTGCTTCAGGGGTGCAGTTTCATCCCACAGTAGTTTGATTCCATTTGAAATCATGTGTAAAAAAGAGAGGGGATTGCTTTGGCCGATTGCGAGAAAGAAGGATTTGACTAGTGTGCGTTCAGTTGCTCTTGTTGCCATTTTTTTAAAAAATTTGACAATCTCGAGATTAATCTTCGATTTATATGGCCTGCAAGTTTCAAGGACAATGAAATTATTTGAGGTAATAAAATAGGGCCTCCAATGTACCAATTTTGTCCCGCAGTTTTTGTGTTTACAGATGAGCGTCCTCATTATTCATGGGTATTGTTTTCGAGTTTCATATGCACATGCACAACTTTAGCAAAAAACTCATTTGCATTGAACAGAAGGCTCGATTGCTTTACGAAGAATTTTCCGAACATGCTAAATAACTGGCTTGAGAATTGCAATAACATTACGCACTTGATGTCACGCTATTATGTGGGTCTAGACTTTTATCCTGTTCTGTTGTTCTGTTGAATAATACCTTTTTGTTTTCTGGACATAGAGACCCTCGGCATGGCTGCATTACATTGAAATAGTGTGACATCCATAGTGTGTAATGTTGTCACAATTCTCAAGCCAGTTATTAGCATATTTCGGAAAAATTCTTCGGAAAGCAATCGAGCTTTCTATTCGATGCAAATGAATTTCTTGCTAAAGTTGTGCATGTGCATATGGCACTTGAAAACAATACCCATGAATAATGATGACGCTCACTTGTAAATCCGCGGGAATAAATTGGTACATGTACATTGGAGGCCCTATTTTGTTGCCTTACATGTTTTCAATGTCCTTGAAACTTGCAGGCCATATAAATTGATGATTAATCTCAAGATTGTCAAATGGCGTCATTGTGTTGCTATGGCAACTCCGATGTTTTAACACTGGTCTTAACAAATTTTCATCTTTATCTAATACAGCTGCGGTGACCGTTTTTCCATAGCATTGTTAATGGTGTCATAGTTAATGCTCAAACTTGGGGAATATCGCCTCAAAAAATCCAGCCTAGTCACTTTATATAAGTGTTAAATGTTAATTCTAATTCACAGATGGAATCTCTGAATATGTTAATAATGTTAATCCTCTTTGTATGTTGCATGCAAATTAAACTTGCACATAAAATCACATTTGCAGAATAGAGCAGGAAATGCATTGAAAATCACAATTTAGATCATTTTCACACTGCAGATGAAACACATTTAAATAACTAAAAAAATCGAGCTAATAAAAATGAAAAATATTTACGATAATAAGGCGTTGGTCTAGAAGCAATATAAACAACCAGAACAAAGCCTTAGAATTAAGTTATCTATGCGAGCAGAAGTTTTAATTACACGCAAGCTTATATGGAATAAATAAACAAATGCTGCCGGTGCTAAAAGCTTATCGTGTATCGTCTTTAACATTCGCCATTTTACAAGATAAACTTATTACAGCACTACATTATGAGGCCTTCCAGCGAAAGAAAGTCGAGCCTGGTTGAACTGAAAAGTAAAGTTTCTCGGCGACGACGCACTAAATTGATGACACTTACGTGGTATAAAATTTTCGAATAATGAAATTAAAAATTTAATATAATTGTTATTTTAAATAAATACATCTCGATATCAAAATGAGTAAAAACAAAATCTCTGCAACAAGCCCGACGTGAATCTATAATTTATCACGATCATCAACGTAGGCGAATATTAAAAGTCGACTGTTGTTAAGGAAACTCGTGCCAGCTGCTATAATACATGTAAAACAATCGGTTTCTTTTCACGGTAGTGTCTTAGAACTACACAATAGTATTCTTACAATACCTTCTTGGTTGTCTTGTCCTCTACATAGATGCATTTTTAAAGGCGTTGAACCGGTAGTGAAAACTGTTCAGCCCTTCTGTTCACTTGATCATTCAGTTGACTTGTAGTTAATTGAGAGACACACCAAGTCGGTAAACTCGGGTAAACTGTGCGCATTTACCACTATCGGTTTCTCCCCGGTTCACCACAAGCTAATGACTAATTCAAGTTATTAATACCCAACCGAACATCTCCTGAAAAGATGGAAAATCCTTCAAAATCCACCCTAATTTTGCCCGCTCATAGCAATTAAAGGTTGGTCGGTCACTATCAAAGCAAACACACGGTTGTTTTCAGCTTTCTCTCATTTTGAAATACCCGCAAAAATGGAGGACTGGGCTCAGTCACGAAAACCGCGAACTCTCGCGCGAAAGCAGTGACAGGTGATAGGGAAACGAAACAAGTAATAAATTATAACCACAGAGCAGAGCAGAACTCCTCGGACAACAGGCCCGGTTGTTCAAAAAGTGGATAGCGGACAAATCACTATTCTCGTGGATAGGCATTACAGATACTATGCACCTCTTCAGAACCTCTAATTTATTTCATTGGACCTGGTTATCACGCACATTTATTGTTTTCACTGGATATATATAAAAATATATATAGCTGAATTTTTGAAAAGGTGGTCAACGAAAATTACAGCAATTTCACTACAACGAGCCCAAACAAGGGTTTTTATGACCCCGATCAGCCCGAAAATCACAGAAAAGAGAGAGAGAAGAGGGAAAGGGAGCGAGAGCGAGAGGAAAAAATATAAGTCGACATACATGATGTACCTATAGATGTCAATATCTCATCTGTCGACGGGCTCACTAGAAAATATAAGCCAAAACATGGGAGAGATTCAAATTCAGCGTCATCTCTGACCGCAAAAAAAACATGACATATCTTTTCAGAGAAGGCGATGAGCCAAGTTGGAGTTGAGTGATTCGGAACAACCGAATACAAATTCAGCTACACTAGTGTGGGCCACTTCGAAAAACACCATAATACTCTTTAAAGTGCAGGCTTGGGTGGTGCTTGATGTAAGCCTAATTTTTCCAATTTCAATTTCAGCACGAACTGCACGTGCTAGCTATACTTCAACTTCTTGGCAATTTGCATACGGTGCACATTTGCATATACAAACACACAATGCTATGTCCTAGCGTTCCAACATGTACTCTGAATTCCATTGTGTCATTCTAACAAAGGAGACTTGAATAATTATAAAACTTTAAAGCAAAGCTGAAAACAGCGTATATTTTGTTTTGTTACATATCCAAACTGGACTTTGAATTGTTCCACGGATCGCCGATAAAGAATTGGGAAAAACTAGACCCATTGTTCTATGTATGAACAATGAGGTGGATTCGGAGCACGGGCCAGGAAGGATATCACGAAAGGGAAAGGGCGGGTGGGTACTTCAGAAGGAAAATACTCATCGATCCTTCCCAACAACTCACAACGAAACATCCCCACCAAACCCAGACTCCCCCTTCCATTTCTGTTACAGTGGTTAGATCGCTCCCTACTTAAACTTCTTCTGAATTCAGTTAATAGTTAACTATCGCTAAAATGCTAACAAACTGAATATAGTTTTCTTTAATGAACGACAACAGAGGAAAGAAACAAATAACGTTGTTAACTTGACGATTTTTTTTTCACACTAATAACCTAGGCACAATGTGTGAACATATGTTAATTCAAGGTGGGACTTTTTGGTAATCAAACATTAATTCTATTCCGTAACAATGCAGTTGACTTATTGTAAGAAAAAGAGGACAAAATAAAGAAGTTCGTAACAAAATCTTAGCCCAGGTACGTTCCTAAAATTTTGAGCAATGCCATGGCCTCAACGTTATTATTATTATTAAAAAAAACGATCATTATGAAAAAGAGTGTAGTGGTATGGACGAGGGGTTCAACCTAATCTGCGAGTTCGGAAGCGCGCCTCATGACTTTCGCGCTTTTGCGCTCTTGTGCTCTGGGATAAAAAAGAGCACTTGATCATCGCCCCCTTTCGCCGAATTAAGCGCATTTGCGCTTTCGAGCTTCGATAAAAAGAGCGCCTGATCGCATGCAGGTTAGGTTCAACCCGGTGTCCCAGCAAGTCCCCTGCGGGGTCCAAATTCGCTAGGACATTCCACAATCCCCAGTACTGTATACTATATTATAGCTAGTCTAATAAGGCATCTAATCATGCTTCCTCCCACAATTGCAACCATCAAAACGGAGTAGCCTATTCTGGGCATACAGCTTGTTGAGAGCGGCGTGAAGGATGATTGCAGATGATTGTGAGCGGAGAAAAAGGCAAGAAATTGGGCGCCTATCCCTTGCCGCCATGCCCTGGGTGCCAGACTAGGCTATTCTCCCTCTCTCATCTCATTTCTTTGCCGCTCCTTGCCGGCCTTTGGTCGTCCCGACCTCTCACGGAAGCGTGCCACGAGAGCCATGGTATTGCCATGGTATTATTGTAAGTTTTTACGCCCGGGTTTTACGCTTTATACGGACCGCAACGAACCGGATAAAGAATGTTTTCTCTTTTTCGTATTTCCGTGTTATTATATATCACGTCCAGGTTCTAAAGAGCATCGTGCTGCCTGAAACAAAGAGCTTTCCCATCAGCGGTGCCGGAGGACCCGGCAAAAGAGTGCCAGCAAAGAGAACATGCAACTTCCGGTTGATGTCCATGGTTCATAAACGTCCCTACCAGTCCTATAAGCTAATTCGGAGTTCAAAAAAACATGTGCGCGCGTCGGGATAAAAACAAGCATTAATCAAAAAATACAATAGAATTCAAATTCAACTATTTTAAATAACAAAAGAAGAGAATAATTTCGGGATAAAAAACGCATGCCCACTGAACCTATTCTTCAAACTCCGAACTCGCTTATTTTTCCTTGACGCGCCGCTTTTCGATGATGCCTAATCTCGTACCCAGATCTCCCACAGTCAGTACAGTACAAGCACGAGTGAGATCTGGGTACGAGATTAGAAAATGCCCGGAACGGCTTGAATGCCTCTACAGCTAAACTCACTAGTCCATGTGAACTGGGGAGGTTCAGAATTAGCGATTATTTTAGGGTATACCGTAAAATGCCGGTTTGGGCCTTTGGGAGCTTATATCCGGGGGAGGCTTATAAGCGGTATAAAAAAACCCGTTACGTAATATGAGCTGATATAAGAAATAAGCTGAGACAAGCATACAGCATTATCAAAACACGTTCTCCATTTACAGTTACTGCATCTTTATAATGACAAATACACAAACAAACCCCTCTGAATTTTTGATGCTGCGCCAAGTTAGAGAATGTTGAAGAGATGCTCTACTTAGCGGCTTCAACCAACTGTTGTACTCTTATTGATACTACAGAAAATATTGAACAGTTACGTTAATACACTCTATAATACAAGCCTTATACTTTCCTAATTTTCCTTTTGAAGTTGTACAGTGTTCTGTGAAAAGTGTTAAGAAACAAGGAATAGCAGCCGGGAGGGCTTATAACTCGAATGTTATGTTTTTCTGTAATTATTTTATTTTTTTATTTTATTTTATTAGACTTCGCCATCAAATAAATAACAAACAAAATGATAAAAAAACAAAGAAAACAACTACTGGGTTATGGCAGGGTGACCACAACAGCTGCCGCCAATTACTGTGGACCCAAGATTAACAAAATTCTAAACACTCGAAGGGGAGGGGAGGGAGGGGAAAAATATAGGCGGGGAGGGGGTATAACCGGCATTTTACGGTATATCGAAACATGTTTGATCCTGGTTATAATAATCCACTATACTGATATAAGGACCCCTTCTACTTGTTTAACTGAGTCATAACACTCAATCATACATCTCGGTATCGGTAAATCAAACAGTACTTCTGGTGAAATTTATTTTTAGGATTATTTAATCAATAGCAGACGTCTGCACACAGGCTAATACTGTACTAATCATAATCGGTGGTATAACTGAATCCATACTGTTACCTTCATTGGCCGACACTTTAGCAGTTCTAGACTTCATCGCCATCTTTATTCGTCTTATTCCTTTCCGTGGGTAGCTCGAACCAGCTTCGAGTCAGATCTTGATAGGGCGTTTAAATTCAGAAAAACCGTCATTGTTCATCTCAGTTCGCATTTGTTCAGTAAAGCGCGCTTCATCAAGCAAGACAAATCACCATCTTGTATTCAACTGAAACAAATTCAATTGCGTTTTTTTAAAAACAGCTTACATAAGATTAAAAGAAATTATAATTTCTATAACCTAACTGACATGTTTAATCCCGATATTTAACTATTATAGCGCTCCAGCTTGCGTGATATCGCCGTAGGCTGGTCCTTCATTTTTGCATTCTCTTGTCAAAATGCAAAATTTACCGCCATCGTTGGATATACGTCCTGTAGACATAGCGTATATCGATAACTTTTTGACCATATTTGGGCAGTGTATCAACGTGTTGAATTATAATATATAAGTTCGAGACCGATGCACTCAAACATGCACCATTTCAACCACATACCTGGTGGCGCTTCATCGACGATATATTCATGATATGGACTCATACGGAGAACGACCTACTTCCATTCATTTCTTACCTTAACAACCGTCACCCCACCATCAAATTCACTTCCTCCAATTCATCACAGTGCATACCATTTCTTGATGTCAATGTCTCTCTAGACAATGGTGTCATCGTCACAGATCTATACACCAAACCTACGCGGACAAACATCAGTACCTCTTACATTCTTCATGTCACCCATTTCATACCAAACGAGCCATTCCATTTAGCCTCGGCCTCAGACTACGATGTATATGCTCTTCCGACGACACCTTCGTACAACGCACCAACGAACTTATACAATACCTTAACGTTCGTGGTTACAACCTCTGTTTCCTCAAACGCGAGGTAAAACGTATTCACGCCATCACACGTACTGAGGCACTCAAACCCAATATTACCACATCAGACTCACCCAGTCGTGTTCCTTTTGTCGTCACATACAACCCTGCCCTTCGCTCTATTTCATCCGCGCTAGTATATTTACATCAACACCCATTGTCGCCTACCGACGCACTAACAATCTTAGTGACATACTAGTTAGATCCAAACTACGTACTAATAGCGACACACAAACCAACCTGCCCAAGGGATCCTTTAAATGCGGAAGCAACTGCCTCACTTATAGCTACATTACTGACGGACGTACTAACTTCTCATTTTCTGTCACTGGGGAAACCAGAACTATCACACATCACATTGACTGTAACTCAAAAAATCTCATCTACATGGTACACTGCCGACGTTGTAACAAACAGTACATAGGTGAAACGAAACGGCGACTTAAAGACAGATTTAACGAACACCGAAGACCAGTTGACAGACCAACCCCTACCTCGAGACCTACTACAGTTTCAGACCATTTTCTTTCCGACAACCATTCACCAACTGACATGGAACTCATCCCATTAGAACTCATGCATTCACCTCGTGACGCTACACGCAAAGCAAGGGAGGGATTATTAATAGAACGGGGTCAAACACTTGAACCCAAGGGTATCAATAAATTAAGCGCGAGGAATTGTAAACCCTCCTATTTTATATTTATATCACATGTCATCTTTTATGACTTATCTTGTATTATTTGAATTTTGTAACGTTATTGCTTGTAACCTTATATTCTATTGTCTCTTCGTTACTTCAATTGTAACGATGTTGCCTATAATCAGTACCCCGAAGAAGTCAGGCCGTGCCTGACGAAATATTGGAAATATACAATTTTTTTTCCCAACTGTACAGTCAACCTTTCTTATATTGTTTATTACTTCAGTCGTAAATTTGCTGACTAGATCCTCCAGGATCCGGTACCTTTGCAGTTGTCCGTTGGCTCTTGCCATTCAGTGTTTACTTTTTAAACAAGCATATTTAAACAAGAGGCTGCAAGCAGCCTATACTCATGCGCATGCGTAAGAAAGTTTTATGATATATTTTAAACATGATAAGAAGATGTCCGACATGGAGAAGAGTTACTCCTTTCATTCAGTCATCGTTCCTGCAAACCACGTTGTTTACTATTGGATGTTTTGTAAATGAAGGCTGTACCACAATGAACTCAGCCAGTGATTCTTCTGAGTCTCATATATACTTAACGTGAACATTAGTAATGTAAGTTTTTGCTTCAGTAACGCTGTTTTACCGGAAGTGGGAGTAGCCGGAAGTCACTAAACAGGAAGTGCACAAATTAAAATATGCGTGCATTCATTTGCATGCAAACTTGTGACACAAAAAATTAAAATGACAACAAGAAGAGGGTTGTCCAATACTGTCGACTGGAATCCAGTGGTATCCCCTTGCTTTCCATCGGAAAACCGGAAGTCTAGTGGTACTGTTGACTGGAATCCAGTCGTATACCCGTGTTTTCCATCGGAAAACCGGAAGTCAAGAGGATTCGTGAGAGACTTAGCAAAATTCCACTCATGTTGGACGAGGGTGTCGAAAGTCGTTCCGATGGAGTCCATCGGATTCATTGGAAACGAAAAGATTCAGATGGAAAAGTACATTTTCTATTCGTGAGAGACTTAGCAAAATTCCACTCATGTTGGACGAGGGTGTCGAAAGTCGTTCCGATGGAGTCCATCGGATCCATTGGAAACGAAAAGATTCCGATGGAAAAGTACATTTTCTTTTCGTGAGAGACTTAGGAAAATTCCACTCATATTGGATGAGGCCGGGGTCGAAAGTCGTTCCGATGGAGTCCATCGGATCCATTGGAAACGATTAGATTCCGATGGAAAAGTACATTTTCTATTCGTGAGAGACTTAGAGGCTTAAAGAACGAGGTATATTATATGTGTAGCATGCTTGTCTGTTGTCATGGCTTAAAGAACGAGGTATATTACTTGCGTAGTGGATCCGATGGACTCCATCGGAACGACTTTCGACCCCCTCATCCAATATGAGTGGAATTTTCCTAAGTCTCTCACGAACAGAAAATGTACTTTTCCATCGGAATCTTTTCGTTTCCAATGGATCCGATGGACTCCATCGGAACGACTTTCGACCCCGAGTGGATATTTCCTAAGTCTCTCACGAATAGAAAATGTACTTTTCCATCGGAATCTAATCGTTTCCAATGGATCCGATGGACTCCATCGGAACGACTTTCGACCCCGAGTGGAATTTTCCTAAGTCTCTCACGAATAGAAAATGTACTTTTCCATCGGAATCTAATCGTTTCCAATGGATCCGATGGACTCCATCGGAACGACTTTCAACCCCGAGTGGAATTTTCCTAAGTCTCTCACGAATAGAAAATGTACTTTTCCATCGGAATCTAATCGTTTCCAATGAATCCGATGGACTCCATCGGAACGTCTTTCGACCCCCTCATCCATCTCATCCACTTGACTTCCGGTTTTCCGATGGAAAACACGGGGATACGACTGGATTCCAGTCAACAGTACCACTAGACTTTCGGTTTTCCGATGGAAAGCAACGGGATGCCACTGGATTGTTTACACTTCCGTTTTTATCTTGTGACTAGACTTCCGGTAACTCAAGTGGACTCCACTGTACTTCCGGTTTCATTTTTCGACTAGACTCCGTTGGAATCCAGGTTTTGTCCAGTGGAATCTAGTCGAGAGTATTGGACATGCTTGGAGGGAACAAGAAAAACGGAGCCGAAACCTTACCTCATGCCGCTTCGCGCATGAGTGATAAAAAAAGAAAAACGGAGCCCATTTTATAACTCATGCCGCTACGCGCATGAGTAATAATTAATTTTTAGTGGTATTTTGTTTTTTAATGAGTATTTTGTTTTAATTGATTTTATGTAAAGCTCCATTGAACCTTTGGGAAATGGCGCTGGCATGAATTGCTTATTAAGGCTGGTTTTCACTAGCGCATAAGCCCAAGCATAAGCCAACATAAGCAGACTCAGTAACGTGTTATTCATTAGTTCCAATTGTTCGAACGAAACAGAACAATAGGCACTAATGATCAACGTGTTACTGAGTCTGCGTATGTTGGCTTGTGCTTATGCTTATGCGCTAGTGAAAACCAGCCCTTATTGTTAGTAGTATAGCGCAAAAAATTCGTCGTGATTTTCGCGTCTAATTTGAATTTAAGACAGTTTTCCGTCTAAGGCGAGTTTCCCGTCTTATTTTCCGTCGGTTTAGACGGAAAAATAGACGGATAAATTTGAGACGGGAAACTCGTCCTTCACCTGATTCATATCAGACGAGTTTTCTATAGATTGTGAAAAAATGAACGAAAAAATCAATGCAGGCAGTTTAAAATTTTACTATTTCAGTCTACCCACGCGGCATCAAATCCCGCGAACTTGCGGCTCTCAGGGTTTGCAAACTCGCTGTCGTTTAAAGATTAGGTTTACTTTAGTGAGGGACGTGACCAGTTAATGAATTTGTACACCCACTCACATATAAAATTTGGCATAGAAACTTGTATTCTAGAGCCGGATTCATTAGCAATATGTTTAGACTTACCAAACAAACGTTGGAGACATATTGAGTAAGGATGACCGATTTTTCAAAATAAGTGTGGTCTTTCAGATATCTTATCTCCGAAACGAAGGTCAGTTCGTGGTGACTATTTTTTTTTTGGTTTTTGCGTTTCCGACACGAGTAACTCATTACTTAGCTGAAGCAAAAAATATATAAAAGCCATCAATGATAGAAGAATTTCGTGCGAACGTCGAGAATGGGCGCACGAGAGTTATAGCAATGAAGTTCAAATTAACCAGGGAGCGAGAGCTGAACTATATATTGGTCATATATATTCAACTTTTTCGCGCCTAGCGACGCATGACTTTGAGGGATAAAAACATTTTCTTTTGTTTTTTTTTTATAGCACGTAGCGAAGTTTACTGCCTTACGACTGATATGTGTCAGTTATTTGTTTTGATGCTAAGAGTAATTAGAAGGTCCCTGTTTATCATTCTGATCACTTGCGTTTTTCATACTTTATAAATTAGTGTAAACCTTTTTCATTTGACAAATTTCGAAGACGTGGGGAAACGATTTTTAACATGAAGCGAAAAAGAGTCGAATAATCATAAGGGGAATGAATATTAAAGCCGTTTTTGCGCAAGTCTATTTAGCCGCATGTATGGATTGACAATTATTTACTGTCTTCTAATGCAGTAATTTTAATTGAAAGTGCTTGACACGCAATTCCAACGATTATATTAGCTGGAGAAGTTTATTTAACCGAGGCAACCTGAAACCGAATACGAATTTCATATCAGCTATATTTGTGGTGAAAAACATAGATTCGAAGACGCGAAGACATTTCAGTCGAAGTAACTTTAAACCAAATAGAGAATTTTTAACATGCGGGTAGTCAATTCATTCTTGTAACTAATGTCAATTTAGTTTTAAAAATTTAACAACAAAAACGGTATCTAAGAGAGACAAAACTGAAGTTACCTTGAATGACTTTCCGCCCAACTTGTGAGCCTTCGACACCTAACACACCGGCATTCTCAGCTCCGTTCACTTTTGTCAGGATTTCAAAGGATAAGGTCCTTCAAAAGCGAATTGAATTGTTTGAAGCTTAGTCAGCCCCAGCAACGAAGAACATTAAGAATTCTGGGATTTGCAGGTGCTAGTTATATCGATTTAATTCAACATATGCCATGTAGTGTTGACGGGATGGTTTAATAAAATAGCTTAAAAATGCGTGGGTTATTAACAGCCGTGACACTCCGATATATCATATTCACCGACGCTTTAGCTCCAAGAGTCGTTTCAATTCAGGTGGATCACAAAAATCGGAAAAACGCATCCAGAAAGACATACTGGATTAAGTTCGCGGTCAATAAAAATTTCTGCCATAAATATTAATGAGCCTGCGAAACGAAAACGCTCATTAACAAGCAGATAAGAAATGGACTATGCACATTAATCTAGATGGCGGTATTTGGTATTGATCTTTATTCTTCAAACATTGAGTGTTGCGTTCATTGTGCTCTTTTTTTATTAATGAGTTTTGAAAAAGAAAACTGTAAGAAACCTTTATAACCAAAAAATAATCAGCCACTTTGTTAAATCGAACGAATTTTTAACCAGGCTGATTTGCATTTTCCTTGCTTTGCCAGTTTATCTGCCGTGTAAAATATACAGTTCTGAATGGAAGAAAAAAATACTCTTTTGTCATCAGTATAATGGCAATGATTTTATCAGAATTAAGGAAACTGTACAAAAAGTTACTTTCCTTATCAACAACAACGTTATCAATACGCGTTAATAATAGTAAACCCAACGTAAAGTATGCGAAAACAAAAGGGTTTTAAAATAGGCATATGTAGATTTTTGCACCCCATTGATTAAAGCTAAGAATTTCTTAAAACTTGTAAACTAATTAGGCCCCATCCACACGTATAGGTTTACGTTCGTAAACGCATATTTTTTTTTATCTAAAACGCTCCCGTCCACACGAAGCCAGCCATCGTTTACGATTCGTTTTCACCTGTCCACACGTAAACGCTAAAACGATACGTAAACGCTAAAAATCTGCATGGAGCATGCGCTAGATAACTTGAGCATGCGCCATAAACAGCTGTGACATCAGCGTTTACGAAAATATCCGTTTACGCCTGTCCACACGTAAACGGGTAAACGGCGTTTTCGAAAATATCCACTTTGGAGAGCGTTTTCGAAAATATCCGTTTAGGGTGACCGTTTTCATCGTTTACGTGTGGACGGGAGGCCTAAACGCATAAAAAAATATGCGTTTACGAACGTAAACGTATACGTGTGGACGGGGCCTTAGTGAGTTTCTAAACACTCATCAGATAAACAATGCACATAATCAATTTGCTGCGCTGACCTGGCAATCTCAGTCGTACCCATATGCATGCCAGATCTTCCACGGTCAGACCACGAGCGAGAATCGGGGTACGACAGTCGGTACGACATTTGACTAACCTGGTATTTTATTAATCTCTCTCTCTCAGTTGAGTTTGTGAGAAGATCTGCATGGACACGAAAATGATTTATGTGGTTGCGCGCGCGACAAGGTTATTGTTACGTCATTTGCCGTGTGGAAATTTTCAAACTCCGATATTATTTTTCGCAGAAGAAAAAATGTGCGGTATTTATCTCTTTCTCCTCCAGATTGATGGAAAATAAGAGATGTTGAAAGAAATTGTCATTTCTTTATTATTTATCTTGTCTGTGGGGAAGTCATGTGAAGATGGTTTGTCAGTCATCAAAGAAAGTTCTCAACAGAGTGAAAAGGATGGAATGAATTCAAAGTACAGCTGTCTAGCCATATTCCAATGGTTTATTAAAGGTGATATAACTCATAACTGATTTCTAAACATAGACAATATCCTATCCATGTGTAGCTTGCGCAACAGAGTTCAAGCGAATGCAACAAGACTACGGCAGAGCCTCGAAATCGAAGGTTATGAGGAGGAAAAGGCGAGTTCACCGATCGTCTTCCTGTCTCCACCGCTCAAGCTTTGTCGCAAAGACTGAATACCGCCAGCTGCACAGACTACTGGCAGCCTGAAGTTAGATATTAGTACTAGTGTACCTAATAGGTAGAGGAGTGCTGCCCAAATGTCATGTATGTAACAAGAACATAAACAATTTCAATCGGGCAATGAAACTATAAGATTATTTGGCTATTCATTGTAAATAATGTAACATAAACAGCAACATAAAATTAACTGAACAATTACAGAAATGATTTTCTCATTAGTCCTTTTTGTTTGTTTGGAAACAATTTGTTGGTTTATTTGTCACTGAAGGTTGTGCTTTGAGGTTTTCTCAATATGTTGATTGAGCTGTTACAAGTATTAAAAAAGTGAAACATGAACAACAACAATTTGTCATAATATGAGAAGTTTAAAAAGAAAATTTAATAACTTCTGGATGGTAGAAAAGAATTTCTCATTATTCCTTTTTAGAAGTTTAAAAATAAGAAAATATAACAACAACAATTTTTGGATGATAAAAATGACTTTATTCCTGTTTCTGTTTCATTTGGATTTCACAATAGTGTTTTTTGCTAGAAGCTGAAAAAGAAGAAATTGTAACAACAACAACAAGTTCTGGATGTTAGGACTTTCTCAATATAAATTTCCTGTTTCTGTTTAATCTGGACAATATTGTTTTTGCTATTATATATCAGTAAAGCGTCTGCTTCAAGGATAAGTTCTTCGATTTCGTCATTACTGAGTTGTTCAAAGAGCTTGGTGTTTTCTTTCTTGTTCAACTGATATAATGCTTTAAGTTTGTCATCAAAAAGAACCAATGATTTGGTTCTTTATCGGTTTTAAAGATAGCTTTTGCATAAATGCTTGTGCAGCATTTCTGCTTTAGTTGGGAAAGACCACATTCTGCACATTTCAAAACTTTTTTAGCGGAGCTCTGCGGGCCGAAGGCCCGCGCGGAGCCCCATACTCATAGAACCTAGAACCTATGCCCGTCATTTTTCATGGTCATGGCTAGCGGAATGTTTCGCGGGCGCATGCGTGCCGTCCTCGGTCCGCGGTGCGCGTTGGGCACGGGTAACTCGCGGGCGCGTATGACGTCCCAAAACATGCGCGTATGACGCCACACAACATCCGAGATGTTAGTTTTCATTACGGATTTCAACCACAGAAGCCAGAAGCACAGAAGCACAGAAGCGGAGATTTATTAAAGAATTTCCAAGTAAGCGAGAGGTAAAACAGATTAAATTTTTCGATGGGAATTTATGTTGTTATCAATCAGTGATTGACTTTTTCTCTGTGATCTTGTGCAGTTTTGGAGAATTGTTTTCAAAACGTGCTTAAATTCAGTTATATCGATTTCTTGAATTTCACCCAAGGCAGCTCGACGAACTCGTTGCGCTATAAATGGTACGCGTTTTGCTTTTAAACATAAACTAATGGAGATTTGAATAAAATTTTTCGACAGAAGATTGTGTCGTCCATTTTTATGTGTTTGTTCATTCATTACATAGATTGAAAAGCGATTTTATAGTTCTGTCTTCACTCGCGTCGTCTTATGCAAATAAGCTTATGTTAATTTGTGTATTTTTTTGCAATTTTTATTTCCAAATCAGTTTCTCGGGCAACTTGACAAGCAACAACTGTATTTTATTCGGAAAGTAGTCATACTAGTTATTGTAAACGGAGAAAAAGTTGTTTTTGTGAACTTTTGTACGGTCTAAATGTACTGTGCAGAAGGTCGCGTAATACTGTTTTTGAGAAATACTAACATTGAAAAATAGCCCGGTCGTCAATCTTAATTCTTGTGCTTCCGACCTTTCACCTTAGTTAACTTTCACCTTAGTTAAGCTTGTTCAGGGAGCGACGCTGTTAGGCTAAGCCTATCTATATATATTATATTTCTCTTCTATTCTGGTTGTTCAGGAATTGCAAGAAAGGTATCTTGTGATACCTTGAACGCCCTCTGCTGGCAGAAGAACAGTTTTGAGTTCATTTTCTGATTTTACCTGCTCATCGTCTGATCTGTTGATTTTGAATTGTGCTGGATTAATAGTTGATTGTTTCAAATAACAGTGTTGTATTTCAAGATGCCTTTGCCTACCCGTCAAAATGGCGTTGGAAGCTGTGACGAGGTCTTCGAAAGTTTTCGAGACTACGATGGCAGCACACATAAATTTGAAGGCAGTTAAACATCGGCCGTGTGTAAATCATCTAGCTGTGTTGGTGCGCAGATGCGTATCTTACTATACATTGCATTATCAATCCAGAATTGTGAGACACCGCCGTATCCTTGGTTACTTTAGATCCTTTATATCATTCCTAGCGCCCCTGTTTAATTTCTCTATTGCTTCTGTTCAGTTTGATGCAGGTGCGTGCGCGCGCAAATTTCTTTAAGTTGTGCGCGTGCTTGGCTTATTCAGTTGACGTGTGTACTTAGTTCGTTATTTTAAGGTGATGTTTAGTTGACGCCGCGCACGCGCGCTAAAAGTTGACGTCTGCGCACCCATGTTACACGGCGTCAACTTTTAGCGCAACTTTTAGCGCAACATTTTTGCGCTAAAAATCGTCGTTGCGAATCGTCTCGTGTAACATTACCTTAACATCACCTTGAAGATTGTCAAAACGCTTTATGACAACATAACATAAAAGAGAAATTCATCACAAAGACACATAAAAAGAAAAGAATTTGACTAACCTCGACGAATTTTCACAGAACGAAACGAATTACCAACGTAACAGACAAGCGGCATGACGTCATTGAAACGCAGCAGATATATAAAGGAAATGGGTGTGCAAGGCATTGTGGTAAAAAATCCAGATGCATTGTGGGTAGAAAACGAACATTTTTGTCCCTTTGCTGATTAGGTCTGCTGCCTTTGCTCGCTCGCTTCAGGCTCGCTCGCGCGGCAGCAACTAGGACACCACTCTTCAAAGCAGGAAGTCGGAGTTTGATGAATCTAATACGTACGGTGTTTTTTGCTAAAATATAGCTGCCCTTTCTTCTTATTTCAAGCCTCGACAACCGTCAACATTTTGACTTTTTTCCTCTGACTTTGTTTCCTTTTCATAATTTCAGTGGTGAGTACCGTCTTCCCGTACAACATCACTGTCAAGCTGCAGATCTCTTACTATATGTTCATGTTCATGCTCTTATTCATACCATACGTCTGTCGCTTACTCTCAAAAATGCAATTATTTCAAGTAAGTGATGAATAAATGTTAATTATGCGAAATATATTGTCATTCAGTTAGTTAGTAAGTAAGTCAGTAAGTAAGTAAGTAAGTCAGTAAGTCAGTTAGTCAGTCAGTCAGTCAGTCGGTCAGTCACTCCAGTCAGTAAGCCAGTTAGTCAGTAAGTCAGTACGTCAGTCAGTCAGTAAGCCAGTTACTCAGTTAGTCAGTAAGGCAGTTAGTCAGTATGTCAGTTGGTCGGCCAGTCAGTCAGTAAGCCAGTTAGTCAGTAAGTCAGTAAGTCAGCCAGTTAGTCAGTAAGTCAGTTAGTCAGTTAGTCAGTTAGTCAGTAAGCCAGAAAGTCAGTATGTCAGTTGGTCGGTCAGTCAGTCAGTCAGTTTATCAACGCAGTTAGTCAGTATTAAAGTTAGCAGTCAGTCAGTCATTTACTCAGTTAGTCAGTGGGTCAGTCAGTCAGTCAGTCAGACAGACAGACATTAATTCCGTCAGTCAGTCAGTCAGTCAGTCAGTCATTTACTCAGTTAGTCGGTAAGTCCGTCAGTCAGCTAGTCAGCCAGTTAAACTGTAACTTGGCAAATGTTTACTTTTTAAAAATTG